>OZ026859.1:19509798-20109798 GCA_964023215.1 Eledona agricola
GTAACCATAGCAAACTATGCCAAAGTCACCTAAATTACTTCGGCTACAATAAATCATCACCAACTAACCCTTACCACAACAAACTAAACCCAATCACTTTTAAATTACAAAAAAATGCTACTAACCATAGCAAACTATGCCAAACTCACCTAAATTACTTCGGATATCAAAAATCACCATCAACTACACTTTACAGCAACAAACTAAGCCCAATCACTTTAAAATTACAAAAAAATGCTAAAAATCATAACAAACTACACCAGAATCACCTAAATTACTTCGGCTACCGTAAATCACCCCCAACTATCCCTTACCACAACAAACCAAACCATATCATCTTAAAATTACAAAAAAGGTGTACAAATCATAACAAACTATGCCAGACTCACCTAAATTACTTCGGCTACTCTAAATCATCACCAACTAACTCTTACCACAACAAACTAAACCCAATCACTTTTAAATTACAAAAAAATGCTAGTAACCATAGCAAACTATGCCAAATTCACCTAAATTACTTCCGCTACCATAAATCATCACCAACTAACCCTTACCACAACAAACTAAACCCAATCATTTTTAAATTACAAAAAAATGCAAGTAACCATAACAAACTATGCCAAACTCACTTAAATAACTTCGGCTACCATAAATCATCACCAACTAACCCTTACCACAACAAACTAAAAAATGCTACTAACCATAGCAAACTATGCCAAACTCACCTAAATTACTTCGGCTATCAAAAATCACCCCCAACTACACTTTACAGCAACAAACAAAGCCCAATCACTTTTAAATTACAAAAAAATGCTACTAACCATAGCAAACTATGCCAAACTTACCTAAATTACTTCGGCTATCAAAAATCACCCCCAACTACACTTTACAGCAACAAACTAAGCCCACTCACTTTAAAATTTCAAAAAAATTATAAAAATCATAACAAACTATACCAGAATCACCTAAATTACTTCGGCTACCGTAAATCACCCCCAACTATCCCTTACCACAACAAACCAAACCATATCATCTTAAAATTACAAAAAAAAATGTACAAATCATAACAAGCTATGCCAAACTCACCTAAATTACTTCTGCTATCAAAAATCACCCCCAACTACACTTTACAGCAACAAACTAAGCCCAATCACTTTAAAATTACAAAAAAATGCTAAAAATCATAACAAACTATACCAGAATTACCTAAGTTACTTCGGCTACCGTAAATCACCCCCAACTATCCCTTACAACAACAAACCAAACCATATCATCTTAAAATTACAAAAAAAGGTGTACAAATCATAACAAACTATGCCAGACTCACCTAAATTAATTCGGCTACTCTAAATCATCACCAACTAACCCTTACCACAACAAACTAAACTCAATCACTTTTAAATTACAAAAAAATGCTAGTAACCATAGCAAACTATGCCAAACTCACCTAAATTACTTCGGCTACCATAAATCATCACCAACTAACTCTTACCACTACAAACTAAACCCAATCATTTTTAAATTACAAAAAAATGCTACTAACCATAGCAAACTATGCCAAACTCACCTAAATTACTTCGGCTATCAAAAATCACCCCCAACTACACTTTACAGCAACAAACTAAGCCCAATCACTTTAAAATTACAAAAAAATGCTAAAAATCATAACAAACTATACCAGAATTACCTAAGTTACTTCGGCTACCGTAAATCACCCCCAACTATCCCTTACCACAACAAACCAAACCATATCATCTTAAAATTACAAAAAAAGGTGTACAAATCATAACAAACTATGCCAGACTCACCTAAATTAATTCGGCTACTCTAAATGATCACCAACTAACCCTTACCACAACAAACTAAACTCAATCACTTTTAAATTAAAAAAAAATGCTAGTAACCATAGCAAACTATGCCAAACTCACCTAAATTACTTCGGCTACCATAAATCATCACCAACTAACCCTTACTACAACAAACTAAAAACAATCACTTTTAAATTACAAAAAAATGCTACTAACTATAGCAAACTATGCCAAACTCACCTAAATTACTTCGGCTATCAAAAATCACCCCCAACTACACTTTACAGCAACAAACTTAGCCCAATCACTTTAAAATTACAAAAAAATGCTAAAAATCATAACAAACTATACCAGAATCACCTAAATTACTTCGGCAACACTAAATCATCACCAACTAACCCTTACCACAACAAACTAAACTTAATCACTTTTAAATTACAAAAAAATGCTAGTAACCATAGCAAACTATGCCGAACTCACCTAAATTACTTCGGCTACTATAAATCATCACCAACTAACCCTTACCACAACAAACTAAACCCAATCACCTTTAAATTACAAAAAAATGCTACTAACCATAGCAAACTATGCTAAACTCACCTAAATTACTTCGGCTATCAAAAATCACCCCCAACTACACTTTACAGCAACAAACTAAGCCCAATCACTTTCAAATTACAAAAAAATGCTAAAAATCATAACAAACTATACCAGAATCACCTAAATTACTTCGGCAACACTAAATCATCACCAACTAACCCTTACCACAACAAACTAAACCCAATCACTTTTAAATTACAATAAAATGCTAGTAACCATAGCAAACTATGCCAAACTCACCTAAATTACTTCGGCTACCATAAATCATCACCAACTAACCCTTACCACAACAAACTAAACCCAATCATTTTTAAATTACAAAAAAATGCTACTAACCATAGCAAACTATGCCAAACTCACCTAAATTACTTCGGATATCATAAATCACCCCGAACTACACTTTACAGCAACAAACGAATCCCAATCACTTTAAAATTTCAAAAAAATGCTAAAAGTCATAACAAACTACACCAGAATCATCTAAATTACTTCGGCTACCGTAAATCACCCCCAACTATCCCTTACCACAACAAACCAAACCATATCATCTTAAAATTACAAAAAAAGGTGTACAAATCATAACAAACTATGCCAGACTCACCTAAATTACTTCGGCTACTCTAAATCATCACCAACTAACCCTTACCACAACAAACTAAACCCAATCACTTTTAAATTACAAAAAAATGCTAGTAACCATAGCAAACTATGCCAAATTCACCTAAATTACTTCCGCTACCATAAATCATCACCAACTAACCCTTACCACAACAAACTACACCCAATCACTTTTAAATTACAAAAAAATGCTACTAACCATAGCAAATTATGCCAAACTCACCTAAATTACTTCGGCTATCAAATATCACCCCCAACTACACTTTACAGCAACAAACTAAGCCCAATTACTTTAAAATTACAAAAAAATATTTAAAATCATAACAAACTATACCAGAATCACCTAAATTACTTCGGCTACCGTAAATCACCCCCAACTATCCCTTACCACAACAAACCAAACCATATCATCTTAAAAATACAAAAAAAGGTGTACAAATCATAACAAACTATGCCAGACTCACCTAAATTACTTCGGCTACCATAAACCATCACCAACTATCCCTTACCACAACAAACTAAACCCAATCACCTTTAAATTGCAAAAAAATGCTACTAACCATAGCAAACTATGCTAAACTCACCTAAATTACTTCGGCTATCAAAAATCACCCCCAACTACACTTTACAGCATCAAACTAAGCCCAATCACTTTAAAATTACAAAAAAAATGCTAAAAATCATAACAAACTATACCAGAATCACCTAAATTACTTCGGCTACCGTAAATCACCCCCAACTATCCCTTACCACAACAAACCAAACCATATCATCTTAAAATTACAAAAAATGGTGTACAAATCATAACAAACTATGCCAGACTCACCTAAATTACTTCGGCTACTCTAAATGATCACCAACTAACCCTTACCACAACAAACTAAACCCAATCACTTTTAAATTACAAAAAAATGCTAGTAACCGTAGCAAACTATGCCAAACTCACCTAAATTACTTCGGCTACCATAAATTATCACCAACTAACCCTTACCACAACAAACTAAACCCAATCACTTTTAAATTACAAAAAAATGCTACTAACCATAGCAAACTATTCCAAACTCACCTAAATTACTTCGGCTATCAAAAATCACCCCCAACTACACTTTACAGCAACAAACTAAGCCCAATCACTTTAAAATTACAAAAAAATGCTAAAAATCATAACAAACTATACCAGAATAACCTAAGTTACTTCTGCTACCGTAAATCACCTCCAACTATCCCTTACCACAACAAACCAAACCATATCATCTTAAAATATGCCAAATTCACCTAAATTACTTCGGCTACCATAAATTATCACCAACTAACCCTTACCACAACAAACTAAACCCAATCACTTTTAAATTACAAAAAAATGCTACTAACCATAGCAAACTATTCCAAACTCACCTAAATTACTTCGGCTATCAAAAATCACCCCCAACTACACTTTACAGCAACAAACTAAGCCCAATCACTTTAAAATTACAAAAAAATGCTAAAAATCATAACAAACTATACCAGAATAACCTAAGTTACTTCTGCTACCGTAAATCACCTCCAACTATCCCTTACCACAACAAACCAAACCATATCATCTTAAAATTACAAAAAAAAAAGTACAAATCATAACAAACTATGCCAGACTCACCTAAATTACTTCGGCTACCATAAATCATCACCAACTAACCCTTGTATGTATGTATATTTGTGGGGGTGTCATGCCATCGGGCCCCTTGTCCAGCCCCCTTTAGCGGAAGTGCTAAAGCCGCTCCGATCTTATTTAGCCTGGTGTCGCACCGAGCCGTAGTGGCCTTTGGTGGGACTCGGTCACCCATCCAAATGCGGGACGCTGTGTGACTTGCTTGACTCCGCCGAGCAAGCCACTGCGCCTCTAACCACTACCGTACCGCACCGGCACCAAACAACTAACCCTTACTACAACAAACTAAACCCAATCACTTTTAAATTACAAAAAAATGCTACTAACCATAGCAAACTATGCCAAACTCACCTAAATTACTTCGGCTATCAAAAATCTCCCCCAACTACACTTTACAGCAACAAACTAAGCCCAATCACTTTAAAATTACAAAAAAATATTAAAAATCATAACAAACTATACCAGAATCACCTAAATTACTTCGGCTACCGTAAATCACCCCCAACTATCACTTACCACAACAAACCAAACCATATCATCTTAAAATTACAAAAAAGGTGTACAAATCATAACAAACTGGGCCAGACTCACCTAAATTACTTCGGCTACTCTAAATCATCACCAACTAACCCTTACCACAACAAACTAAACCCAATCACTTTTAAATTACAAAAAAATGCTAGTAACCATAGCAAACTATACCAGAATCACCTAAATTACTTCGGCTACCGTAAATCACCCCCAACTATCGCTTACCACAACAAACCAAACCATATCATCTTAAAATTACAAAAAAAGGTGTACAAATTATAACAAACAATGCCAGACTCACCTAAATTACTTCGGCTACTCGAAATCATTACCAACTAACCTTTACCACAACAAACTAAACCCAATCACTTTTAAATTACAAAAAAATGCTAGTAACCATAGCAAACTATGCCAAACTCACCTAAATTACTTCGGCTAACATAAATCATCACCAACTAACTCTTACCACAACAAACTAAACCCAATCACTTTTAAATTACAAAAAAATGCTACTAACCATAGCAAACAATGCCAAACTCACCTAAATAACTTCGGCTATCAAAAATCACCCCCAACTACACTTTACAGCAACAAACTAAGCCCAATCATTTTAAAATTACAAAAAAATGCTAAAAATCATAACAAACTATTCCAGAATCACCTAAATTACTTCGGCTACCGTAAATCACCCCCAACTACCCCTTACCACAACAAACCAAACCATATCATCTTAAAATTACAAAAAAAGGTGTACAAACCATAACAAACTATGCCAGACTCACCTAAATTACTTCGGCTACTCTAAATCATCACCAACTAACCCTTACCACAACAAACTAAACCCAATCACTTTTAAATTACAAAAAAATGCTAGTAACCATAGCAAACTATGCCAAACTCACCTAAATTACTTCGGCTACCATAAATCATCATCAACTAACTCTTACCACAACAAACTAAACCCAATCACTTTTAAATTACAAAAAAATGCTACTAACCATAGCAAACTATGCCAAATTCTACTAAATTACTTCGGCTATCAAAAATCACCCCCAACTACACTTTACAGCAACAAACTAAGCCCAATCATTTTAAAATTACAAAAAAATGCAAAAAATCACAACAAACTATACCAGAATCACCTAAATTACTTCGGCTACCGTAAATCACCCCAACTATCCCTTACCACAATATACCAAACCATATCATCTTAGAATTACAAAAAAAGGTGTACAAACCATAACAAACTATGCCAGACTCACCTAAATCACTTCGGCTACTCTAAATCATCACCAACTAACCCTTACCACAACAAACTAAACCCAATCACTTTTAAATTACAAAAAAATGCTAGTAACCATAGCAAACTATGCCAAACTCACCTAAATTACTTCGGCTACCATAAATCATCACCAACTAACCCTTACCACAAAAAACTAAACCCAATCACTTTTAAATTACAAAAAAATGCTACTAACCATAGCAAACTATGCCAAACTCACCTAAATTACTTCGGCTATCAAAAATCACCCCCAACTACACTTTACAGCAACAAAATAAGCCCAATCACTTTAAAATTACAAAAAAATGCTAAAAATCATAACAAATTATACCAGAATCACCTAAATTACTTCGGCTACCGTAAATCACTCCCAACTATCCCTTACTACAACAAACCAAACCATATCATTTTAAAATTACAAAAAAAGGTAAACAAATCATAACAAACTATGCCAGACTCACCTAAATTACATCGGATACTCTAAATCATCACCAACTAACCCTTACCACAACAAACTAAACCCAATCACTTTTAAATTACAAAAAAATGCTAGTAACCGTAGCAAATTATGCCAAACTCACCTAAATTACTTCGGCTACCATAAATCATCACCAACTAACCCTTACCACAACAAACTAAACCCAATCATTTTTAAATTACAAAAAAATGCTACTAACCATAGCAAACTTTTCCAAACTCACCTAAATTACTTCGGCTATCAAAAATCACCCCCAACTACACTTTACAGCAACAAACTAAGCCCAATCACTTTAAAATTACAAAAAAATGCTAAAAATCATAACAAACTATACCAGAATCACCTAAGTTACTTCTGCTACCGTAAATCACCCCCAACTATCCCTTACCACAACAAACCAAACCATATCATCTTAAAATTACAAAAAAAGGTGTACAAATCATAACAAACTATGCCAGACTCACCTAAATTACTTCGGCTACCATAAATCATCACCAACTAACCCTTGTATGTATGTATATTTGTGGGGGGTAGCCTGACGACCACAGGGCTTAGGCCCCATCGGGCCCCTTGTCCAGCCCCCTTTAGCGGAAGTGCTAAAGCCGCTCCGATCTTATTTAGCCTGGTGTCGCACCGAGCCGTAGTGGCCTTTGGTGGGACTCGGTCACCCATCCAAATGCGGGACGCTGTGTGACTTGCATGACTCCGCCGAGCATGCCACTGCGCCTCTAACCACTACCGTACCGCACCGGCACCAACCAACTAACCCTTATCACAACAAACTAAACCCAATCACTTTTAAATTACAAAAAAATGCTACTAACCATAGCAAACTATTCCAAACTCACCTAAATTACTTCGGATATCAAAAATCACCCCCAACTACACTTTACAGCAACAAACTAAGCCCAATAACTTTAAAATTACAAAAAAATGCTAAAAATCATAACAAACTATGCCAGATTCACCTAAATTACTTCGGCTACTCTAAATCATTACCAACTAACCCTTACCATAACAAACTAAACCCAATCACTTTTAAATTACAAAAATATGCTAGAAGCCATAGCAAACTATATCAGAATCACCTAAGTTACTTCGGCTACCGTAAATCACCCCCAACTATCGCTTACCACAACAAACCAAACCATATCATCTTAAAATTACAATAAAAGGTGTACAAATCATAACAAACTATGCCAGACTCACCTAAATTACTTCGGCTACTCTAAATCATCACCAACTAACCCTTACCACAACAAACTAAACTCAATCACTTTTAAATTACAAAAAAATACTAGTAACCATAGCAAACTATGCCAAACTCACCTAAATTACTTCAGCTACCATAAATCATCACCAACTAACCCTTAATACAACAAACTAAACCCAATCACTTTTAAATTACAAAAAAATGCTACTAACCATAGCAAACTATGCCAAACTCACCTAAATTACTTCGGCTAACAAAAATCTCTCCCAACTACACTTTACAGCAACAAACTAAGCCCAATCACTTTAAAATTACAAAAAAATGCTAAAAATCATAACAAACTATACCAGAATCACCTAAATTACTTCGGCTAACGTAAATCACCCCCAACTATCCCTTACCATAACAAACCATACCATATCATCTTAAAATTACAAAAAAAGGTGTACAAATCATAACAAATTATGCCAGACTCCCCTAAATTACTTCGGCTACTCTAAATCATCACCAACTAACCCTTACCACAACAAACTAAACCCAATCACTTTTAAATTACAAAAAAATGCTAGTAACCAAATCAAACTATGCCAAACTCACCTAAATTACTTCGGCTACCATAAATCATCACCAACTAACCCTTACCACAACAAACTAACCCCAATCATTTTTAAATTACAAAAAAATGCTACTAACCATAGCAAACTATGCCAAACTCACATAAATTACTTCGGCTATCAAAAATCACCCCCAACTACACTTTACAGCAACAAACTAAGCCCAATAATTTTAAAATTACAAAAAAATGCTAAAAATCATAACAAACTATACCAGAATTACCTAAATTACTTCGGCTACCGTAAATCACCCCCAACTATCCCTTACCACAACAAACCAAACCATATCATCTTAAAATTACAAAAAAGGTGTACAAATCATAACAAACTATGCCAGACTCACCTAAATTACTTCGGCTACTCTAAATCATCACCAACTAACCCTTACCATAACAAACTAAACCCAATCACTTTTAAATTACAAAAAAATGCTAGTAACCATAGCAAACTATACCAGAATCACCTAAATTACTTCTGCTACCGTAAATCACCCCCAACTATCGCTTACCAAAACAAACCAAACCATATCATCTTAAAATTACAAAAAAAGGTGTACAAATTATAACACACTATGCCAGACTCACCTAAATTACTTCGGCTACTCGAAATCATCACCAACTAACCTTTACCACAACAAACTAAACCCAATCACTTTTAAATTACAAAAAAATGCTAGTAACCATAGCAAACTATGCCAAACTCACCTAAATTACTTCGGCTACCATTAATCATCACCAACTAACCCTTACCACAACAAACTAAACCCAATCACATTTAAATTACAAACAAATGCTACTAACCATAGCAAACTATGCCAAACTCACCTAAATTACTTCGGATATCAAAAATCACAACCAACAACACTTTACAGCAACAAACTAAGCCCAATCACTTTAAAATTACAAAAAAATGCTAAAAATCATAACAAACTATACCAAAATCACCTAAATTACTTCGGCTACCCTAAATCACCCCCAACTATCCCTTACCACAACAAACCAAACCATATCATCTTAAAATTACAAAAAAAGGTGTACAAATCATAACAAACTATGCCACACTCACCTAAATTACTTCGGCTACTCTAAATCATTACCACCTAACCCTTACCACAACAAACTAAACCCAATCACATTTAAATTACCAAAAAATGCTACTAACCATAGCAAACTCCGCCAAACTCACCTAAATTACTTCGGCTATCAAAAATCACCCCCAACTACACTTTACAGCAACAAACTAATCCCAATCACTTTTAAATTACAAAAAAATGCTACTAACCATAGCAAACTATGCCAAAATAACCTAAATTTCTTCAGCTATCAAAAATCACCCCCAACTACACATTACAGCAACAAACTAAGCCCAATCATTTTAAAATTACAAAAAAATGCTAAAAATCATAACAAACTATACCAGAATCACCTAAATTAGTTCGGCTACCGTAAATCACCCCCAACTATCCCTTACCACAACAAACCAAACCATATCATCTTAAAATTAAAAAAAAGGTGTACAAATTATAACAAACTATGCCAGACTCACCTAAATTACATCGGCTACTCGAAATCATCACCAACTAACCCTTACCACAACAAACTAAACCCAATCACTTTTAAATTACAAAAAAATGCTAGTAACCATAGCAAACTATGCCAAACTCACCTAAATTACTACGGCTACCATAAATCATCACCAACTATCCCTTACCACAACAAACGAAACCCAATCACTTTTAAATTACAAAAAAATGCTACTAATCATAGCAAACTATGCCAGACTCACCTAAATTACTTCGGCTATCAAAAATCACCCCCAACTACACTTTACAGCAACAAGCTAAGCCCAATCATTTTAAAATTACAAAAAAATGCTAAAAATCATAACAAACTATACCAGAATCACCTAAATTACTTCGGCTACCGTAAATCACCCCCAACTCTCCCTTACCACAACAAACCAAACCATATCATCTTAAAATTACAAAAAAAGGTGTACAAATCATAACAAACTATGCCAGACTCACCTAAATTACTTCGGCTACTCTAAATCATCATCAACTAACCCTTACCACAACAAACTAAACCCAATCACTTTTAAATTACAAAAAAATGCTAGTAACCATAGCAAACTATGCCAAACTCACCTAAATTACTTCGGCTACCATAAATCATCACCAACTAACCCTTACCACAACAAACTAAACCCAATCAGTTTTAAATTACAAAAAAATGCTACTAACCATAGCAAACTATGCCAAACTCACCTAAATTACTTCGGCTATCAAAAATCACCCCCAACTACACTTTACAGCAACAAACTAATCCCAATCACTTTAAAATTACAAAAAAATGCTAAAAATCATAACAAGCTATACCAAAATCACCTAAATTACTTCGGCTACCGTAAATCACCCCCAACTATCCCTTACCACAACAAACCAAACCATATCATCTTAAAATTACAAAAAAAGGTGTACAAATCATAACAAACTATGCCAGACTCACCTAAATTACTTCGGCTACCATAAATCATCACCAACTAACCCTTACCACAACAAACTAAACCCAATCACTTTTAAATTACAAAAAAATGCTACTAACCATAGCAAGCTATGCCAAACTCACCTAAATTACTTCGGCTATCAAAAATCACCCCCAACTACACTTTACAGCAACAAACAAAGCCCAATCACTTTAAAATTACTAAAAAATGCAAAAAATCATAACAAACTATACCAGAATCACCTAAATTACTTCGGCTACCGTAAATCACCCCCAACTATCCCTTACCACCACAAACCAAACCATAATATCTTAAAATTACAAAAAAAGGTGTACAAATCATAACAAACTATGCCAGACTCACCTAAATTACTTCGGCTACTCTAAATCATCACCAACTAACCCTTACCACAATAAACTAAACCCAATCACTTTTAAATTACAATAAAATGCTAGTAACCATAGCAAACAATGCCAAACTCACCTAAATTACTTCGGCTACCATAAATCATCACCAACTAACCCTTACCACAACAAACTAAACCCAATCACTTTTAAATTACAAAAAAATGCTACTAACCATAGCAAACTATGCCAAACTCGCCTAAATTACTTCGGCTATCAAAAATCACATCCAACTACACTTTACAGCAACAAACTAAGCCCAATCACTTTAAAATTACAAAAAAATGCTAAAAATTATAACAAACTATACCAGAAACACCTAAATTACTTCGGCTAACGTAAATCACCCTCAACTATCCCTTACCACAACAAACCAAACCATATCATCTTAAAATTACAAAAAAAGGTGTTCAAATCATAACAAACTATGCCAGACTCACCTAAATTACTTCGGCTACTATAAATCATCACCAACTAACCCTTACCACAACAAACTAAACCCAATCACTTTTAAATTACAAAAAAATGCTACTAACCATAGCAAACTATGCCAAACTCACCTAAATTACTTCGGCTATCAAAAATCACACCCAACTACACGTTACAGCAACAAACTAAGCCTAATCACTTTAAAATTACAAAAAAATGCTAAAAATCATAACAAACTATACCAGAATCACCTAAATTACTTTGGCTACCGTAAATCACCCCCAACTATCCCTTACCACAACAAACCAAACCAAATCATCTCAAAAATTACAAAAAAAGGTATACAAATCATAACAAACTATGCCAGACTCACCTAAATTACTTCGGCTACTCTAAATCATCACCAACTAACCCTTACCACAACAAACTAAACCCAATCACTTTTAAATTACAAAAAAATGCTACTAACCATAGCAAACTATGCCAAACTCACCTAAATTACTTCGGCTATCAAAAATCACCCCCAACTACACTTTACAGCAACAAACTAAGCCCAATCACTTTAAAATTACAAAAAAATGCTTAAAATCATTACAAACTATACCAGAATCACCTAAATTACTTTGACTACCGTAAATCACCCCCAACTATCCCTTACCACAACAAACCAAACCATATCATCTTAAAATTACAAAAAAATGCTAGTAACCATAGCAAACTATGCCAAACTCACCTAAATTACTTCGGCTACCATAAATCATCACCAACTAACCCTTACCACAACAAACTAAACCCAATCAGTTTTAAATTACAAAAAAATGCTACTAACCATAGCAAACTATGCCAAACTCCTAAATTACTTCGGCTATCAAAAATCACCCCCAACTACACTTTACAGCAACAAACTAATCCCAATCACTTTAAAATTACAAAAAAATGCTAAAAATCATAACAAACTATACCAAAATCACCTAAATTACTTCGGCTACCGTAAATCACCCCCAACTATCCCTTACCACAACAAACCAAACCATATCATCTTAAAATTACAAAAAAAGGTGTACAAATCATAACAAACTATGCCAGACTCACCTAAATTACTTCGGCTACCATTAATCATCACCAACTAACCCTTACCACAACAAACTATACCCAATCACTTTTAAATTACAAAAAAATGCTACTAACCATAGCAACCTATGCCAAACTCACCTAAATTACTTCGGCTATCAAAAATCACCCCCAACTACACTTTACAGCAACAAACAAAGCCCAATCACTTTAAAATTACTAAAAAATGCACAAAATCATAACAAACTATACCAGAATCACCTAAATTACTTCGGCTACCGTAAATCACCCCCAACTATCCCTTACCACCACAAACCAAACCATAATATCTTAAAATTACAAAAAAAGGTGTACAAATCATAACAAACTATGCCAGACTCACCTAAATTACTTCGGCTACTCTAAATCATCACCAACTAACCCTTACCACAATAAACTAAACCCAATCACTTTTAAATTACAATAAAATGCTAGTAACCATAGCAAACAATGCCAAACTCACCTAAATTACTTCGGCTACCATAAATCATCACCAACTAACCCTTACCACAACAAACTAAACCCAATCACTTTTAAATTACAAAAAAATGCTACTAACCATAGCAAACTATGCCAAACTCGCCTAAATTACTTCGGCTATCAAAAATCACATCCAACTACACTTTACAGCAACAAACTAAGCCCAATCACTTTAAAATTACAAAAAAATGCTAAAAATTATAACAAACTATACCAGAAACACCTAAATTACTTCGGCTAACGTAAATCACCCCCAACTATCCCTTACCACAACAAACCAAACCATATCATCTTAAAATTACAAAAAAAGGTGTTCAAATCATAACAAACTATGCCAGACTCACCTAAATTACTTCGGCTACTCTAAATCATCACCAACTAACCCTTACCACAACAAACTAAACCCAATCACTTTTAAATTACAAAAAAATGCTAGTAACCATAGCAAACTATGCCAAACTCACCTAAAATACTTCGGCTACCATAAATCATCACCAACTAACCCTTACCACAACAAACTAAACCCAATCACTTTTAAATTACAAAAAAATGCTACTAACCATAGCAAACTATGCCAAACTCACCTAAATTACTTCGGCTATCAAAAATCACACCCAACTACACTTTACAGCAACAAACTAAGCCTAATCACTTTAAAATTACAAAAAAATTCTAAAAATCATAACAAACTATACCAGAATCACCTAAATTACTTTGGCTACCGTAAATCACCCCCAACTACCCTTACCACAACAAACCAAACCAAATCATCTCAAAAATTACAAAAAAAGGTATACAAATCATAACAAACTATGCCAGACTCACCTAAATTACTTCGGCTACTCTAAATCATCACCAACTAACCCTTACCACAACAAACTAAACCCAATCACTTTTAAATTACAAAAAAATGCTACTAACCATAGCAAACTATGCCAAACTCACCTAAATTACTTCGGCTATCAAAAATCACCCCCAACTACACTTTACAGCAACAAACTAAGCCCAATCACTTTAAAATTACAAAAAAATGCTTAAAATCATTACAAACTATACCAGAATCACCTAAATTACTTTGGCTACCGTAAATCACCCCCAACTATCCCTTACCACAACAAACCAAACCATATCATCTTAAAATTACAAAAAAAGGTATACAAATCATAACAAATTATGCCAGGCTCACCTAAATTACTTCGGCTACTCTAAATCATCACCAACTAACCCTTACCACAACAAACTAAACCCAATCACTTTTAAATTACAAAAAAATGCTAGTAACCATAGCAAACTATGCCAAACTCACCTAAATTACTTCGGCTACCATAAATCATCACCAACTAACCCTTACCACAACAAACTAAACCCAATCACTTTTAAATTACAAAAAAATGCTACTAACCATAGCAAACTATGCCAAACTCACCTAAATTACTTCGGCTATCAAAAATCACCCCCAACTACACTTTACAGCAACAAACTAAGCCCAATCACTTTAAAATTACAAAAAAATGCTAAAAATCATAACAAACTATACCAGAATCACCTAAATTACTTCGGCTACCGTAAATCACCCACAACTATCCCTTACCACAACAAACCAAACCATATCATCTTAAAATTACAAAAAAAGGTGTACAAATCATAACAAACTATGCCAGACTCACCTAAATTACTTCGGCAACTCTATATCATCACCGACTAACCCTTACCAAAACAAACTAAACCCAATCACTTTTAAATTACAAAAAAATTCTACTAACCATAGCAAACTATGCCAAACTCACCTAAATTACTTCGGCTACCATAAATCAACACCAACTAACCCTTACCACAACAAACTAAACCCAATCACTTTTAAATTACAAAAAAATGCTAGTAACCATAGCAAACTGTGCCAAACTCACCTAAATTACTTCGGCTACCATAAATCATCACCAACTAACCCTTACCACAACAAACTAAACCCAATCACTTTTAAATTACAAAAAAATGCTACTAACCATAGCAAACTATGCCAAACTCACCTAAATTACTTCGGCTATCAAAAATCACCCCCAACTACACTTTACAGCAACAAACTAAGCCCAATCACTTTAAAATTACAAAAAAATGCTAAAAATCATAACAAACTATACCAGAATCACCTAAATTACTTCGGCTACCGTAAATCACCCACAACTATCCCTTACCACAACAAACCAAACCATATCATCTTAAAATTACAAAAAAAGGTGTACAAATCATAACAAACTATGCCAGACTCACCTAAATTACTTCGGCAACTCTATATCATCACCGACTAACCCTTACCAAAACAAACTAAACCCAATCACTTTTAAATTACAAAAAAATTCTACTAACCATAGCAAACTATGCCAAACTCACCTAAATTACTTCGGCTACCATAAATCAACACCAACTAACCCTTACCACAACAAACTAAACCCAATCACTTTTAAATTACAAAAAAATGCTACTAACCTTAGCAAACTATGCCAAACTCAGCTAAATTACTTCGGCTATCAAAAATCACCCCCAACTACACTTTACAGCAACAAACTAAGCCCAATAATTTTAAAATTACAAAAAAATGCTAAAAATCATAACAAACTATACCAGAATCACCGAAATACCTTCGGCTACCGTAAATCACCCCCATCTATTCCTTACCACAACAAACTAAACCATATCATCTTAAAATTACAAAAAAAGGTGTACAAAACATAACAAACTATGCCAGGCCCACTTAAATTACTTCGGCTACTCTAAATCATCACCAACTAACCCTTACCACAACAAACTAATCTCAATCACTTTTAAATTACAAAAAAATGCTAGTAACTATAGTAAACTATGCCAAACTCACCTAAATTACTTCGGCTACCATAAATCATCACCAACTAACCCTTACCACAACAAACTAAACCCAATCACTTTTAAATTACAAAAAAATGCTACTAACCATAGCAAACTATGCCAAACTTACCTAAATTACTTCGGCTATCAAAAATCACTCCCAACTATCCCTTACCACAACAAACCAAACCATATCATCTTAAAATTACAAAAAAAGGTGTACAAATCATAACAAACTATGCCAGGCCCACTTAAATTACTTCGGCTACTCTAAATCATCACCAACTAACCCTTACCACAACAAACTAATCTCAATCACTTTTAAATTACAAAAAAATGCTAGTAACCATAGCAAACTGTGCCAAACTCACCTAAATTACTTCGGCTACCATAAATCATCACCAACTAACCCTTACCACAACAAACTAAACCCAATCACTTTTAAATTACAAAAAAATGCTACTAACCATAGCAAACTATGCCAAACTCACCTAAATTACTTCGGCTATGAAAAATCACCCCCCAACTACACTTTACAGCAATAAACTAAGCCCAATCACTTTAAAATTACAAAAAAATGCTAAAAATCATAACAAACAATACCAGAATAACCTAAATTACTTCGGCTACCGTAAATCACCCCCAACTATCCCCTACCACAACAAACCAAACCATATCATCTTAAAATTACAAAAAAGGTGTACAAATCATAACAAACTATGCCAGACTCACCTAAATTACTTCGCCTACTCTAAATCATCACCAACTAACCCTTACCACAACAAACTAAACCCAATCACTTTTAAATTACAAAAAAATGCTAGTAACCATAGCAAACTATGCCAAACTCACCTAAATTGTTTCGGCTACCATAAATCATCACCAACTAACCCTTACCACAACAAACTAAACCCAATCACTTTTAAATTAACAAAAAATGCTACTAACCATAGCAAACTAGACCAAACTCACCTAAATTACTTCGGCTATCAAAAATCACCCCCAACTACACTTTACAGCAACAAACTAAGCCCAATCACTTTAAAATTACAAAAAAATGCTAAAAATCATAACAAACTATACTAGAATCACCTAAATTACTTCGGCTACCGTAAATCACCCGCAACTGTCCCTTACCACAACAAACCAAACCATATCATCTTAAAATTACAAAAAAAGGTGTACAAATCATAACAAACTATGCCAGACTCACCTAAATTACTTCGGCTACTCTAAATCATCACCAACTAACCCTTACCACAACAAACTAAACCCAATCACTTTTAAATTACAAAAAAATGCTAGTAACCATAGCAAACTATGCCAAACTCATCTAAATTACTTCGGCTACCATAAATCATCACCAACTAACCCTTTACACAACAACTCACCTAAATTACTTCGGCTATCAAAAATCACACCCAACTACACTTTACAGAAACAAACTAAGCCCAACCACTTTAAAATTACAAAAAAATGCTAAAAATCATAACAAACTATACCAGAATCACCTAAATTACTTCGGCTACCGTAAATCACCCCCAACTATAGCTTACCACAACAAACCAAACCATATTATCTTAAAATTACAAAAAAAGGTGTACAAATCATAACAAAATATGCCAGACTCACCTAAATTACTTCGGCTACTCTAAATCATCTCCAACTAACCCTTACCACAACAAACGAAACCCAATCACTTTTAAATTACAAAAAAATGCTAGTAACCGTAGCAAACTATGCCAAACTCACCTAAATTACTTCGGCTACCATAAATCATCACCAATTAACCCTTACCACAACAAACTAAACCCAATCACTTTTAAATTACAAAAAAATGCTACTAACAATAGCAAACTATGCCAAACTTACGTAAATTACTTCGGCTATCAAAAATCACCCCCAACTACACTTTACAGCAACAAACTAAGCCCAATTACTTTAAAATTACAAAAAAATGCTAAAAATCATAACAAACTATACCAGAATCACCTAAATTACTTCGGCTACCGTAAATCACCTCCAACTATCCCTTATAAAAACAAACCAAACCATATCATCTTAAAATTACAAAAAAGGTGTACAAATCATAACAAACTATGCCAGACTCACCTAAATTACTTCGGCTACTCTAAATCATCACCAACTAACCCTTACCACAACAAACTAAACCCAATCACTTTTAAATTACAAAAAAATGCTAGTAACCATAGCAAACTATGCCAAACTCACCTAAATTACTTCGGCTACCATAAATCAACACCAACTAACCCTTACCACAACAAACTAAACCCAATCACTTTTAAATTACAAAAAAATGCTACTAACCATAGCAAACTATGCCAAACTCAGCTAAATTACTTCGGCTATCAAAAATCACCCCCAACTACACTTTACAGCAACAAACTAAGCCCAATCACTTTAAAATTACAAAAAAATGCTAAAAATCATAACAAACTATACCAGAATCACCGAAATACCTTCGGCTACCGTAAATCACCCCCATCTATCCCTTACCACAACAAACTAAACCATATCATCTTAAAATTACAAAAAAAGGTGTACAAAACATAACAAACTATGCCAAACTTACCTAAATTACTTCGGCTACTCTAAATCATCACCAACTAACCCTTACCACAACAAACTAAACCTAATCACTTTTAAATTACAAAAAAATGCTAGTAACCATAGTAAACTATGCCAAACTCACCTAAATTACTTCGGCTACCATAAATCATCACCAACTAACCCTTACCACAACAAACTAAACCCAATCACTTTAAAATTACAAAAAAATGCTACTAACCATAGCAAACTATGCCAAACTTACCTAAATTACTTCGGCTATCAAAAATCACCCCCAACTATCCCTTACCACAACAAACCAAACCATATCATCTTAAAATTACAAAAAAAGGTGTACAAATCATAACAAACTATGCCTGGCCCACTTAAATTACTTCGGCTACTCTAAATCATCACCAACTAACCCTTACCACAACAAACTAATCTCAATCACTTTTAAAATACAAAAAAATGCTAGTAACCATAGCAAACTATGCCAAACTCACCTAAATTACTTCGGCTATGAAAAATCACCCCCAACTACACTTTACAGCAACAAACTAAGCCCAATCACTTTAAAATTACAAAAAAATGCTAAAAATCATAACAAACAATACCAAAATCACCTAAATTACTTCGGCTACCGTAAATCACCCCCAACTATCCCTTACCACAACAAACCAAACCATATCATCTTAAAATTACAAAAAAGGTGTACAAATCATAACAAACTATGCCAGACTCACCTAAATTACTTCGGCTATTCTAAATCATCACCAACTAACCCTTACCACAACAAACTAAACCCAATCACTTTTTAATTACAAAAAAATGCTAGTAACCATAGCAAACTATGCCAAACTCACCTAAATTACTTCGGCTACCATAAATCATCACCAACTATCCCTTACCACAACAAACTAAACCCAATCACTTTTAAATTACCCAAAAATGCTACTAACCATAGCAAACTAGACCAAACTCACCTAAATTACTTCGGCTATCAAAAATCACCCCCAACTACACTTTACAGCAACAAACTAAGCCCAATCACTTTAAAATTACAAAAAAATGCTAAAAATCATAACAAACTATACTAGAATCACCTAAATTACTTCGGCTACCGTAAATCACCCGCAACTGTCCCTTACCACAACTAACCAAACCATATCATCTTAAAATTACAAAAAAAGGTGTACAAATCATAACAAACTATGCCAGACTCACCTAAATTACTTCGGCTACTCTAAATCATCACCAACTAACCCTTACCACAACAAACTAAACCCAATCACTTTTAAATTACAAAAAAATGCTAGTAACCATAGCAAACTATGCCAAACTCACCTAAATTACTTCGGCTACCATAAATCATCACCAACTAACCCTTTACACAACAACTCACCTAAATTACTTCGGCTATCAAAAATCACCCCCAACTACACTTTACAGAAACAAACTAAACCCAACCACTTTAAAATTACAAAAAAATGCTAAAAATCATAACAAACTATACTAGAATCACCTAAATTACTTCGGCTACCGTATATCACCCGCAACTGTCCCTTACCACAACAAACCAAACCATATCATCTTAAAATTACAAAAAAAGGTGTACAAATCATAACAAACTATGCCAGACTCACCTAAATTACTTCGGCTACTCTAAATCATCACCAACTAACCCTTACCACAACAAACGAAACCCAATCACTTTTAAATTACAAAAAAATGCTAGTAACCGTAGCAAACTATGCCAAACTCACCTAAATTACTTCGGCTACCATTAATCATCACCAATTAACCCTTACCACAACAAACTAAACCCAATCACTTTTAAATTACAAAAAAATGCTACTAACAATAGCAAACTATGCCAAACTCACCTAAATTACTTCGGCTATCAAAAATCACCCCCAACTACACTTTACAGCAACAAACTAAGCCCAATCATTTTAAAATTACAAAAAAATGCTAAAAATCATAACAAACTATACCAGAATCACCTAAATTACTTCGGCTACCGTAAATCACCTCCAACTATCCCTTATAACAACAAACCAAACCATATCATCTTAAAATTACAAAAAAGGTGTACAAATCATAACAAACTATGCCAGACTCACCTAAATTACTTCGGCTACTCTAAATCATCACCAACTAACCCTTACCACAACAAACTAAACCCAATCACTTTTAAATTACAAAAAAATGCTAGTAACCATAGCAAACTATGCCAAACTCACCTAAATTACTTCGGCTACCATAAATCATCACCAACTAACCCTTACCACAACAAACTAAACCCAATCACTTTTAAATTACAAAAAAATGCTACTAACCATAGCAAACTATGCCAAACTCACCTAAATTACTTCGGCTACCGTGAATCACCCACAGCTAACCCTTACCACAACAAACCAAACCATATCATCTTAAAATTACAAAAAAGATGTACAAATCATAACAAACTATGCCAGACTCACCTAAATTACTTCGGCAACTCTATATCATCACCAACTAACCCTTACCAAAACAAACTAAACCCAATCACTTTTAAATTACAAAAAAATTCTACTAACCATAGCAAATTATGCCAAACTCACCTAAATTACTTCTGCTACCATAAATCAACACCGACTAACCCTTACCACAACAAACTAAACCCAATCACTTTTAAATTACAAAAAAATGCTAGTAACCATAGCAAACTATGCCAAACTCACCTAAATTACTTCGGCTACCATAAATCATCACCAACTAACCCTTACCACAACAAACTAAACCCAATCACTTTTAAATTACAAAAAAATGCTACTAACCATAGCAAACTATGCCAAACTCACCTAAATTACTTCGGCTATCAAAAATCACCCCCAACTACACTTTACAGCAACAAACTAAGCCCAATCACTTTAAAATTACAAAAAAATGCTAAAAATCATAACAAACTATACCAGAATCACCTAAATACCTTCGGCTACCGTAAATCACCCCCAACTATCCCTTACCACAACAAACCAAACCATATCATCTTAAAATTACAAAAAAGGTGTACAAATCATAACAAACTATGCCAGACTCACTTAAATTACTTCGGCTACTCTAAATCATTACCAACTAACCCTTACCACAACAAACTAAACCCAATCACTTTTAAAATACAAAAAAATGCTAGTAACCATAGCAAACTATGCAAAACTCACCGAAATTACTTCGGCTACCATAAATCATCACCAACTAACCCTTACCAAAACAAACTAAACCCAATCACTTTTAAATTACAAAAAAATGCTAAAAATCATAACAAACTATACCAGAATCACCTAAATTACTTCGGCTACCGTAAATCACCCCCAACTATCCCTTACCACAACAAACCAAACCATATCATCTTAAAATTACAAAAAAAGGTGTACAAATCATAACAAACTATGCCAGACTCACCTAAATTACTTCGGCTACTCTAAATCATCACCAACTAACCCTTACCACAACAAACTAAACCCAATCACTTTTAAATTACAAAAAAATGCTAGTAACCATAGCAAACTATGCCAAACTTACCTAAATTACTTCGGCTATCAAAAACCACCCCCAACTACACTTTACAGCAACAAACTAAGCGCAATCACTTTAAAATTACAAAAAAATGCTATAAATCATAACAAACTATACCAGAATCACCTAAATTACTTCGGCTACCGTAAATCACCCCCAAATATCCCTCACCACAACAAACCAAACCATATCATCTTAAAATTACAAAAAAAGTTGTACAAATCATAACAAACTATACCAGAATCACCTAAATTACTTCGGCTACCGTAAATCACCCCCAACTATAGCTTACCACAACAAACCAAACCATATCATCTTAAAATTACAAAAAAAGGTGTACAAATCATAACAAAGTATGCCAGACTCACCTAAATTACTTCGGCTACTCTAAATCATCACCAACTAACCCTTACCACAACAAACGAAACCCAATCACTTTTAAATTACAAAAAAATGCTAGTAACCGTAGCAAACTATGCCAAACTCACCTAAATTACTTCGGCTACCATAAATCATCACCAATTAACCCTTACCACAACAAACTAAACCCAATCACTTTTAAATTACAAAAAAATGCTACTAACAATAGCAAACTATGCCAAACTCACCTAAATTACTTCGGCTATCAAAAATCACCCCCAACTACACTTTACAGCAACAAACTAAGCCCAATCACTTTAAGATATAAAAAAAATGCTAAAAATCATAACAAACTATACCAGAATCACCTAAATTACTTCGGCTACCGTAAATCACCCCCAATTATCCCTTACCACAACAAACCAAACCATATCATCTTAAAATTACAAAAAAAGGTGTACAAATCATAACAAACTATTCCAGACTCACCTTAATTACTTCGGCTACTCTAACTCATCACCATCTAACCCTTACCACAACAAACTAAGCCCAATCACTTTAAAATTACAAATAAATGCTAAAAATCATAACAAACTATACCAGAATCACCTAAATTACTTCGGCTACCGTAAATCACCCCCAACTATCCCTTACCACAACAAACCAAACCATATCATCTTAAAATTACAAAAAAAGGTGTACAAATCATAACAATCTATCCCAGACTCACCAAAATTACTTCGGCTACTCTAAGTCATCACCAACTAACCCTTACCACAACAAACTAAACCCAATCACTTTTAAATTACAAAAAAATGCTAGTAACCATAGCATACTATGCCAAACTCACCTAAATTACTTCGGCTTTCATAAATCATCACCAACTAACCCTTACCACAACAAACTAAACCCAATCACATTTAAATTACAAAAAAATGCTACTAACCATAGCAAACTATGCCAAACTCACCTAAATTACTTCGGCTATCAAAAATCACCCCCAACTACACTTTACAACAACCAACTAAGCCCAATCACTTTAAAATTACAAAAAAATGCTAAAAATCATAACAAACTATACCAGAATCACCTAAATTACTTCGGCTACCGTAAATCACCCCCAACTATCCCTTACCACAACAAACCAAACCATATCATCTTAAAATTACAAAAAAAGGTGTACAAATCATAACAAACTATGCCAGACTCACCTAAATTACTTCGGCTACTCTAAATCATCACCAACTAACCCTTACCACAACAAACTAAACCCAATCACTTTTAAATTACAAAAAAATGCTACTAACAATAGCAAACTATGCCAAACTCACCTAAATTACTTCGGCTATCAAAAATCACCCCCAACTACACTTTACAGCAACAAACTAAGCCCAATCACTTTAAAATTTCAAAAAAATGCTAAAAATTATAACAAACTATTCCAGAATCACCTAAATTACTTCGGCTACCGTAAATCATAACCAACTAACCCTTACCACAACAAACTAAGCCCAATCACTTTAAAATTACAAATAAATGCTAAAAATCATAACAAACTATACCAGAATCACCTAAATTACTTCGGCTACCGTAAATCACCCCCAACTATCCCTTACCACAACAAACCAAACCATATCATCTTAAAATTACAAAAAAAGGTGTACAAATCATAACAAACTATGCCAGACTCACCTAAATTACTTCGGCTAATCTAAATCATCACCAACTAACCCTTACCACAACAAACTAAACCCAATCACTTTTAAATTACAAAAAAATCCTAGTAACCATAGCAAACTATGCCAAGGTTACCTAAATTACTTCGGCTACCATAAATCATCACCAACTAACCCTTACCACAACAAACTAAACCTAATCAATTTCAAATTACAAAAAAATGCTACTAACCATAGCAAACTATGCCAAACTCACCTAAATTACTTCGGTTATCAAAAATCACCCTCAACTACACTTTACAGCAACAAACTAAGCCCAATCACTTTAAAATTACAAGAAAATGCTAAAAATCATAACAAAATACACCAGAATCACCTAAATTACTTCGGCTACCGTAAATCACCCCCAACTATCCCTTACCACAACAAACCAAACCATATCATCTTAAAATTACAAAAAAAGGTGTACAAATCATAACAAACTATGCCAGACTCACCTAAATTACTTCGGCTACTCTATATCATCACCAACTAACCCTTACCACAACAAACTAAACCCAATCACTTTTAAATTACAAAAAAATGCTAGTAACCATAGCAAACTATGCCAAACTCACCTAAATTACTTCGGCTACCATAAATCATCACCAACTAACCCTTACCACAACAAACCAAACCATATCATCTTAAAATTAAAAAAAAAGTTGTACAAATCATAACAAACTATGCCAGACTCACCTAAATTACTTCGGCTACTCTAAATCATCACCAACTAACCCTTACCACAACAAACTAAACCCAATCACTTTTAAATTACAAAAAAATGCTAGTAACCATAGAAAACTATGCCAAACTCACCTAAATTACTTCGGCTACCATAAATCAACACCAACTAACCCTTACCACAACAAACTAAACCCAATCACTTTTAAATTACAAAAAAATGCTACTAACCATAGCAAACTATGCCAAACTCAGCTAAATTACTTTGGCTATCAAAAATCACCCCCAACTCCACTTTACAGCAACAAACTAAGCCCAATCACTTTAAAATTACAAAAAAATGCTAAAAATCATAACAAACTATACCAGAATCACCGAAATACCTTCGGCTACCGTAAATCACCCCCATCTATCCCTTACCACAACAAACTAAACCATATCATCTTAAAATTACAAAAAAAGGTGTACAAAACATAACAAACTATGCCAAACTTACCTAAATTACTTCGGCTACTCTAAATCATCACCAACTAACCCTTACCACAACAAACTAAACCTAATCACTTTTAAATTACAAAAAAATGCTAGTAACCATAGTAAACTATGCCAAACTCACCTAAATTACTTCGGCTACCATAAATCATCACCAACTAACCCTTACCACAACAAACTAAACCCAATCACTTTAAAATTACAAAAAAATGCTACTAACCATAGCAAACTATGCCAAATTTACCTAAATTACTTCGGCTATTAAAAATCACCCCCAACTATCCCTTACCACAACAAACCAAACCATATCATCTTAAAATTACAAAAAAAGGTGTACAAATCATAACAAACTATGCCTGGCCCACTTAAATTACTTCGGCTACTCTAAATCATCACCAACTAACCCTTACCACAACAAACTAATCTCAATCACTTTTAAATTACAAAAAAATGCTAGTAACCATAGCAAACTATGCCAAACTCACCTAAATTACTTCGGTTATGAAAAATCACCCCCAACTACACTTTACAGCAACAAACTAAGCCCAATCACTTTAAAATTACAAAAAAATGCTTAAAATCATAACAAACTATACTAGAATCACCTAAATTACTTCGGCTACCGTAAATCACCCGCAACTGTCCCTTACCACAACAAACCAAACCATATCATCTTAAAATTACAAAAAAAGGTGTACAAATCATAACAAACTATGCCAGACTCACCTAAATTACTTCGGCTAATCTAAATCATCACCAACTAACCCTTACCACAACAAACTAAACCCAATCACTTTTAAATTACAAAAAAATGCTAGTAACCATAGCAAACTATGCCAAACTCACCTAAATTACTTCGGCTACCATAAATCATCACCAACTAACCCTTTACACAACAACTCACCTAAATTACTTCGGCTATCAAAAATCACCCCCAACTACACTTTACAGAAACAAACTAAACCCAACCACTTTAAAATTACTAAAAAATGCTAAAAATCATAACAAACTATACCAGAATCACCTAAATTACTTCGGCTACCGTAAATCACCCCCAACTATAGCTTACCACAACAAACCAAACCATATCATCTTAAAATTACAAAAAAAGGTGTACAAATCATAACAAACTATGCCAGACTCACCTAAATTACTTCGGCTACTCTAAATCATCACCAACTAACCCTTACCACAACAAACGAAACCCAATCACTTTTAAATTACAAAAAAATGCTAGTAACCGTAGCAAACTATGCCAAACTCACCTAAACTACTTCGGCTACCATAAATCATCACCAATTAACCCTTACCACAACAAACTAAACCCAATCATTTTTAAATTACAAAAAAATGCTACTAACAATAGCAAACTATGCCAAACTCACCTAAATTACTTCGGCTATCAAAAATCACCCCCAACTACACTTTACAGCAACAAACTAAGCCCAATCATTTTAAAATTACAAAAAATTGCTAAAAATCATAACAAACTATACCAGAATCACCAAAATTACTTCGGCTACCGTAAGTCACCTCCAACTATCCCTTATAACAACAAACCAAACCATATCATCTTAAAATTACAAAAAAGGTGTACAAATCATAACAAACTATGCCAGACTCACCTAAATTACTTCGGCTACTCTAAATCATCACCAACTAACCCTTACCACAACAAACTAAACCCAATCACTTTTAAATTACAAAAAAATGCTAGTAACCATAGCAAACTATGCCAAACTCACCTAAATTACTTCGGCTACCATAAATCATCACCAACTAACCCTTACCACAACAAACTAAACCCAATCACTTTTAAATTACAAAAAAATGCTACTAACCATAGCAAACTATGCCAAACTCACCTAAATTACTTCGGCTATCAAAAATCACCCCCAACTACACTTTACAGCAACAAACTAAGCCCAATCACTTTAAAATTACAAAAAAATGCTAAAAATCATAACAAACTATACCAGAATCACCTAAATTACTTCGGCTACCGTAAATCACCCACAACTATCCCTTACCACAACAAACCAAACCATATCATCTTAAAATTACAAAAAAAGGTGTACAAATCATAACAAACTATGCCAGACTCACCTAAATTACTTCGGCAACTCTATATCATCACCGACTAACCCTTACCAAAACAAACTAAACCCAATCACTTTTAAATTACAAAAAAATTCTACTAACCATAGCAAACTATGCCAAACTCACCTAAATTACTTCGGCTACCATAAATCAACACCAACTAACCCTTACCACAACAAACTAAACCCAATCACTTTTAAATTACAAAAAAATGCTAGTAACCATAGCAAACTATGCCAAACTCACCTAAATTACTTCGGCTACCATAAATCATCACCAACTAACCCTTACCACAACAAACTAAACCCAATCACTTTTAAATTACAAAAAAATGCTACTAACCATAGCAAACTATGCCAAACTCACCTAAATTACTTCGGCTATCAAAAATCACCCCCAACTACACTTTACAGCAACAAACTAAGCCCAATCACTTTAAAATTACAAAAAAATGCTAAAAATCATAACAAACTATACCAGAATCACCTAAATTACTTCGGCTACCGTAAATCACCCACAACTATCCCTTACCACAACAAACCAAACCATATCATCTTAAAATTACAAAAAAAGGTGTACAAATCATAACAAAATATGCCAGACTCACCTAAATTACTTCGGCAACTCTATATCATCACCGACTAACCCTTACCAAAACAAACTAAACCCAATCACTTTTAAATTACAAAAAAATTCTACTAACCATAGCAAACTATGCCAAACTCACCTAAATTACTTCGGCTACCATAAATCAACACCAACTAACCCTTACCACAACAAACTAAACCCAATCACTTTTAAATTACAAAAAAATGCTACTAACCTTAGCAAACTATGCCAAACTCAGCTAAATTACTTCGGCTATCAAAAATCACCCTCAACTACACTTTACAGCAACAAACTAAGCCCAATCATTTTAAAATTACAAAAAAATGCTAAAAATCATAACAAACTATACCAGAATCACCGAAATACCTTCGGCTACCGTAAATCACCCCCATCTATCCCTTACCACAACAAACTAAACCATATCATCTTAAAATTACAAAAAAAGGTGTACAAAACATAACAAACTATGCCAAACTTACCTAAATTACTTCGGCTACTCTAAATCATCACCAACTAACCCTTACCACAACAAACTAAACCCAATCACTTTTAAATTACAAAAAAATGCTAGTAACCATAGTAAACTATGCCAAACTCACCTAAATTACTTCGGCTACCATAAATCATCACCAACTAACCCTTACCACAACAAACTAAACCCAATCACTTTTAAATTACAAAAAAATGCTACTAACCATAGCAAACTATGCCAAACTTACCTAAATTACTTCGGCTATCAAAAATCACTCCCAACTATCCCTTACCACAACAAACCAAACCATATCATCTTAAAATTACAAAAAAAGGTGTACAAATCATAACAAACTATGCCAGGCCCACTTAAATTACTTCGGCTACTCTAAATCATCACCAACTAACCCTTACCACAACAAACTAATCTCAATCACTTTTAAATTACAAAAAAATGCTAGTAACCATAGCAAACTAGACCAAACTCACCTAAATTACTTCGGCTATCAAAAATCACCCCCAACTACACTTTACAGCAACAAACTAAGCCCAATCACTTTAAAATTACAAAAAAATGCTAAAAATCATAACAAACTATACTAGAATCACCTAAATTACTTCGGCTACCGTAAATCACCCGCAACTGTCCCTTACCACAACAAACCAAACCATATCATCTTAAAATTACAAAAAAAGGTGTACAAATCATAACAAACTATGCCAGACTCACCTAAATTACTTCGGCTACTCTAAATCATCACCAACTAACCCTTACCACAACAAACTAAACCCAATCACTTTTAAATTACAAAAAAATGCTAGTAACCATAGCAAACTATGCCAAACTCACCTAAATTACTTCGGCTACCATAAATCATCACCAACTAACCCTTTACACAACAACTCACCTAAATTACTTCGGCTATCAAAAATCACACCCAACTACACTTTACAGAAACAAACTAAGCCCAACCACTTTAAAATTACAAAAAAATGCTAAAAATCATAACAAACTATACCAGAATCACCTAAATTACATCGGCTACCGTAAATCACCCCCAACTATAGCTTACCACAACAAACCAAACCATATTATCTTAAAATTACAAAAAAAGGTGTACAAATCATAACAAAATATGCCAGACTCACCTAAATTACTTCGGCTACTCTAAATCATCTCCAACTAACCCTTACCACAACAAACGAAACCCAATCACTTTTAAATTACAAAAAAATGCTAGTAACCGTAGCAAACTATGCCAAACTCACCTAAATTACTTCGGCTACCATAAATCATCACCAATTAACCCTTACCACAACAAACTAAACCCAATCACTTTTAAATTACAAAAAAATGCTACTAACAATAGCAAACTATGCCAAACTTACCTAAATTACTTCGGCTATCAAAAATCACCCCCAACTACACTTTACAGCAACAAACTAAGCCCAATTACTTTAAAATTACAAAAAAATGCTAAAAATCATAACAAACTATACCAGAATCACCTAAATTACTTCGGCTACCGTAAATCACTTCCAACTATCCCTTATAACAACAAACCAAACCATATCATCTTAAAATTACAAAAAAGGTGTACAAATCATAACAAACTATGCCAGACTCACCTAAATTACTTCGGCTACTCTAAATCATCACCAACTAACCCTTACCACAACAAACTAAACCCAATCACTTTTAAATTACAAAAAAATGCTAGTAACCATAGCAAACTATGCCAAACTCACCTAAATTACTTCGGCTACCATAAATCAACACCAACTAACCCTTACCACAACAAACTAAACCCAATCACTTTTAAATTACAAAAAAATGCTACTAACCATAGCAAACTATGCCAAACTCAGCTAAATTACTTCGGCTATCAAAAATCACCCCCAACTACACTTTACAGCAACAAACTAAGCCCAATCACTTTAAAATTACAAAAAAATGCTAAAAATCATAACAAACTATACCAGAATCACCGAAATACCTTCGGCTACCGTAAATCACCCCCATCTATCCCTTACCACAACAAACTAAACCATATCATCTTAAAATTACAAAAAAAGGTGTACAAAACATAACAAACTATGCCAAACTTACCTAAATTACTTCGGCTACTCTAAATCATCACCAACTAACCCTTACCACAACAAACTAAACCTAATCACTTTTAAATTACAAAAAAATGCTAGTAACCATAGTAAACTATGCCAAACTCACCTAAATTACTTCGGCTACCATAAATCATCACCAACTAACCCTTACCACAACAAACTAAACCCAATCACTTTAAAATTACAAAAAAATGCTACTAACCATAGCAAACTATGCCAAATTTACCTAAATTACTTCGGCTATTAAAAATCACCCCCAACTATCCCTTACCACAACAAACCAAACCATATCATCTTAAAATTACAAAAAAAGGTGTACAAATCATAACAAACTATGCCTGGCCCACTTAAATTACTTCGGCTACTCTAAATCATCACCAACTAACCCTTACCACAACAAACTAACCTCAATCACTTTTAAATTACAAAAAAATGCTAGTAACCATAGCAAACTATGCCAAACTCACCTAAATTACTTCGGTTATGAAAAATCACCCCCAACTACACTTTACAGCAACAAACTAAGCCCAATCACTTTAAAATTACAAAAAAATGCTAAAAATCATAACAAACTATACTAGAATCACCTAAATTACTTCGGCTACCGTAAATCACCCGCAACTGTCCCTTACCACAACAAACCAAACCATATCATCTTAAAATTACAAAAAAAAGTGTACAAATCATAACAAACTATGCCAGACTCACCTAAATTACTTCGGCTAATCTAAATCATCACCAACTAACCCTTACCACAACAAACTAAACCCAATCACTTTTAAATTACAAAAAAATGCTAGTAACCATAGCAAACTATGCCAAACTCACCTAAATTACTTCGGCTACCATAAATCATCACCAACTAACCCTTTACACAACAACTCACCTAAATTACTTCGGCTATCAAAAATCACCCCCAACTACACTTTACAGAAACAAACTAAACCCAACCACTTTAAAATTACAAAAAAATGCTAAAAATCATAACAAACTATACCAGAATCACCTAAATTACTTCGGCTACCGTAAATCACCCCCAACTATAGCTTACCACAACAAACCAAACCATATCATCTTAAAATTACAAAAAAAGGTGTACAAATCATAACAAACTATGCCAGACTCACCTAAATTACTTCGGCTACTCTAAATCATCACCAACTAACCCTTACCACAACAAACGAAACCCAATCACTTTTAAATTACAAAAAAATGCTAGTAACCGTAGCAAACTATGCCAAACTCACCTAAACTACTTCGGCTACCATAGATCATCACCAATTAACCCTTACCACAACAAACTAAACCCAATCATTTTTAAATTACAAAAAAATGCTACTAACAATAGCAAACTATGCCAAACTCACCTAAATTACTTCGGCTATCAAAAATCACCCCCAACTACACTTTACAGCAACAAACTAAGCCCAATCATTTTAAAATTACAAAAAATTGCTAAAAATCATAACAAACTATACCAGAATCACCAAAATTACTTCGGCTACCGTAAGTCACCTCCAACTATCCCTTATAACAACAAACCAAACCATATCATCTTAAAATTACAAAAAAGGTGTACAAATCATAACAAACTATGCCAGACTCACCTAAATTACTTCGGCTACGCTAAATCATCACCAACTAACCCTTACCACAACAAACTAAACCCAATCACTTTTAAATTACAAAAAAATGCTAGTAACCATAGCAAACTATGCCAAACTCACCTAAATTACTTCGGCTACCATAAATCATCACCAACTAACCCTTACCACAACAAACTAAACCCAATCACTTTTAAATTACAAAAAAATGCTACTAACCATAGCAAACTATGCCAAACTCACCTAAATTACTTCGGCTATCAAAAATCACCCCCAACTACACTTTACAGCAACAAACTAAGCCCAATCACTTTAAAATTACAAAAAAATGCTAAAAATCATAACAAACTATACCAGAATCACCTAAATTACTTCGGCTACCGTAAATCACCCACAACTATCCCTTACCACAACAAACCAAACCATATCATCTTAAAATTACAAAAAAAGGTGTACAAATCATAACAAACTATGCCAGACTCACCTAAATTACTTCGGCAACTCTATATCATCACCGACTAACCCTTACCAAAACAAACTAAACCCAATCACTTTTAAATTACAAAAAAATTCTACTAACCATAGCAAACTATGCCAAACTCACCTAAATTACTTCGGCTACCATAAATCAACACCAACTAACCCTTACCACAACAAACTAAACCCAATCACTTTTAAATTACAAAAAAATGCTACTAACCTTAGCAAACTATGCCAAACTCAGCTAAATTACTTCGGCTATCAAAAATCACCCCCAACTACACTTTACAGCAACAAACTAAGCCCAATCATTTTAAAATTACAAAAAAATGCTAAAAATCATAACAAACTATACCAGAATCACCGAAATACCTTCGGCTACCGTAAATCACCCCCATCTATCCCTTACCACAACAAACTAAACCATATCATCTTAAAATTACAAAAAAAGGTGTACAAAACATAACAAACTATGCCAAACTTACCTAAATTACTTCGGCTACTCTAAATCATCACCAACTAACCCTTACCACAACAAACTAAACCCAATCACTTTTAAATTACAAAAAAATGCTAGTAACCATAGTAAACTATGCCAAACTCACCTAAATTACTTCGGCTACCATAAATCATCACCAACTAACCCTTACCACAACAAACTAAACCCAATCACTTTTAAATTACAAAAAAATGCTACTAACCATAGCAAACTATGCCAAACTTACCTAAATTACTTCGGCTACCAAAAATCACTCCCAACTATCCCTTACCACAACAAACCAAACCATATCATCTTAAAATTACAAAAAAAGGTGTACAAATCATAACAAACTATGCCAGGCCCACTTAAATTACTTCGGCTACTCTAAATCATCACCAACTAACCCTTACCACAACAAACTAATCTCAATCACTTTTAAATTACAAAAAAATGCTAGTAACCATAGCAAACTATGCCAAACTCACCTAAATTACTTCGGCTATGAAAAATCACCCCCAACTACACTTTACAGCAATAAACTAAGCCCAATCACTTTAAAATTACAAAAAAATGCTAAAAATCATAACAAACAATACCAGAATAACCTAAATTACTTCGGCTACCGTAAATCACCCCCAACTATCCCTTACCACAACAAACCAAACCATATCATCTTAAAATTACAAAAAAGGTGTACAAATCATAACAAACTATGCCAGACTCACCTAAATTACTTCGGCTACTCTAAATCATCACCAACTAACCCTTACCACAACAAACTAAACCCAATCACTTTTAAATTACAAAAAAATGCTAGTAACCATAGCAAACTATGCCAAACTCACCTAAATTGTTTCGGCTACCATAAATCATCACCAACTAACCCTTACCACAACAAACTAAACCCAATCACTTTTAAATTAACAAAAAATGCTACTAACCATAGCAAACTAGACCAAACTCACCTAAATTACTTCGGCTATCAAAAATCACCCCCAACTACACTTTACAGCAACAAACTAAGCCCAATCACTTTAAAATTACAAAAAAATGCTAAAAATCATAACAAACTATACTAGAATCACCTAAATTACTTCGGCTACCGTAAATCACCCGCAACTGTCCCTTACCACAACAAACCAAACCATATCATCTTAAAATTACAAAAAAAGGTGTACAAATCATAACAAACTATGCCAGACTCACCTAAATTACTTCGGCTACTCTAAATCATCACCAACTAACCCTTACCACAACAAACTAAACCCAATCACTTTTAAATTACAAAAAAATGCTAGTAACCATAGCAAACTATGCCAAACTCACCTAAATTACTTCGGCTACCATAAATCATCACCAACTAACCCTTTACACAACAACTCACCTAAATTACTTCGGCTATCAAAAATCACACCCAACTACACTTTACAGAAACAAACTAAGCCCAACCACTTTAAAATTACAAAAAAATGCTAAAAATCATAACAAACTATACCAGAATCACCTAAATTACTTCGGCTACCGTAAATCACCCCCAACTATAGCTTACCACAACAAACCAAACCATATTATCTTAAAATTACAAAAAAAGGTGTACAAATCATCTATATATATAAAGCGAAGTGTCCTCACTGACACACTCATCTACACATCTACACATTCACTGATTCACCGACAAACCACATCCCAAACCGTGAGGGCTGGCGACTTGAAATTTTAGACACGGGTGTATCATGTGCCGAAAGTGAACGCTAAGAAGGGATTTTGCAAAATTCGGCCCGGTTCCTTTGTAATTCAATAAAAACCGGCTAAAATAAACAAAAAATGATCGGATCGCGGAGACCGTGTTTATGTTAGAAGCACGTATCTAGCCAAAACAACTTCGACGACGGGCGACCTGTTTACATTAAAAGCACTTATTTAACCTAAACAATTTCAACGTCGAGTTTCTGCTTTTGTGATTAAATTTTTACCGTACCTAGCGAGGCCGCGGATATTTTTATTATAATCTTGATTTCAATTATAATGTCGATCCGTGACTCAATTAAAAATTACAAAACCACTGCAAATTTAATCCGTCTACATTAAACATCCTCAAATATCTCTTACCATTGCAAACTTTACCAAATCAACCCCAAAAAATTCCCGAACTAAGCCAAACTGACATAAATTAGATCCGCTATCTTAAATCATACCTTACCACCCTTTAGCAACCCCAAGTAACTCCAATCACTTTAAAATAAAACAAAATGACACAAATCATAGCAAACTATCCCTAACTCACCTAAATTACTTCGGCTACCATAAATCACCCCCAACTACCCTTTACAATCCCAAAATAAGACCAATCACTTTAAAATTACAAAAAATGCTACAAATCATAGCAAACTATGCCTAACACACCTAAATTACTTCGGCTACCATAAATTACCCCCAACTACCCCTTACAACCCCAAAATAAGCCCAATCACTTTAAAATTACAAAAAATGTTACAAACCATAGCAAATTATGTCGAACTCACTTAAATTACTTCGGCTATCATAAATCACCCCTAACTACCCCTTACCACTCCAAAATTAGCCCAATCACTTTAAAATTACAAAAAATGCTACAAACCATAGCAAACTATCTCAAACTCACCTGAATTACTTCGGCTACCATAAATCACCCCCAACTACCCTTTACCACCCTAAACTAAGACCAATCACTTTAAAATTACAAAAAATGCAACAAACCATAGCAAACTATTCCAAACTCACCTAGATTACTTCGGCTACCATAAATCACCCCCCACTACCCCTTACCTCCCCAAAATAAGCCCAATCACTTTAAAATTACAAAATATGCTACAAACCATAGCAAACTATTCCAAACTCACCTAAATTACTACGGCTACCATAAATCACCCCCCACTACCCCTTACCTACCCAAAATAAGCCCAATCACTTTAAAATTACAAAAAATGTTACATACCATAGCAAACTATGTCAAACTCACTTAAATTACTTCGGCTACCATAAATCACCCCCAACTACCCCTTACCACCCCAAAATAAACTCAATCGCTTTAATATTACAAAAAATGCTACAAACCATAGCAAACCATGTCAAACTCACTTAAATGACTTCGGCTACCATAAATCACCCCCAACTACCCCTTACCACCCCAAACTAAGCCCAATCACTTTAAAATTAAAAAAAATGCTACAAACCATAGCAAACTATGCCAAACTCACCTAAATTACTTCGGCTACCATAAATCACCCCCAACTACCCCTTACCCCCCCAAAATAAGCCCAATTACTATAAAATTACAAAAATTATGCAAACCATAGCAAACTATGTCAAACTCACCTAAATTACTTCGGCTACCTTAAATCGCCCCCAACTACCCCTTACCGCCCCAAAATTGGCCTAATCACTTTAAAATTACAAAAAATGCTACAAAACAAAGCAAGCTATGCCAAACTCACTTAAAGTACTTCGGCTACCATAAATTAATAATCATTTTCAAGCAAAATCTTCTATTTGGTTGTCATTTATAAATTCCTTATCGTATTAAATCATAAAATATTAATAAATATCTGCACATAAAATATATTGTTTCGACTAATAGACGTTATTCTGAATATTAAATATGCTGATACCTATTTTGATTCTTTTCGACCTTCCAATAAATATTTGTTCCAGTTGAGATGCAAACATAAAGGTATTTCTGAATTGCAACACGCTGACGGGGCAAGCCCTACCTTTTCAACATGCGTGCATTTGTATAAATAGCTCTATGGTTTTTAACTTTAAAGAGGTATAAAGGCGGTGTAAGCGCTAGATTTTCGTAAAAATATCTAAAAAATTCGAAATTCTGCAGTTGAATTACAGAACTATTTTTGTGTTCGATAGTAAATTTATATTTGGAGTGGCACTGCCAACCCTGCCACACCTGACGAGCCCCCTGCTGATTACTCTCCTTCCAGGGAAACTTTATAAATCAACGGCGCCTGAATGTGAAAATATCACTGTGTAATAAGTTCAGACTGACATGGAACACTTGAAATTTCGATATTTGTTTGTAATTCGTCACAGGTCCATGAAGGAATGCATGTTAATGTAAACAAGTGTTAGTTTGTCGGAGAGGCCGAATAAGATTTTTAACATTCCGGTCAAAATATTTATTTACTTTACAATGTTAATTTCTTAAATTGATTTTGTGAAAATTATGACGGGCCATACGACTACACCTGTGCGAGTATTATTTGGTACATACAAATTAATCTCTTTTGTTATCCAAATTGTTTTTATACGCACTAGGCACGTGCACCTCATATAATTGTGAAAATTGCTGCTTCAGCGTCTGGAACGCTGGTACTCAACGTCGCCAAGGTCGAGGCGACGCATCAGTATTCGAAGTTCTATCGCTATTAAATAATTTTTTTTAATATAATATTCCCGATTTGTTCTTGACGTTAAGTAAATATCTCCCCAATCGATTTTAGAAAAATTACCATCGTCGTACCACTCCACTTATATACCGTACGCTAATTTTTACGTTCATTTAAAGATAGTGGTGTATTTGATCTTCACCAAACCTGCGCCGGCCAAAATCCGAAATTTGCAGTTTTACCGGATTTCACTGACATCATAAGTAATGTGTGCTTATACACGATTAACACTATTTATTTTATGTACATTGTGTTCATTATTGTTCTGTATTATTTATAACTAAGATGGAGGAATAGTAAGCGGGGTACAAAATACCACCACGTATAATTCCTCTGAAAAGTGATGGAAATAGTCTTTTTTATTATCTATCCTATTGCATTTTATTACTGAAAATAGAGCTCAAGAAGTTCGCACTATAATTGGTCATTTTTAAATTACCAAATTTTCTGTATATTTTACCTGAATACGTTAAACACCCCTAAACATAATGTACCATTCCAAACTACCTTCAAAAATCATACCCTTGCCATTCCAAACTACCCCACATCAACCTAAAATGTAAAAAAATTACGATTTCCAAGCAAACTACACTAAACTCGCATAAATTACTTCGACTTCCGCTATATCACCCCAACCACTTCTTACCAAGCCAAACTAAACCCAATCACATTAAAATTACCAAAAGTTTCGTTTAATCCGCCAAAGCTAAACCCCGCCAACCATTAATAACCATTCAAAACAATCCCCAAAAAAAACCTTATCATCCAAAACTACACCAAATACATCGTTTTTATGGTGTGAAATTATGGATTTATATATTTCAACATTCTTCGACGACATTCTTTAACGTTGTTAGAGAACTAAATGGGAATAATTTGGAATAATTCAGCTTCTCTGTCAACTCTCCTTCTCTTGAAGAGTGAAAAAGAGTGAAAAAAAAGGAGCTTGCACCCAGAAACTAAATTATCGTCATTTTCCAAATCATATTGAAGTACCCGGTCCTGGCAATGCAGGTTAATTTCAGCAAATTTGTTTATTTTGTGATTGGAAAAGTAGAGCATTCCTGTTTAATTGTATTATTATGTCGATTAGTCAACATCACCATTACACCACTTTTGTCAACACTGCGTTTATTTAATCTACGTCCGGGCAACGCCGGGTACATTCAGCTAGTAACAAAATATGCCAGACTCACCTAAATTACTTCGGATACTCTAAATCATCTCCAACTAACCCTTACCACAACAAACGAAACCCAATCACTTTTAAATTACAAAAAAATGCTAGTAACCGTAGCAAACTATGCCAAACTCACCTAAATTACTTCGGCTACCATAAATCATCACCAATTAACCCTTACCACAACAAACTAAACCCAATCACTTTTAAATTACAAAAAAATGCTACTAACAATAGCAAACTATGCCAAACTTACCTAAATTACTTCGGCTATCAAAAATCACCCCCAACTACACTTTACAGCAACAAACTAAGCCCAATTACTTTAAAATTACAAAAAAATGCTAAAAATCATAACAAACTATACCAGAATCACCTAAATTACTTCGGCTACCGTAAATCACTTCCAACTATCCCTTATAACAACAAACCAAACCATATCATCTTAAAATTACAAAAAAGGTGTACAAAACATAACAAACTATGCCAAACTTACCTAAATTACTTCGGCTACTCTAAATCATCACCAACTAACCCTTACCACAACAAACTAAACCTAATCACTTTTAAATTACAAAAAAATGCTAGTAACCATGGTAAACTATGCCAAACTCACCTAAATTACTTCGGCTACCATAAATCATCACCAACTAACCCTTACCACAACAAACTAAACCCAATCACTTTAAAATTACAAAAAAATGCTACTAACCATAGCAAACTATGCCAAACTTACCTAAATTACTTCGGCTATCAAAAATCACCCCCAACTATCCCTTACCACAACAAACCAAACCATATCATCTTAAAATTACAAAAAAAGGTGTACAAATCATAACAAACTATGCCTGGCCCACTTAAATTACTTCGGCTACTCTAAATCATCACCAACTAACCCTTACCACAACAAACTAATCTCAATCACTTTTAAAATACAAAAAAATGCTAGTAACCATAGCAAACTATGCCAAACTCACCTAAATTACTTCGGCTATGAAAAATCACCCCCAACTACACTTTACAGCAACAAACTAAGCCCAATCACTTTAAAATTACAAAAAAATGCTAAAAATCATAACAAACAATACCAAAATCACCTAAATTACTTCGGCTACCGTAAATCACCCCCAACTATCCTTTACCACAACAAACCAAACCATATCATCTTAAAATTACAAAAAAGGTGTACAAATCATAACAAACTATGCCAGACTCACCTAAATTACTTCGGCTATTCTAAATCATCACCAACTAACCCTTACCACAACAAACTAAACCCAATCACTTTTAAATTACAAAAAAATGCTAGTAACCATAGCAAACTATGCCAAACTCACCTAAATTACTTCGGCTACCATAAATCATCACCAACTAACCCTTACCACAACAAACTAAACCCAATCACTTTTAAATTACCAAAAAATGCTACTAACCATAGCAAACTAGACCAAACTCACCTAAATTACTTCGGCTATCAAAAATCACCCCCAACTACACTTTACAGCAACAAACTAAGCCCAATCACTTTAAAATTACAAAAAAATGCTAAAAATCATAACAAACTATACTAGAATCACCTAAATTACTTCGGCTACCGTAAATCACCCGCAACTGTCCCTTACCACAACAAACCAAACCATATCATCTTAAAATTACAAAAAAAGGTGTACAAATCATAACAAACTATGCCAGACTCACCTAAATTACTTCGGCTACTCTAAATCATCACCAACTAACCCTTACCACAACAAACTAAACCCAATCACTTTTAAATTACAAAAAAATGCTAGTAACCATAGCAAACTATGCCAAACTCACCTAAATTACTTCGGCTACCATAAATCATCACCAACTAACCCTTTACACAACAACTCACCTAAATTACTTCGGCTATCAAAAATCACCCCCAACTACACTTTACAGAAACAAACTAAACCCAACCACTTTAAAATTACAAAAAAATGCTAAAAATCATAACAAACTATACTAGAATCACCTAAATTACTTCGGCTACCGTAAATCACCCGCAACTGTCCCTTACCACAACAAACCAAACCATATCATCTTAAAATTACAAAAAAAGGTGTACAAATCATAACAAACTATGCCAGACTCACCTAAATTACTTCGGCTACTCTAAATCATCACCAACTAACCCTTACCACAACAAACGAAACCCAATCACTTTTAAATTACAAAAAAATGCTAGTAACCGTAGCAAACTATGCCAAACTCACCTAAATTACTTCGGCTACCATAAATCATCACCAATTAACCCTTACCACAACAAACTAAACCCAATCACTTTTAAATTACAAAAAAATGCTACTAACAATAGCAAACTATGCCAAACTCACCTAAATTACTTCGGCTATCAAAAATCACCCCCAACTACACTTTACAGCAACAAACTAAGCCCAATCATTTTAAAATTACAAAAAAATGCTAAAAATCTTAACAAACTCTACCAGAATCAGCTAAATTACTTCGGCTACCGTAAATCACCTCCAACTATCCCTTATAACAACAAACCAAACCATATCATCTTAAAATTACAAAAAAGGTGTACAAATCATAACAAACTATGCCAGACTCACCTAAATTACTTCGGCTACTCTAAATCATCACCAACTAACCCTTACCACAACAAACTAAACCCAATCACTTTTAAATTACAAAAAAATGCTAGTAACCATAGCAAACTATGCCAAACTCACCTAAATTACTTCGGCTACCATAAATCATCACCAACTAACCCTTACCACAACAAACTAAACCCAATCACTTTTAAATTACAAAAAAATGCTACTAACCATAGCAAACTATGCCAAACTCACCTAAATTACTTCGGCTACCGTAAATCATCACCAACTAACCCTTACCACAACAAACTAAACACAATCACTTTTAAATTACAAAAAAATGCTACTAACCATAGCAAACTATGCCAAACTCACCTAAATTACTTCGGCTATCAAAAATCACCCCCAACTACACTTTACAGCAACAAACTAAGCCCAATCACTTTAAAATTACAAAAAAATGCTAAAAATCATAACAAACTATACCAGAATCACCTAAATACCTTCGGCTACCGTAAATCACCCCCAACTATCCCTTACCACAACAAACCAAACCATATCATCTTAAAATTACAAAAAAGGTGTACAAATCATAACAAACTATGCCAGACTCACTTAAATTACTTCGGCTACTCTAAATCATTACCAACTAACCCTTACCACAACAAACTAAACCCAATCACTTTTAAAATACAAAAAAATGCTAGTAACCATAGCAAACTATGCAAAACTCACCGAAATTACTTCGGCTACCATAAATCATCACCAACTAACCCTTACCAAAACAAACTAAACCCAATCACTTTTAAATTACAAAAAAATGCTAAAAATCATAACAAACTATACCAGAATCACCTAAATTACTTCGGCTACCGTAAATCACCCCCAACTATCCCTTACCACAACAAACCAAACCATATCATCTTAAAATTACAAAAAAAGGTGTACAAATCATAACAAACTATGCCAGACTCACCTAAATTACTTCGGCTACTCTAAATCATCACCAACTAACCCTTACCACAACAAACTAAACCCAATCACTTTTAAATTACAAAAAAATGCTAGTAACCATAGCAAACTATGCCAAACTTACCTAAATTACTTCGGCTATCAAAAACCACCCCCAACTACACTTTACAGCAACAAACTAAGCGCAATCACTTTAAAATTACAAAAAAATGCTATAAATCATAACAAACTATACCAGAATCACCTAAATTACTTCGGCTACCGTAAATCACCCCCAAATATCCCTCACCACAACAAACCAAACCATATCATCTTAAAATTACAAAAAAAGTTGTACAAGTCATAACAAACTATACCAGAATCACCTAAATTACTTCGGCTACCGTAAATCACCCCCAACTATAGCTTACCACAACAAGCCAAACCATATCATCTTAAAATTACAAAAAAAGGTGTACAAATCATAACAAACTATGCCAGACTCACCTAAATTACTTCGGCTACTCTAAATCATCACCAACTAACCCTTACCACAACAAACGAAACCCAATCACTTTTAAATTACAAAAAAATGCTAGTAACCGTAGCAAACTATGCCAAACTCACCTAAATTACTTCGGCTACCATAAATCATCACCAATTAACCCTTACCACAACAAACTAAACCCAATCACTTTTAAATTACAAAAAAATGCTACTAACAATAGCAAACTATGCCAAACTCACCTAAATTACTTCGGCTATCAAAAATCACCCCCAACTACACTTTACAGCAACAAACTAAGCCCAATCACTTTAAGATATAAAAAAAATGCTAAAAATCATAACAAACTATACCAGAATCACCTAAATTACTTCGGCTACCGTAAATCACCCCCAATTATCCCTTACCAAAACAAACCAAACCATATCATCTTAAAATTACAAAAAAAGGTGTACAAATCATAACAAACTATTCCAGACTCACCTAAATTACTTCGGCTACTCTAACTCATCACCATCTAACCCTTACCACAACAAACTAAGCCCAATCACTTTAAAATTACAAATAAATGCTAAAAATCATAACAAACTATACCAGAATCACCTAAATTACTTCGGCTACCGTAAATCACCCCCAACTATCCCTTACCACAACAAACCAAACCATATCATCTTAAAATTACAAAAAAAGGTGTACAAATCATAACAATCTATCCCAGACTCACCAAAATTACTTCGGCTACTCTAAATCATCACCAACTAACCCTTACCACAACAAACTAAACCCAATCACTTTTAAATTACAAAAAAATGCTAGTAACCATAGCATACTATGCCAAACTCACCTAAATTACTTCGGCTTTCATAAATCATCACCAACTAACCCTTACCACAACAAACTAAACCCAATCACATTTAAATTACAAAAAAATGCTACTAACCATAGCAAACTATGCCAAACTCACCTAAATTACTTCGGCTATCAAAAATCACCCCCAACTACACTTTACAACAACCAACTAAGCCCAATCACTTTAAAATTACAAAAAAATGCTAAAAATCATAACAAACTATACCAGAATCACCTAAATTACTTCGGCTACCGTAAATCACCCCCAACTATCCCTTACCACAACAAACCAAACCATATCATCTTAAAATTACAAAAAAAGGTGTACAAATCATAACAAACTATGCCAGACTCACCTAAATTACTTCGGCTACTCTAAATCATCACCAACTAACCCTTACCACAACAAACTAAACCCAATCACTTTTAAATTACAAAAAAATGCTACTAACAATAGCAAACTATGCCAAACTCACCTAAATTACTTCGGCTATCAAAAATCACCCCCAACTACACTTTACAGCAACAAACTAAGCCCAATCACTTTAAAATTTCAAAAAAATGCTAAAAATCATAACAAACTATACCAGAATCACCTAAATTACTTCGGCTACCGTAAATCATAACCAACTAACCCTTACCACAACAAACTAAGCCCAATCACTTTAAAATTACAAATAAATGCTAAAAATCATAACAAACTATACCAGAATCACCTAAATTACTTCGGCTACCGTAAATCACCCCCAACTGTCCCTTACCACAACAAACCAAACCATATCATCTTAAAATTACAAAAAAAGGTGTACAAATCATAACAAACTATGCCAGACTCACCTAAATTACGTCGGCTAATCTAAATCATCACCAACTAACCCTTACCACAACAAACTAAACCCAATCACTTTTAAATTACAAAAAAATCCTAGTAACCATAGCAAACTATGCCAAGCTTACCTAAATTACTTCGGCTACCATAAATCATCACCAACTAACCCTTACTACAACAAACTAAACCTAATCAATTTCAAATTACAAAAAAATGCTACTAACCATAGCAAACTATGCCAAACTCACCTAAATTACTTCGGTTATCAAAAATCACCCTCAACTACACTTTACAGCAACAAACTAAGCCCAATCACTTTAAAATTACAAGAAAATGCTAAAAATCATAACAAAATATACCAGAATCACCTAAATTACTTCGGCCACCGTAAATCACCCCCAACTATCCCTTACCACAACAAACCAAACCATATCATATTAAAATTACAAAAAAAGGTGTACAAATCATAACAAACTATGCCAGACTCACCTAAATTACTTCGGCTACTCTATATCATCACCAACTAACCCTTACCACAACAAACTAAACCCAATCACTTTTATATTACAAAAAAATGCTAGTAACCATAGCAAACTATGCCAAACTCACCTAAATTACTTCGGCTACCATAAATCGTCACCAACTAACCCTTACCACAACAAACCAAACCATATCATCTTAAAATTAAAAAAAAAGTTGTACAAATCATAACAAACTATGCCAGACTCACCTAAATTACTTCGGCTACTCTAAATCATCACCAACTAACCCTTACCACAACAAACTAAACCCAATCACTTTTAAATTACAAACAAATGCTAGTAACCATAGCAAACTATGCCAAACTCACCTAAATTACTTCGGCTACCATAAATCAACACCAACTAACCCTTACCACAACAAACTAAACCCAATCACTTTTAAATTACAAAAAAATGCTACTAACCATAGCAAACTATGCCAAACTCAGCTAAATTACTTTGGCTATCAAAAATCACCCCCAACTCCACTTTACAGCAACAAACTAAGCCCAATCACTTTAAAATTACAAAAAAATGCTAAAAATCATAACAAACTATACCAGAATCACCGAAATACCTTCGGCTACCGTAAATCACCCCCATCTATCCCTTACCACAACAAACTAAACCATATCATCTTAAAATTACAAAAAAAGGTGTACAAAACATAACAAACTATGCCAAACTTACCTAAATTACTTCGGCTACTCTAAATCATCACCAACTAACCCTTACCACAACAAACTAAACCTAATCACTTTTAAATTACAAAAAAATGCTAGTAACCATAGTAAACTATGCCAAACTCACCTAAATTACTTCGGCTACCATAAATCATCACCAACTAACCCTTACCACAACAAACTAAACCCAATCACTTTAAAATTACAAAAAAATGCTACTAACCATAGCAAACTATGCCAAATTTACCTAAATTACTTCGGCTATTAAAAATCACCCCCAACTATCCCTTACCACAACAAACCAAACCATATCATCTTAAAATTACAAAAAAAGGTGTACAAATCATAACAAACTATGCCTGGCCCACTTAAATTACTTCGGCTACTCTAAATCATCACCAACTAACCCTTACCACAACAAACTAATCTCAATCACTTTTAAATTACAAAAAAATGCTAGTAACCATAGCAAACTATGCCAAACTCACCTAAATTACTTCGGTTATGAAAAATCACCCCCAACTACACTTTACAGCAACAAACTAAGCCCAATCACTTTAAAATTACAAAAAAATGCTAAAAATCATAACAAACTATACTAGAATCACCTAAATTACTTCGGCTACCGTAAATCACCCGCAACTGTCCCTTACCACAACAAACCAAACCATATCATCTTAAAATTACAAAAAAAGGTGTACAAATCATAACAAACTATGCCAGACTCACCTAAATTACTTCGGCTACTCTAAATCATCACCAACTAACCCTTACCACAACAAACTAAACCCAATCACTTTTAAATTACAAAAAAATGCTAGTAACCATAGCAAACTATGCCAAACTCACCTAAATTACTTCGGCTACCATAAATCATCACCAACTAACCCTTTACACAACAACTCACCTAAATTACTTCGGCTATCAAAAATCACCCCCAACTACACTTTACAGAAACAAACTAAACCCAACCACTTTAAAATTACAAAAAAATGCTAAAAATCATAACAAACTATACCAGAATCACCTAAATTACTTCGGCTACCGTAAATCACCCCCAGCTATAGCTTACCACAACAAACCAAACCATATCATCTTAAAATTACAAAAAAAGGTGTACAAATCATAACAAACTATGCCAGACTCACCTAAATTACTTCGGCTACTCTAAATCATCACCAACTAACCCTTACCACAACAAACGAAACCCAATCACTTTTAAATTACAAAAAAATGCTAGTAACCGTAGCAAACTATGCCAAACTCACCTAAACTACTTCGGCTACCATAAATCATCACCAATTAACCCTTACCACAACAAACTAAACCCAATCATTTTTAAATTACAAAAAAATGCTACTAACAATAGCAAACTATGCCAAACTCACCTAAATTACTTCGGCTATCAAAAATCACCCCCAACTACACTTTACAGCAACAAACTAAGCCCAATCATTTTAAAATTACAAAAAATTGCTAAAAATCATAACAAACTATACCAGAATCACCTAAATTACTTCGGCTACCGTAAGTCACCTCCAACTATCCCTTATAACAACAAACCAAACCATATCATCTTAAAATTACAAAAAAGGTGTACAAATCATAACAAACTATGCCAGACTCACCTAAATTACTTCGGCTACTCTAAATCATCACCAACTAACCCTTACCACAACAAACTAAACCCAATCACTTTTAAATTACAAAAAAATGCTAGTAACCATAGCAAACTATGCCAAACTCACCTAAATTACTTCGGCTACCATAAATCAACACCAACTAACCCTTACCACAACAAACTAAACCCAATCACTTTTAAATTACAAAAAAATGCTACTAACCATAGCAAACTATGCCAAACTCAGCTAAATTACTTCGGCTATCAAAAATCACCCCCAACTACACTTTACAGCAACAAACTAAGCCCAATCACTTTAAAATTACAAAAAAATGCTAAAAATCATAACAAACTATACCAGAATCACCGAAATAACTTCGGCTACCGTAAATCACCCCCATCTATCCCTTACCACAACAAACTAAACCATATCATCTTAAAATTACAAAAAAAGGTGTACAAAACATAACAAACTATGCCAAACTTACCTAAATTACTTCGGCTACTCTAAATCATCACCAACTAACCCTTACCACAACAAACTAAACCTAATCACTTTTAAATTACAAAAAAATGCTAGTAACCATGGTAAACTATGCCAAACTCAATTAAATTACTTCGGCTACCATAAATCATCACCAACTAACCCTTACCACAACAAACTAAACCCAATCACTTTAAAATTACAAAAAAATGCTACTAACCATAGCAAACTATGCCAAACTTACCTAAATTACTTCGGCTATCAAAAATCACCCCCAACTATCCCTTACCACAACAAACCAAACCATATCATCTTAAAATTACAAAAAAAGGTGTACAAATCATAACAAACTATGCCTGGCCCACTTAAATTACTTCGGCTACTCTAAATCATCACCAACTAACCCTTACCACAACAAACTAATCTCAATCACTTTTAAAATACAAAAAAATGCTAGTAACCATAGCAAACTATGCCAAACTCACCTAAATTACTTCGGCTATGAAAAATCACCCCCAACTACACTTTACAGCAACAAACTAAGCCCAATCACTTTAAAATTACAAAAAAATGCTAAAAATCATAACAAACAATACCAAAATCACCTAAATTACTTCGGCTACCGTAAATCACCCCCAACTATCCTTTACCACAACAAACCAAACCATATCATCTTAAAATTACAAAAAAGGTGTACAAATCATAACAAACTATGCCAGACTCACCTAAATTACTTCGGCTATTCTAAATCATCACCAACTAACCCTTACCACAACAAACTAAACCCAATCACTTTTAAATTACAAAAAAATGCTAGTAACCATAGCAAACTATGCCAAACTCACCTAAATTACTTCGGCTACCATAAATCATCACCAACTAACCCTTACCACAACAAACTAAACCCAATCACTTTTAAATTACCAAAAAATGCTACTAACCATAGCAAACTAGACCAAACTCACCTAAATTACTTCGGCTATCAAAAATCACCCCCAACTACACTTTACAGCAACAAACTAAGCCCAATCACTTTAAAATTACAAAAAAATGCTAAAAATCATAACAAACTATACTAGAATCACCTAAATTACTTCGGCTACCGTAAATCACCCGCAACTGTCCCTTACCACAACAAACCAAACCATATCATCTTAAAATTACAAAAAAAGGTGTACAAATCATAACAAACTATGCCAGACTCACCTAAATTACTTCGGCTACTCTAAATCATCACCAACTAACCCTTACCACAACAAACTAAACCCAATCACTTTTAAATTACAAAAAAATGCTAGTAACCATAGCAAACTATGCCAAACTCACCTAAATTACTTCGGCTACCATAAATCATCACCAACTAACCCTTTACACAACAACTCACCTAAATTACTTCGGCTATCAAAAATCACCCCCAACTACACTTTACAGAAACAAACTAAACCCAACCACTTTAAAATTACAAAAAAATGCTAAAAATCATAACAAACTATACTAGAATCACCTAAATTACTTCGGCTACCGTAAATCACCCGCAACTGTCCCTTACCACAACAAACCAAACCATATCATCTTAAAATTACAAAAAAAGGTGTACAAATCATAACAAACTATGCCAGACTCACCTAAATTACTTCGGCTACTCTAAATCATCACCAACTAACCCTTACCACAACAAACGAAACCCAATCACTTTTAAATTACAAAAAAATGCTAGTAACCGTAGCAAACTATGCCAAACTCACCTAAATTACTTCGGCTACCATAAATCATCACCAATTAACCCTTACCACAACAAACTAAACCCAATCACTTTTAAATTACAAAAAAATGCTACTAACAATAGCAAACTATGCCAAACTCACCTAAATTACTTCGGCTATCAAAAATCATCCCCAACTACACTTTACAGCAACAAACTAAGCCCAATCATTTTAAAATTACAAAAAAATGCTAAAAATCTTAACAAACTCTACCAGAATCACCTAAATTACTTCGGCTACCGTAAATCACCTCCAACTATCCCTTATAACAACAAACCAAACCATATCATCTTAAAATTACAAAAAAGGTGTACAAATCATAACAAACTATGCCAGACTCACCTAAATTACTTCGGCTACTCTAAATCATCACCAACTAACCCTTACCACAACAAACTAAACCCAATCACTTTTAAATTACAAAAAAATGCTAGTAACCATAGCAAACTATGCCAAACTCACCTAAATTACTTCGGCTACCATAAATCATCACCAACTAACCCTTACCACAACAAACTAAACCCAATCACTTTTAAATTACAAAAAAATGCTACTAACCATAGCAAACTATGCCAAACTCACCTAAATTACTTCGGCTACCGTAAATCATCACCAACTAACCCTTACCACAACAAACTAAACACAATCACTTTTAAATTACAAAAAAATGCTACTAACCATAGCAAACTATGCCAAACTCACCTAAATTACTTCGGCTATCAAAAATCACCCCCAACTACACTTTACAGCAACAAACTAAGCCCAATCACTTTAAAATTACAAAAAAATGCTAAAAATCATAACAAACTATACCAGAATCACCTAAATACCTTCGGCTACCGTAAATCACCCCCAACTATCCCTTACCACAACAAACCAAACCATATCATCTTAAAATTACAAAAAAGGTGTACAAATCATAACAAACTATGCCAGACTCACTTAAATTACTTCGGCTACTCTAAATCATTACCAACTAACCCTTACCACAACAAACTAAACCCAATCACTTTTAAAATACAAAAAAATGCTAGTAACCATAGCAAACTATGCAAAACTCACCGAAATTACTTCGGCTACCATAAATCATCACCAACTAACCCTTACCAAAACAAACTAAACCCAATCACTTTTAAATTACAAAAAAATGCTAAAAATCATAACAAACTATACCAGAATCACCTAAATTACTTCGGCTACCGTAAATCATAACCAACTAACCCTTACCACAACAAACTAAGCCCAATCACTTTAAAATTACAAATAAATGCTAAAAATCATAACAAACTATACCAGAATCACCTAAATTACTTCGGCTACCGTAAATCACCCCCAACTGTCCCTTACCACAACAAACCAAACCATATCATCTTAAAATTACAAAAAAAGGTGTACAAATCATAACAAACTATGCCAGACTCACCTAAATTACTTCGGCTAATCTAAATCATCACCAACTAACCCTTACCACAACAAACTAAACCCAATCACTTTTAAATTACAAAAAAATCCTAGTAACCATAGCAAACTATGCCAAGCTTACCTAAATTACTTCGGCTACCATAAATCATCACCAACTAACCCTTACTACAACAAACTAAACCTAATCAATTTCAAATTACAAAAAAATGCTACTAACCATAGCAAACTATGCCAAACTCACCTAAATTACTTCGGTTATCAAAAATCACCCTCAACTACACTTTACAGCAACAAACTAAGCCCAATCACTTTAAAATTACAAGAAAATGCTAAAAATCATAACAAAATATACCAGAATCACCTAAATTACTTCGGCCACCGTAAATCACCCCCAACTATCCCTTACCACAACAAACCAAACCATATCATCTTAAAATTACAAAAAAAGGTGTACAAATCATAACAAACTATGCCAGACTCACCTAAATTACTTCGGCTACTCTATATCATCACCAACTAACCCTTACCACAACAAACTAAACCCAATCACTTTTAAATTACAAAAAAATGCTAGTAACCATAGCAAACTATGCCAAACTCACCTAAATTACTTCGGCTACCATAAATCATCACCAACTAACCCTTACCACAACAAACCAAACCATATCATCTTAAAATTAAAAAAAAAGTTGTACAAATCATAACAAACTATGCCAGACTCACCTAAATTACTTCGGCTACTCTAAATCATCACCAACTAACCCTTACCACAACAAACTAAACCCAATCACTTTTAAATTACAAAAAAATGCTAGTAACCATAGCAAACTATGCCAAACTCACCTAAATTACTTCGGCTACCATAAATCAACACCAACTAACCCTTACCACAACAAACTAAACCCAATCACTTTTAAATTACAAAAAAATGCTACTAACCATAGCAAACTATGCCAAACTCAGCTAAATTACTTTGGCTATCAAAAATCACCCCCAACTCCACTTTACAGCAACAAACTAAGCCCAATCACTTTAAAATTACAAAAAAATGCTAAAAATCATAACAAACTATACCAGAATCACCGAAATACCTTCGGCTACCGTAAATCACCCCCATCTATCCCTTACCACAACAAACTAAACCATATCATCTTAAAATTACAAAAAAAGGTGTACAAAACATAACAAACTATGCCAAACTTACCTAAATTACTTCGGCTACTCTAAATCATCACCAACTAACCCTTACCACAACAAACTAAACCTAATCACTTTTAAATTACAAAAAAATGCTAGTAACCATAGTAAACTATGCCAAACTCACCTAAATTACTTCGGCTACCATAAATCATCACCAACTAACCCTTACCACAACAAACTAAACCCAATCACTTTAAAATTACAAAAAAATGCTACTAACCATAGCAAACTATGCCAAATTTACCTAAATTACTTCGGCTATTAAAAATCACCCCCAACTATCCCTTACCACAACAAACCAAACCATATCATCTTAAAATTACAAAAAAAGGTGTACAAATCATAACAAACTATGCCTGGCCCACTTAAATTACTTCGGCTACTCTAAATCATCACCAACTAACCCTTACCACAACAAACTAATCTCAATCACTTTTAAATTACAAAAAAATGCTAGTAACCATAGCAAACTATGCCAAACTCACCTAAATTACTTCGGTTATGAAAAATCACCCCCAACTACACTTTACAGCAACAAACTAAGCCCAATCACTTTAAAATTACAAAAAAATGCTAAAAATCATAACAAACTATACTAGAATCACCTAAATTACTTCGGCTACCGTAAATCACCCGCAACTGTCCCTTACCACAACAAACCAAACCATATCATCTTAAAATTACAAAAAAAGGTGTACAAATCATAACAAACTATGCCAGACTCACCTAAATTACTTCGGCTACTCTAAATCATCACCAACTAACCCTTACCACAACAAACTAAACCCAATCACTTTTAAATTACAAAAAAATGCTAGTAACCATAGCAAACTATGCCAAACTCACCTAAATTACTTCGGCTACCATAAATCATCACCAACTAACCCTTTACACAACAACTCACCTAAATTACTTCGGCTATCAAAAATCACCCCCAACTACACTTTACAGAAACAAACTAAACCCAACCACTTTAAAATTACAAAAAAATGCTAAAAATCATAACAAACTATACCAGAATCACCTAAATTACTTCGGCTACCGTAAATCACCCCCAGCTATAGCTTACCACAACAAACCAAACCATATCATCTTAAAATTACAAAAAAAGGTGTACAAATCATAACAAACTATGCCAGACTCACCTAAATTACTTCGGCTACTCTAAATCATCACCAACTAACCCTTACCACAACAAACGAAACCCAATCACTTTTAAATTACAAAAAAATGCTAGTAACCGTAGCAAACTATGCCAAACTCACCTAAACTACTTCGGCTACCATAAATCATCACCAATTAACCCTTACCACAACAAACTAAACCCAATCATTTTTAAATTACAAAAAAATGCTACTAACAATAGCAAACTATGCCAAACTCACCTAAATTACTTCGGCTATCAAAAATCACCCCCAACTACACTTTACAGCAACAAACTAAGCCCAATCATTTTAAAATTACAAAAAATTGCTAAAAATCATAACAAACTATACCAGAATCACCTAAATTACTTCGGCTACCGTAAGTCACCTCCAACTATCCCTTATAACAACAAACCAAACCATATCATCTTAAAATTACAAAAAAGGTGTACAAATCATAACAAACTATGCCAGACTCACCTAAATTACTTCGGCTACTCTAAATCATCACCAACTAACCCTTACCACAACAAACTAAACCCAATCACTTTTAAATTACAAAAAAATGCTAGTAACCATAGCAAACTATGCCAAACTCACCTAAATTACTTCGGCTACCATAAATCATCACCAACTAACCCTTACCACAACAAACTAAACCCAATCACTTTAAAATTACAAAAAAATGCTACTAACCATAGCAAACTATGCCAAACTCACCTAAATTACTTCGGCTATCAAAAAACAGCCCCAACTACACTTTACAGCAACAAACTAAGCCCAATCACTTTAAAATTACAAAAAAATGCTAAAAATCATAACAAACTATACCAGAATCACCTAAATTACTTCGGCTACCGTAAATCACCCACAGCTATCCCTTACCACAACAAACCAAACTATATCATCTTAAAATTACAAAAAAGATGTACAAATCATAACAAACTATGCCAGACTCACCTAAATTACTTCGGCAACTCTATATCATCACCAACTAACCCTTACCAAAACAAACTAAACCCAATCACTTTTAAATTAAAAAAATTCTACTAACCATAGCAAACTATGCCAAACTCACCTAAATTACTTCGGCTACCATAAATCAACACCAACTAACCCTTACCACAACAAACTAAACCCAATCACTTTTAAATTACAAAAAAATGCTAGTAACCATAGCAAACTATGCCAAACTCACCTAAATTACTTCGGCTACCATAAATCATCACCAACTAACCCTTACCACAACAAACTAAACCCAATCACTTTTAAATTACAAAAAAATGCTACTAACCATAGCAAACTATGCCAAACTCACCTAAATTACTTCGGCTATCAAAAATCACCCCCAACTACACTTTACAGCAACAAACTAAGCCCAATCACTTTAAAATTACAAAAAAATGCTAAAAATCATAACAAACTATACCAGAATCACCTAAATACCTTCGGCTACCGTAAATCACCCCCAACTATCCCTTACCACAACAAACCAAACCATATCATCTTAAAATTACAAAAAAGGTGTACAAATCATAACAAACTATGCCAGACTCACTTAAATTACTTCGGCTACTCTAAATCATTACCAACTAACCCTTACCACAACAAACTAAACCCAATCACTTTTAAATTACAAAAAAATGCTAGTAACCATAGCAAACTATGCCAAACTCACCTAAATTACTTCGGCTATCAAAAACCACACCCAACTACACTTTACAGCAACAAACTAAGCACAATCACTTTAAAATTACAAAAAAATGCTAAAAATCATAACAAACTATACCAGAATCACCTAAATTACTTCGGCTACCGTAAATCACCCCCAACTATCACTCACCACAACAAACCAAACCATATCATCTTAAAATTACAAAAAAAGTTGTACAAATCATAACAAATTATACCAGAATCACCTAAATTACTTCGGCTACCGTAAATCACCCCCAACTATAGCTTACCACAACAAACCAAACCATATCATCTTAAAATTACAAAAAAAGGTGTACAAATCATAACAAACTATGCCAGACTCACCTAAATTTCTTCGGCTACTCTAAATCATCACCAACTAACCCTTACCACAACAAACGAAACCCAATCACTTTTAAATTACAACAAAATGCTAGTAACCGTAGCAAACTATGCCAAACTCACCTAAATTACTTCGGCTACCATAAATCATCACCAATTAACCCTTACCACAACAAACTAAACCGAATCACTTTTAAATTACAAAAAAATGCTACTAACAATAGCAAACTATGCCAAACTTACCTAAATTACTTCGGCTATCAAAAATCACCCCCAACTACACTTTACAGCAACAAACTAAGCCCAATCACTTTAAGATATAAAAAAAATGCTAAAAATCATAACAAACTATACCAGAATCACCTAAATTACTTCGGCTACCGTAAATCACCCCCAATTATCCCTTACCACAACAAACCAAACCATATCATCTTAAAATTACAAAAAAAGGTGTACAAATCATAACAAACTATTCCAGACTCACCTAAATTACTTCGGCTACTCTAAATCATCACCAACTAACCCTTACCACAACAAACTAAGCCCAATCACTTTAAAATTACAAATAAATGCTAAAAATCATAACAAACTATACCAGAATCACCTAAATTACTTCGGCTACCGTAAATCACCCCCAACTATCCCTTACCACAACAAACCAAACCATATCATCTTAAAATTACAAAAAAAGGTGTACAAATCATAACAATCTATGCCAGACTCACCAAAATTACTTCGGCTACTCTAAATCATCACCAACTAACCCTTACAACAACAAACTAAACCCAATCACTTTTAAATTACAAAAAAATGCTAGTAACCATAGCATACTATGCCAAACTCACCTAAATTACTTCGGCTTTCATAAATCATCACCAACTAACCCTTACCACAACAAACTAAACCCAATCACATTTAAATTACAAAAAAATGCTACTAACCATAGCAAACTATGCCAAACTCACCTAAATTACTTCGGCTATCAAAAATCACCCCCAACTACACTTTACAACAACCAACAAAGCCCAATCACTTTAAAATTACAAAAAAATGCTAAAAATCATAACAAACTATACCAGAATCACCTAAATTACTTCGGCTACCGTAAATCACCCCCAACTATCCCTTACCACAACAAACCAAACCATATCATCTTAAAATTACAAAAAAAGGGGTACAAATCATAACAAACTATGCCAGACTCACCTAAATTACTTCGGCTACTCTAAATCATCACCAACTAACCCTTACCACAACAAACTAAACCCAATCACTTTTAAATTACAAAAAAATGCTAGTAACCATAGCAAACTATGCCAAACTCACCTAAATTACTTCGGCTATCAAAAACCACCCCCAACTACACTTTACAGCAACAAACTAAGCGCAATCACTTTAAAATTACAAAAAAATGCTAAAAATCATAACAAACTATACCAGAATCACCTAAATTACTTCGGATACCGTAAATCACCCCCAACTATCCCTCACCACAACAAACCAAACCATATCATCTTAAAATTACAAAAAAAGTTGTACAAATCATAACAAACTATACCAGAATCACCTAAATTACTTCGGCTACCGTAAATCACCCCCAACTATAGCTTACCACAACAAACCAAAGCATATCATCTTAAAATTACAAAAAAAGGTGTACAAATCATAACAAACTATGCCAGACTCACCTAAATTACTTCGGCTACTCTAAATCATCACCAACTAACCCTTACCACAACAAACGAAACCAATCACTTTTAAATTACAAAAAAATGCTAGTAACCGTAGCAAACTATGCCAAACTCACCTAAATTACTTCGGCTACCATAAATCATCACCAATTAACCCTTACCACAACAAACTAAACCCAATCACTTTTAAATTACAAAAAAATGCTACTAACAATAGCAAACTATGCCAAACTCACCTAAATTACTTCGGCTATCAAAAATCACCCCCAACTACACTTTACAGCAACAAACTAAGCCCAATCACTTTAAGATATAAAAAAAATGCTAAAAATCATAACAAACTATACCAGAATCACCTAAATTACTTCGGCTACCGTAAATCACCCCCAATTATCCCTTACCACAACAAACCAAACCATATCATCTTAAAATTACAAAAAAAGGTGTACAAATCATAACAAACTATTCCAGACTCACCTAAATTACTTCGGCTACTCTAAATCATCACCAACTAACCCTTACCACAACAAACTAAGCCCAATCATTTTAAAATTACAAATAAATGCTAAAAATCATAACAAACTATACCAGAATCACCTAAATTACTTCGGCTACTCTAAATCATCACCAACTAACCCTTACCACAACAAACTAAACCCAATCACTTTTAAATTACAAAAAAATGCTAGTAACCATAGCATACTATGCCAAACTCACCTAAATTACTTCGGCTTTCATAAATCATCACCAACTAACCCTTACCACAACAAACTAAACCCAATCACATTTAAATTACAAAAAAATGCTACTAACCATAGCAAACTATGCCAAACTCACCTAAATTACTTCGGCTATCAAAAATCACCCCCAACTACACTTTACAACAACCAACTAAGCCCAATCACTTTAAAATTACAAAAAAATGCTAAAAATCATAACAAACTATACCAGAATCACCTAAATTACTTCGGCTACCGTAAATCACCCCCAACTATCCCTTACCACAACAAACCAAACCATATCATTTTAAAATTACAAAAAAAGGTGTACAAATCATAACAAACTATGCCAGACTCACCTAAATTACTTCGGCTACTCTATATCATCACCAACTAACCCTTACCACAACAAACTAAACCCAATCACTTTTAAATTACAAAAAAATGCTACTAACAAAAGCAAACTATGCCAAACTCACCTAAATTACTTCGGCTATCAAAAATCACCCCCAACTACACTTTACAGCAACAAACTAAGCCCAATCACTTTAAAATTTCAAAAAAATGCTAAAAATCATAACAAACTATACCAGAATCACCTAAATTACTTCGGCTACCGTAAATCACCCCCAACTATCCCTTACCACAACAAACCAAACCATATCATCTTAAAATTACAAAAAAAGGTGTACAAATCATAACAAACTATGCCAGACTCACCTAAATTACTTCGGCTACTCTATATCATCACCAACTAACCCTTACCACAACAAACTAAACGCAATCACTTTTAAATTACAAAAAAATGCTAGTAACCATAGCAAACTATGCCAAACTCACCTAAATTACTTCGGCTACCATAAATCATCACCAACTAACCCTTACCACAACAAACCAAACCATATCATCTTAAAATTAAAAAAAAAGTTGTACAAATCATAACAAACTATGCCAGACTCACCTAAATTACTTCGGCTACTCTAAATCATCACCAACTGACCCTTACCACAACAAACTAAACCCAATCACTTTTAAATTACAAAAATATGCTAGTAACCATAGCAAACTATGCCAAACTCACCTAAATTACTTCGGCTACCATAAATCATCACCAACTAACCCTTACCACAACAAACTAAACCCAATCACTTTTAAATTACAAAAAAATGCTACTAACCATAGCAAACTATGCCAAACTCACCTAAATTACTTCGGTTATCAAAAATCACCCTCAACTACACTTTACAGCAACAAACTAAGCCCAATCACTTTAAAATTACAAAAAAATGCTAAAAATCATAACAAAATATACCAGAATCACCTAAATTACTTCGGCTACCGTAAATCACCCCCAACTATCCCTTACCACAACAAACCAAACCATATCATCTTAAAATTACAAAAAAAGGTGTACAAATCATAACAAATTATGCCAGACTCACCTAAATTACTTCGGCTACTCTAAATCATCACCAACTAACCGTTACCACAACAAACTAATCCCAATCACTTTTAAATTACAAAAAAATGCTAGTAACCATAGCAAACTATGCCAAACTCACCTAAATTACTTCGGCTATCAAAAATCACCCCCAACTACACTTTACAGCAACAAACTAAGCCCAATCACTTTAAAATTACAAAAAAATGCTAAAAATCATAACAAACTATACCAGAATCACCTAAATTACTTCGGCTACCGTAAATCACTCCCAACTGTCCCTTACCACAACAAACCAAACCATATCATCTTAAAATTACAAAAAAAGGTGTACAAATCATAACAAACTATGCCAGACTCACCTAAATTACTTTGACTACTCTAAATCATCACCAATTAACCCTTACCACAAGAAACTAAACCCAATCAATTTTAAATTACAAAAAAATGCTAGTAACCATAGCAAACTATGCCAAACTCATCTAAATTACTTCGGCTACCATAAATTATTACCAACTAACCCTTACCACAACAAACTAAAACCAATCATTTTTAAATTACAAAAAAATGCTACTAACCATAGCAAACTATGCCAAACTCACCTAAATTACTTCGGCTATCAAAAATCACCCCCAACTACACTTTACAGAAACAAACTAAGCCCAACCACTTTAAAATTCCAAAAAAATGCTAAAAATCATAACAAACTATACCCGAATTACCTAAATTACTTCGGCTACCGTAAATCACCCCCAACTATAGCTTACAACAAACCAAACTTACAACAAACCAAACCATATCATCTTAAAATTACAAAAAAAGGTGTACAAATCATAACAAACTATGCCAGACTCACCTAAATTACTTCGGCTACTCTAAATCATCACCAACTAACCCTTACCACAACAAACGAAACCCAATCACTTTTAAATTACAAAAAAATGCTAGTAACCGTAGCAAACTATGCCAAACTCACCTAAATTACTTCGGCTACCATAAATCATCACCAATTAAACCTTACCACAACAAACTAAACCCAATCACTTTTAAATTACAAAAAAATGCTACTAACCATAGCAAACTATGCCAAACTCACCTAAATTACTTCGGTTATCAAAAATCACCCTCAACTACACTTTACAGCAACAAACTAAGCCCAGTCACTTTAAAATTACAAAAAAATGCTAAAAATAATAACAAAATAGACCAGAATCACCTAAATTACTTCGGCTACCGTAAATCACCCCCAACTATCCCTTACCACAACAAACCAAACCATATCATCTTAAAATTACAAAAAAAGGTGTACAAATCATAACAAACTATGCCAGACTCACCTAAATTACTTCGGCTACTCTAAATCATCACCAACTAACCCTTATCACAACAAACTAATCCCAATCACTTTTAAATTACAAAAAAATGCTAGTAACCATAGCAAACTATGCCAAACTCACCTAAATTACTTCGGCTATCAAAAATCACCCCCAACTACACTTTACAGCAACAAACTAAGCCCAATCACTTTAAAATTACAAAAAAATGCTAAAAATCATAACAAACTATACCAGAATCACCTAAATTACTTCGGCTACCGTAAATCACCCCCAACTATCCCTTACCACAAAAAACCAAACCATATTATCTTAAAATTACAAAAAAAGGTGTACAAATCATAACAAACTATGCCAGACTCATCTAAATTACTTTGACTACTCTAAATCATCACCAACTAACCCTTACCACAACAAACTAAACCCAATCAATTTTAAATTACAAAAAAATGCTAGTAACCATAGCAAACTATGCCAAACTCATTTAAATTACTTCGGCTACCATAAATCATTACCATCTAACCCTTACCACAACAAACTAAACCCAATCATTTTTAAATTACAAAAAAATGCTACTAACCATAGCAAACTATGCCAAACTCACCTAAATTACTTCGGCTATCAAAAATCACCCCCAACTACACTTTACAGAAACAAACTAAGCCCAACCACTTTAAAATTACAAAAAAATGCTAAAAATCATAACAAACTATACCAGAATTACCTAAATTACTTCGGCTACCGTAAATCACTCCCAACTATAGCTTACCACAACAAACCAAACCATATAATCTTAAAATTCCAAAAAAAGGTGTACAAATCATAACAAACTATGCCAGACTCACCTAAATTACTTCGGCTACTCTAAATCATCACCAACTAACCCTTACCACAACAAACGAAACCCAATCACTTTTAAATTACAAAAAAATGCTAGTAACCGTAGCAAACTATGCCAAACTCACCTAAATTACTTCGGCTACCATAAATCATCACCAATTAAACCTTACCACAACAAACTAAACCCAATCACTTTTAAATTACAAAAAAATGCTACTAACAATAGCAAACTATGCCAAACTTACCTAAATTACTTCGGCTATCAAAAATCACCCCCAACTACACTTTACAGCAACAAACTAAGCCCAATCACTTTAAAATTTCAAAAAAATGCTAAAAATCATAACAAACTATACCAGAATCACCTAAATTACTTCGGCTACCGTAAATCATCACCAACTAACCCTTACCACAACAAACTAAGCCCAATCACTTTCAAATCTATATATATAAAGCGAAGTGTCCTCACTGACACACTCATCTACACATCTACACATCTACACATCTACACATCTACACATGCACTGATTCACCGACAACCTACAGCCCAAACCGGGAGGGCTGGAGACTTGAAATTTTAGACACGGGTCTATCAAGGGCCGAGAATGAACGCTAATAAGGAGATTTTGCAAAATTCGGTCCGGTTCCTTTGTATTTAAATAAAAACCGAATAAAAACCGGTTAAAATAAGCAAAAAATGATCGGCTCGCGGAGACCGGGTTTTTTTTAGAAGCACGTGTCTAGCCAAAACAACTTCGACGTCGGGCGACCGGTTTACATTAAAAGCACTTTCACTTTCTGCGTTCCTGATCATACTTTTGCCGTACCTAGCGAGGCGCAGATATTTCAATTATAATTTTGATTTCAATTATAATGTCCCCGATCCGTGACTCATTTAAAAATTACGCCAAACTGACAAATTAGATCCGTTATCTTAAATCATCCCTTACCACCCCTTAGCAACCCCAAGTAACTCCAATCACTTTAAAATAAAACAAAATGACACAAACCATAGCAGACTATTCTCACACTCACACACATTATTTCGGCTACCAAAATTCACCCCCAACTACCCCTTACCGCCCCAAACTAAGCCCAATCACTTTAAAATTAGAAAAAATGCTACAAACAATAGCAAAACTATGCCAAACTCACCCAAATTACTTCGGCTATCATAAATCACCCCCAACTACCCCTTACCACCCCAAACTAAGCCCAATCACTTTAAAATTACAAAAAATGCCACAAACCATAGCAAACTATGCCAAACTCACCCAAATTACTTCGGCTACCATAAATCACCCCCAACTACCCCTTACCACCCCAAACTAAGCGCAATCACTTTAAAATTACAAAAAATGTTACAAATCATACTAAACTATGCCAAACTCAACCAAATTACTTCGGTTACCATAAATCAACCCCCAACTACCCCTTACCACCCCAAACTAAACCAAATCACTTTAAAATTACAAAAAATGCTACAAACCATAGCAAACTATGCCAAACTCACCCAAATTACTTCGGCTATCATAAATCACCCCCAACTACCCCTTACCACCTCAAACTAAGCCCAATCACTTTAAAATTACAAAAAATGCCACAAACCATAGCAAACTATGCCAAACTCACCCAAATTACTTCGGCTATTATAAATCACCCCCAACAACCCCTTACCGCCCCAAACTAAGCCCACTCACTTTAAAATTACAAAAAATGATACAAACCATAGCAAAGTGTGTAGGCTTTCACGGTCGGTGTTGTCAACAACGGTGGTATTAATCGGGTTTGTTGACCGTGTTCCATGCGAAGTTCCATGAGGGGGGGTGTAGTGAGCGCCCCGAGAGGCTAACTCAGCAAGTGATCCCCATGAATCTCTGCCAAACGTTTCGTCCACAGCTGCGGTGGACATCTTCAGTGGCGGTGTGGTCGTGGTCGAAGTACTCTCCCAGCTGTCACAGTCGCGACTGGCACATCATCACTTTGCGCAGCTCTATATATAGCCTCAGATCGGTTATGCATCGTTCCGGGTGGGCGTGTCCCTGCATTCGTCAAAGGTGGTGACGTCACTCTTCTCGTTGTCATGGTTGGCTGCCAACTCCTATCCATTTTTAATCCTTCACCCTTCTTATTGAAATTGTTCTGGTGTTTGAAAATTTCAATCGCTTCTCGGTGTAGACGAGCGTAGTAGTGTGAGGTGGACGCCAATCGTTCAGTCTCCTCAAACCGTATCTGATGGTCTCCCTCAGAAAGAGCGTGTTCAGCTACCGACGATTTCTCCACTTCACCCAGACGACAGTTCCTCTTGTGTTCCGTCAAGCGCGTCTTGATGCTTCTCTTTGTTGTACCTACATAAACAGATCCACACGAACACGGAATTTTGTATACCCCAGCTGACGACAAGGGATCTCTGGGATCTTTCGCCGAACCCAGTAGTCCTCGGATCTGTGTCGTGGGTTTAAAGATGGTCTTAATATTATTACGGTTCAATAGTCGGCCAATGCGGTCTGTCACATTCCGCACATATGGTAAAAAGGCCGTTCCTGCAAACTCAGTTGTGTTATCAGTTGTAGGTCTCACCGACGTCCTTGGGTGTATAGATCTTCTTATATCTTTTGAGGAGTATCCATTGGCTTGTAGCATCTTGTCCAAGTGGTCAAGTTCACCCTTAAGATGTTGTGGTTCGCAGATCTTAGTGGCTCGACTAACCAAGGTCTTGATCACCGCTCTTTTTTGGGATGGATGATGGTTGGACTCCTTGTTGAGGTACCTATCTGTGTGGGTAGGTTTTCGATATACCTGGTGGCCTAGGGACCCATCATGTTTCCTGTTCACTAGAACGTCAAGGAACGGTAGGCAACGATCTCTCTCTTTCTCCATTGTGAATTGGATTCGCGGATTTTGTTGGTTAATGTGGTCCATGAATTCCTGTAGCGCTGCTTCACCGTGGTCCCAGATGATAAATGTGTCGTCCACATAACGGAACCAGCACTTGGGTTTCTTCGGTGCCGTTTGAAGCGCTTCTTTCTCAAACGCCTCCATGAAGAAATTAGCCACCACAGGGCTCAGTGGACTTCCCATGGCCACGCCATCCAGCTGTTCGTAGTAGGCGTTGTCGTACTTAAAATATGTTGTTGTTAGTACATATTGGAAAATATTTATAATATCCGCGAATCCAATTCACAATGGAGAAAGAGAGAGATCGTTGCCTACCGTTCCTTGACGTTCTAGTGAACAGGAAACATGATGGGTCCCTAGGCCACCAGGTATATCGAAAACCTACCCACACAGATAGGTACCTCAACAAGGAGTCCAACCATCATCCATCCCAAAAAAGAGCGGTGATCAAGACCTTGGTTAGTCGAGCCACTAAGATCTGCGAACCACAACATCTTAAGGGTGAACTTGACCACTTGGACAAGATGCTACAAGCCAATGGATACTCCTCAAAAGATATAAGAAGATCTATACACCCAAGGACGTCGGTGAGACCTACAACTGATAACACAACTGAGTTTGCAGGAACGGCCTTTTTACCATATGTGCGGAATGTGACAGACCGCATTGGCCGACTATTGAACCGTAATAATATTAAGACCATCTTTAAACCCACGACACAGATCCGAGGACTACTGGGTTCGGCGAAAGATCCCAGAGATCCCTTGTCGTCAGCTGGGGTATACAAAATTCCGTGTTCGTGTGGATCTGTTTATGTAGGTACAACAAAGAGAAGCATCAAGACGCGCTTGACGGAACACAAGAGGAACTGTCGTCTGGGTGAAGTGGAGAAATCGTCGGTAGCTGAACACGCTCTTTCTGAGGGAGACCATCAGATACGGTTTGAGGAGACTGAACGATTGGCGTCCACCTCACACTACTACGCTCGTCTACACCGAGAAGCGATTGAAATTTTCAAACACCAGAACAATTTCAATAAGAAGGGTGAAGGATTAAAAATGGATAGGAGTTGGCAGCCAACCATGACAACGAGAAGAGTGACGTCACCACCTTTGACGAATGCAGGGACACGCCCACCCGGAACGATGCATAACCGATCTGAGGCTATATATAGAGCTGCGCAAAGTGATGATGTGCCAGTCGCGACTGTGACAGCTGGGAGAGTACTTCGACCACGACCACACCGCCACTGAAGATGTCCACCGCAGCTGTGGACGAAACGTTTGGCAGAGATTCATGGGGATCACTTGCTGAGTTAGCCTCTCGGGGCGCTCACTACACCCCCCCTCATGGAACTTCGCATGGAACACGGTCAACAAACCCGATTAATACCACCGTTGTTGACAACACCGACCGTGAAAGCCTACACACTTTTATAAATCGCCTCTACGGGGAGGAGGCCTACCATCTTATTCGTCGCTTTGAAGGCTTGCGTAAAAAGTAGGGTCAATTACTATCTTCACTGACCTTTTTGCTTCGCTGCCGCGACGGCAACATCACACCGCGTTTTTTACAGCAAAAGCGATACTTACACACGGCGAAAGCTCATCGCATCTACGATAGAACAGAGAAAGCCCTGCTACGGGAACGGATCCATCAAACTCGGAAAGATCTTGACAAGAACGCAAGACAACTGTTGGGAATACACGTTAAGCTGGGCAACACTTTAAATGGAGAAGACTGGGACAAGGTCGATAGAATAACTTACGGCACGTTTGAAGCTACCATGGGACACAGCAGGGAAACACAGATAAGGAAATTCAGTAGACACATAGCACAAAGACCTTCAGTTCCGACGCTGGATAAACAGCGCACTGTGATCAATATGTCCGATTACACCTTGTCCACAGAAGAAACGGAGATCCTGGCCAAGGGAGGTAATTTTGCAGTGGTTCCCAAAACTTTGCCGGTAGAAGACATCATCTCAAACATTGAGGCCGGAATTCGAAAATTAACATCTGATAAAGCCGAGGAAGTGCGCCGCGAATCGGCCAGAATCTTACAGAGGGCCAAACCACCATTGGGCAACCTTAAGGCGAAGGAGAAAGCAGCGTTAAGAACATTAAGAAACAACAAGGATATTATGATTTTAGCTGCAGACAAAGGGAACGCCACCACAGTACTTAACACCAGAGACTACAGACGGAAGATGGACGACATCCTGGATCCATTAACCTATAAAAAACTCTCACGGGACCCCACGGCTCGTATCCTCAGGCAAACGAATAATCTGATTAAAGTGGCGTCAATTCCGGATGAGATGAAGCTGAAGATTCGAAAATCGGAAGCACTTCCACCTCGACTCTACGGCTTGCCGAAGATACATAAGCCAGACGTACCTCTTCGCCCCATTGTCAGTACCATCGACTCTCCGACTTATGGAGTCGCCAAATACTTGGCGGGTTTGCTGCAACCTCACATCGGACATACAGACTCCTACATCAGAGACTCAGCCCATTTTGTGGAGAAGATCAAACCACTTCGCCTTGGCCCTGAAGACATATTGGTCAGTTTCGACGTAGTCTCGCTGTTTACGATGGTTCCAGTCAAGGATGCATTGGTTTGCATAAGGACACTCTTTCCCACGGATATTATAAATATTTTCCAATATGTACTAACAACAACATATTTTAAGTACGACAACGCCTACTACGAACAGCTGGATGGCGTGGCCATGGGAAGTCCACTGAGCCCTGTGGTGGCTAATTTCTTCATGGAGGCGTTTGAGAAAGAAGCGCTTCAAACGGCACCGAAGAAACCCAAGTGCTGGTTCCGTTATGTGGACGACACATTTATCATCTGGGACCACGGTGAAGCAGCGCTACAGGAATTCATGGACCACATTAACCAACAAAATCCGCGAATCCAATTCACAATGGAGAAAGAGAGAGATCGTTGCCTACCGTTCCTTGACGTTCTAGTGAACAGGAAACATGATGGGTCCCTAGGCCACCAGGTATATCGAAAACCTACCCACACAGATAGGTACCTCAACAAGGAGTCCAACCATCATCCATCCCAAAAAAGAGCGGTGATCAAGACCTTGGTTAGTCGAGCCACTAAGATCTGCGAACCACAACATCTTAAGGGTGAACTTGACCACTTGGACAAGATGCTACAAGCCAATGGATACTCCTCAAAAGATATAAGAAGATCTATACACCCAAGGACGTCGGTGAGACCTACAACTGATAACACAACTGAGTTTGCAGGAACGGCCTTTTTACCATATGTGCGGAATGTGACAGACCGCATTGGCCGACTATTGAACCGTAATAATATTAAGACCATCTTTAAACCCACGACACAGATCCGAGGACTACTGGGTTCGGCGAAAGATCCCAGAGATCCCTTGTCGTCAGCTGGGGTATACAAAATTCCGTGTTCGTGTGGATCTGTTTATGTAGGTACAACAAAGAGAAGCATCAAGACGCGCTTGACGGAACACAAGAGGAACTGTCGTCTGGGTGAAGTGGAGAAATCGTCGGTAGCTGAACACGCTCTTTCTGAGGGAGACCATCAGATACGGTTTGAGGAGACTGAACGATTGGCGTCCACCTCACACTACTACGCTCGTCTACACCGAGAAGCGATTGAAATTTTCAAACACCAGAACAATTTCAATAAGAAGGGTGAAGGATTAAAAATGGATAGGAGTTGGCAGCCAACCATGACAACGAGAAGAGTGACGTCACCACCTTTGACGAATGCAGGGACACGCCCACCCGGAACGATGCATAACCGATCTGAGGCTATATATAGAGCTGCGCAAAGTGATGATGTGCCAGTCGCGACTGTGACAGCTGGGAGAGTACTTCGACCACGACCACACCGCCACTGAAGATGTCCACCGCAGCTGTGGACGAAACGTTTGGCAGAGATTCATGGGGATCACTTGCTGAGTTAGCCTCTCGGGGCGCTCACTACACCCCCCCTCATGGAACTTCGCATGGAACACGGTCAACAAACCCGATTAATACCACCGTTGTTGACAACACCGACCGTGAAAGCCTACACACTTTTATAAATCGCCTCTACGGGGAGGAGGCCTACCATCTTATTCGTCGCTTTGAAGGCTTGCGTAAAAAGAAGGGTCAATTACTATCTTCACTGACCTTTTTGCTTCGCTGCCGCGACGGCAACATCACACCGCGTTTTTTACAGCAAAAGCGATACTTACACACGGCGAAAGCTCATCGCATCTACGATAGAACAGAGAAAGCCCTGCTACGGGAACGGATCCATCAAACTCGGAAAGATCTTGACAAGAACGCAAGACAACTGTTGGGAATACACGTTAAGCTGGGCAACACTTTAAATGGAGAAGACTGGGACAAGGTCGATAGAATAACTTACGGCACGTTTGAAGCTACCATGGGACACAGCAGGGAAACACAGATAAGGAAATTCAGTAGACACATAGCACAAAGACCTTCAGTTCCGACGCTGGATAAACAGCGCACTGTGATCAATATGTCCGATTACACCTTGTCCACAGAAGAAACGGAGATCCTGGCCAAGGGAGGTAATTTTGCAGTGGTTCCCAAAACTTTGCCGGTAGAAGACATCATCTCAAACATTGAGGCCGGAATTCGAAAATTAACATCTGATAAAGCCGAGGAAGTGCGCCGCGAATCGGCCAGAATCTTACAGAGGGCCAAACCACCATTGGGCAACCTTAAGGCGAAGGAGAAAGCAGCGTTAAGAACATTAAGAAACAACAAGGATATTATGATTTTAGCTGCAGACAAAGGGAACGCCACCACAGTACTTAACACCAGAGACTACAGACGGAAGATGGACGACATCCTGGATCCATTAACCTATAAAAAACTCTCACGGGACCCCACGGCTCGTATCCTCAGGCAAACGAATAATCTGATTAAAGTGGCGTCAATTCCGGATGAGATGAAGCTGAAGATTCGAAAATCGGAAGCACTTCCACCTCGACTCTACGGCTTGCCGAAGATACATAAGCCAGACGTACCTCTTCGCCCCATTGTCAGTACCATCGACTCTCCGACTTATGGAGTCGCCAAATACTTGGCGGGTTTGCTGCAACCTCACATCGGACATACAGACTCCTACATCAGAGACTCAGCCCATTTTGTGGAGAAGATCAAACCACTTCGCCTTGGCCCTGAAGACATATTGGTCAGTTTCGACGTAGTCTCGCTGTTTACGATGGTTCCAGTCAAGGATGCATTGGTTTGCATAAGGACACTCTTTCCCACGGATATTATAAATATTTTCCAATATGTACTAACAACAACATATTTTAAGTACGACAACGCCTACTACGAACAGCTGGATGGCGTGGCCATGGGAAGTCCACTGAGCCCTGTGGTGGCTAATTTCTTCATGGAGGCGTTTGAGAAAGAAGCGCTTCAAACGGCACCGAAGAAACCCAAGTGCTGGTTCCGTTATGTGGACGACACATTTATCATCTGGGACCACGGTGAAGCAGCGCTACAGGAATTCATGGACCACATTAACCAACAAAATCCGCGAATCCAATTCACAATGGAGAAAGAGAGAGATCGTTGCCTACCGTTCCTTGACGTTCTAGTGAACAGGAAACATGATGGGTCCCTAGGCCACCAGGTATATCGAAAACCTACCCACACAGATAGGTACCTCAACAAGGAGTCCAACCATCATCCATCCCAAAAAAGAGCGGTGATCAAGACCTTGGTTAGTCGAGCCACTAAGATCTGCGAACCACAACATCTTAAGGGTGAACTTGACCACTTGGACAAGATGCTACAAGCCAATGGATACTCCTCAAAAGATATAAGAAGATCTATACACCCAAGGACGTCGGTGAGACCTACAACTGATAACACAACTGAGTTTGCAGGAACGGCCTTTTTACCATATGTGCGGAATGTGACAGACCGCATTGGCCGACTATTGAACCGTAATAATATTAAGACCATCTTTAAACCCACGACACAGATCCGAGGACTACTGGGTTCGGCGAAAGATCCCAGAGATCCCTTGTCGTCAGCTGGGGTATACAAAATTCCGTGTTCGTGTGGATCTGTTTATGTAGGTACAACAAAGAGAAGCATCAAGACGCGCTTGACGGAACACAAGAGGAACTGTCGTCTGGGTGAAGTGGAGAAATCGTCGGTAGCTGAACACGCTCTTTCTGAGGGAGACCATCAGATACGGTTTGAGGAGACTGAACGATTGGCGTCCACCTCACACTACTACGCTCGTCTACACCGAGAAGCGATTGAAATTTTCAAACACCAGAACAATTTCAATAAGAAGGGTGAAGGATTAAAAATGGATAGGAGTTGGCAGCCAACCATGACAACGAGAAGAGTGACGTCACCACCTTTGACGAATGCAGGGACACGCCCACCCGGAACGATGCATAACCGATCTGAGGCTATATATAGAGCTGCGCAAAGTGATGATGTGCCAGTCGCGACTGTGACAGCTGGGAGAGTACTTCGACCACGACCACACCGCCACTGAAGATGTCCACCGCAGCTGTGGACGAAACGTTTGGCAGAGATTCATGGGGATCACTTGCTGAGTTAGCCTCTCGGGGCGCTCACTACACCCCCCCTCATGGAACTTCGCATGGAACACGGTCAACAAACCCGATTAATACCACCGTTGTTGACAACACCGACCGTGAAAGCCTACACACTTTTATAAATCGCCTCTACGGGGAGGAGGCCTACCATCTTATTCGTCGCTTTGAAGGCTTGCGTAAAAAGAAGGGTCAATTACTATCTTCACTGACCTTTTTGCTTCGCTGCCGCGACGGCAACATCACACCGCGTTTTTTACAGCAAAAGCGATACTTACACACGGCGAAAGCTCATCGCATCTACGATAGAACAGAGAAAGCCCTGCTACGGGAACGGATCCATCAAACTCGGAAAGATCTTGACAAGAACGCAAGACAACTGTTGGGAATACACGTTAAGCTGGGCAACACTTTAAATGGAGAAGACTGGGACAAGGTCGATAGAATAACTTACGGCACGTTTGAAGCTACCATGGGACACAGCAGGGAAACACAGATAAGGAAATTCAGTAGACACATAGCACAAAGACCTTCAGTTCCGACGCTGGATAAACAGCGCACTGTGATCAATATGTCCGATTACACCTTGTCCACAGAAGAAACGGAGATCCTGGCCAAGGGAGGTAATTTTGCAGTGGTTCCCAAAACTTTGCCGGTAGAAGACATCATCTCAAACATTGAGGCCGGAATTCGAAAATTAACATCTGATAAAGCCGAGGAAGTGCGCCGCGAATCGGCCAGAATCTTACAGAGGGCCAAACCACCATTGGGCAACCTTAAGGCGAAGGAGAAAGCAGCGTTAAGAACATTAAGAAACAACAAGGATATTATGATTTTAGCTGCAGACAAAGGGAACGCCACCACAGTACTTAACACCAGAGACTACAGACGGAAGATGGACGACATCCTGGATCCATTAACCTATAAAAAACTCTCACGGGACCCCACGGCTCGTATCCTCAGGCAAACGAATAATCTGATTAAAGTGGCGTCAATTCCGGATGAGATGAAGCTGAAGATTCGAAAATCGGAAGCACTTCCACCTCGACTCTACGGCTTGCCGAAGATACATAAGCCAGACGTACCTCTTCGCCCCATTGTCAGTACCATCGACTCTCCGACTTATGGAGTCGCCAAATACTTGGCGGGTTTGCTGCAACCTCACATCGGACATACAGACTCCTACATCAGAGACTCAGCCCATTTTGTGGAGAAGATCAAACCACTTCGCCTTGGCCCTGAAGACATATTGGTCAGTTTCGACGTAGTCTCGCTGTTTACGATGGTTCCAGTCAAGGATGCATTGGTTTGCATAAGGACACTCTTTCCCACGGATATTATAAATATTTTCCAATATGTACTAACAACAACATATTTTAAGTACGACAACGCCTACTACGAACAGCTGGATGGCGTGGCCATGGGAAGTCCACTGAGCCCTGTGGTGGCTAATTTCTTCATGGAGGCGTTTGAGAAAGAAGCGCTTCAAACGGCACCGAAGAAACCCAAGTGCTGGTTCCGTTATGTGGACGACACATTTATCATCTGGGACCACGGTGAAGCAGCGCTACAGGAATTCATGGACCACATTAACCAACAAAATCCGCGAATCCAATTCACAATGGAGAAAGAGAGAGATCGTTGCCTACCGTTCCTTGACGTTCTAGTGAACAGGAAACATGATGGGTCCCTAGGCCACCAGGTATATCGAAAACCTACCCACACAGATAGGTACCTCAACAAGGAGTCCAACCATCATCCATCCCAAAAAAGAGCGGTGATCAAGACCTTGGTTAGTCGAGCCACTAAGATCTGCGAACCACAACATCTTAAGGGTGAACTTGACCACTTGGACAAGATGCTACAAGCCAATGGATACTCCTCAAAAGATATAAGAAGATCTATACACCCAAGGACGTCGGTGAGACCTACAACTGATAACACAACTGAGTTTGCAGGAACGGCCTTTTTACCATATGTGCGGAATGTGACAGACCGCATTGGCCGACTATTGAACCGTAATAATATTAAGACCATCTTTAAACCCACGACACAGATCCGAGGACTACTGGGTTCGGCGAAAGATCCCAGAGATCCCTTGTCGTCAGCTGGGGTATACAAAATTCCGTGTTCGTGTGGATCTGTTTATGTAGGTACAACAAAGAGAAGCATCAAGACGCGCTTGACGGAACACAAGAGGAACTGTCGTCTGGGTGAAGTGGAGAAATCGTCGGTAGCTGAACACGCTCTTTCTGAGGGAGACCATCAGATACGGTTTGAGGAGACTGAACGATTGGCGTCCACCTCACACTACTACGCTCGTCTACACCGAGAAGCGATTGAAATTTTCAAACACCAGAACAATTTCAATAAGAAGGGTGAAGGATTAAAAATGGATAGGAGTTGGCAGCCAACCATGACAACGAGAAGAGTGACGTCACCACCTTTGACGAATGCAGGGACACGCCCACCCGGAACGATGCATAACCGATCTGAGGCTATATATAGAGCTGCGCAAAGTGATGATGTGCCAGTCGCGACTGTGACAGCTGGGAGAGTACTTCGACCACGACCACACCGCCACTGAAGATGTCCACCGCAGCTGTGGACGAAACGTTTGGCAGAGATTCATGGGGATCACTTGCTGAGTTAGCCTCTCGGGGCGCTCACTACACCCCCCCTCATGGAACTTCGCATGGAACACGGTCAACAAACCCGATTAATACCACCGTTGTTAAACCATAGCAAACTATGCCAAAATCACCCAAATTACTACGGCTACCATAAATCACCCCCAACTACCCCTTACCACCACAAACTAAGCCCAATCACTTTAAAATTACAAAAAATGCTACAAACCATAGCAAACTATTCCAAACTCACCCAAATTACTTCGGCTATCCTAAATCACCCCCAACTACCCCTTACCACCCCAAACTAAGCCCAATCACTTTAAAATTACAAAAAATGCCACAAACCATAGCAAACTATGCCAAACTCACCCAAATTACTTCGGCTATTATAAATCACCCCCAACTACCCCTTACCGCCCCAAACTAAGCCCACTCACTTTAAAATTACAAAAAATGATACAAACCATAGCAAACTATGCCAAAATCACCCAAATTACTTCGGCTACCATAAATCACCCCCAACTACCCCTTACCACCACAAACTAAGCCAAATCACTTTAAAATTACAAAAAATGCCACAAACCATAGCAAACTATGCCAAACTCACCCAAATTACTTCGGCTACCATAAATCACCCCCAACTACCCCTTACCGCCCCAAACTAAGCCCAATCACTTTAAAATTACAAAAAATGCCACAAACCATAGCAAACTATGCCAAACTCACCCAAATTACTTCGGCTATTATAAATCACCCCCAACTACCCCTTACCGCCCCAAACTAAGTCCAATCACTTTAAAATTAGAAAAAATGATACAAACCATAGCAAACTATGCCAAACTCACCCAAATTACTTCGGCTATTATAAATCACCCCCAACTACCCCTTACCGCCCCAAACTAAGCCCAATCACTTTAAAATTACAAAAAATGATACAAACCATAGCAAACTATGCCAAACTCACCCAAATTACTTCGGCTATCATAAATCACCCCCAACTACCCCTTACCGCCCCAAACTAAGCCCAATCACTTTAAAATTACAAAAAATGATACAAACCATAGCAAACTATGCCAAAATCACCCAAATTACTTGGGCTACCATAAATCATCCCCAACTACCCCTTACCACCCCAAACTAAGCTAAATCACTTTAAAATTACAAAAAATGATACAAACCATAGCAAACTATGCCAAACTCACCCAAATTACTTCGGCTACCATAAATCACCCCCAACTACCCCTTACCTCCACAAACTAAGCCAAATCACTTTAAAATTACAAAAAATGATACAAACCATAGCAAACTATGCCAAACTCACCTAAATTACTTCGGTTACCATAAATTAATAATCATTTTCAATCAAAATCTTCCATTTGGTTGTGTCATTTATAAATGCCTTATCGTATTAAATCATAAAATAGTAATAAATATCTGCACATAAAACATATTGTTTCGACTAATAGACGTTATTCTGAATACTAAATTTGCTAATACCAATTTTGATTTTCTTCCACTTTCCAATAATTATTTGTTCCAGTTGAGATGCAAACATAAACGTATTTCTGAATTGCAACACGCTGACGGGGCAAGCCCTACCTTCTCAACATGCGTGAATTTGTATAAACAGCTCTATAGTTTTTAACTTTAAAGCGGTATAAACGCGGTGTAAACCCTAGATTTTCGTGAAAATATCTGAAAATTTCGAAATTCTGCAATTGAATTACAGAACTATTGTTGTGTTCGATAGTAAATTTATATTTGGAGTGGCACTGCCAACTCTGCCACCCCTGACGAGCCCCTTGCTGAATACTCTCCTTCCAGGGAAACTTTTGAAATCAACGACAAAATAATTTAGGGCGCCTGAATGTGAAAATATCACTGTGTAATAAGTTCAGACTGACGTGGAACACTTGAAATTTCGGTATTCGTTTGTAATTCGTCACAGGTCCATGAAGGAATGCATGTTAATGTAAACAAGTGTTAGTTTGTCGGAAAGGCCGAATAAGATTTTTAACATTCCCGTCAAAATATTTATTTACTTTAGAATGTTAATTTCTTAAATTCATTTCGTGAAAATTATGACGGGCCATACGAGTACACCTGTGCGAGTATTATTTGGTACATACAAATTAATCTCTTTTGTTATCCAAATTGTTTTTATACGCACTAGGCACGTGCACCTCATATAATTGTGAAAATTGCTGCTTCAGCGTCTGGAACGCTGGTATTCAACGTCGCAGGTCGAGGCGACGCATCGGTATTCGAAGTTCTATCGCTATTAAATAAATTATTTTATTCCCGATATTCCCGATTTGTTCTTGCCGTTAACCACAACTCTCCCCAATCGATTTTCGAAAAATTTCCAGCGTCGGACCGGACTTCACTTATTATCGTACGCTAATTTTTACGTTCAGTTAATGATAGTGGTGTATTTGTTCTTCACCAAACCTGCTCCGGGCAAAATCCGAAATTTTCACTGACATCATACGCTTAAGTATTGTGTGCTTATACACGATTTACACTATTTATTTTACGTACATTGCGTTCATTAATGGTTCTGCATTATTTATAACTAAGATGGAGCAGTTTGAAAATCTAATAGTAAGCGGAGAACAAATACCACCATGTACAATTCCCGTGAAAAGTGATGGAAATAGTCTTTTTTACTATTTTTCCTATTGCATTTTTAATACCGGAAATAGAGCTCAAGAGGTTCGCACTTTAATTCTTCATTTTAAAATTACCAAAATTTTTGTAAAATTTACCTGAATACGTTAAACACCCCAAACATAACGCACCATTCCAAACTATCCCTAAAAGTCATACACTTACCATTCAAAACTACTCCAGGTCAACCCATAATTAAAAAAAAATTACGAATTCTAAGCAAACTACGCCAAACTCGCATAAATGACTTCGAATTCCCCTAAATCACCCCAACCACTTCTTACCAAGCCAACCAAAGCCCAATCACATTATAATTACCAAAAATTTCGTTTAATCCGCCAAAGCTAAACCCTGCCAACCATCAATAACCATTCCAAACAATCCTCAAAGAAACCCATATCATCCGAAACAACCTCAAATCAACCTAATATTTTTGCATTTTTTTGAACCATAGCAAATCACGCCAAATTAACATAAATAACTTCGACTTTTTTTATACATAATTCCCAAATACTTCGTTTTTATGGTGTGAAATTTTGTATTTATATATTTCAACATTGTCTTTAACGTTGTCAGAGAACTAAATGGGAATAATTTGGAATAATTTAGCTTCTCTGTCAACTCTCCTTTTCTTGAAACTTTTGAAAACAACGACAAAATTATTTGGGGCACCTGGATTTGAAAATATCACTCTGTGTAATAAGTTCAGACTGACTAGAGTGAAAAGAAAGGAGCTTGCACCCAGAAACGAAATTAAATGGAACACTTGAAGTTGCAATATTTGTTTGTAATTCGTCACAAGTCCATGAAGGAATGCGTGTTAATGTAAACAAATGTGAGTTTATTGGAGATGCCGAATAAGATTTTTACATTATTGAAGCAGCTTGAGCCTGCCACGTCAAGGGCAAGGTCACAAACGTGAAAAGGCGATGCTCGATTTGGTTTTATTCAATATCTATGCAGAAATTCGCACATTCCAAGCATTGGATAAGCCTTTCTTATCGTTTCTTAGAATTCGAGAATTGCTGGTTCAGCGTGTGGAGCAGTACTCGATCGCGGTGTTTAATTTTAACACAACTACAATTGTGAAAATTGCTGCTCCAGCGTCGGAAACTGTTCGCAAAGTCGCCAAATTCGATGAAGCGACGCATCAGTGTTCGAACGTCTACCACTATCAAATAAAGTATTTTAATTTAACATTTGATCCTCGCGTTAACCAAATCTGCCCCCAATCAATTTTCGAAAAATTACCAGCGTCGAACCGGACTCCACTTATATTTGTACGCTAATTTTTACGTTCAGTTAATGGTAGTGGTGTATTTGTTTTTCACCAAATTTGCCCTGGCTGAAATCCGAAATTTTCACCGTTGTATGTACCAGACATCACTGACATTCATACCCTTAATAATTATGTGCTTATACACGTTTTACACTATTTATTTTACGTACAATGTGTTCATTATTGCTTTACATCATTTATAACTAAGATGGAGAAGTTGGAAAATCTAGCGATGTACAATTACCACACCGTATTATGAAAGGTGATGGAAATTGTCTTATTTAATATCTATGGTATTGGTATTGATATTTTAATACTGGAACGGGGAGCTCAAGAGGTTCGCACTTTAATTGTTCAACAAGTTTGTGTTAATGTAAACAAGTGTGAGTCCGTCGGAGAAGCCGAATAAGATTTTTACATCCACCATATTCCCGTCAAAATATTTATTTATTTTATATAGAATGTTAATTTTGCCGTTAACCAAATTTGCTCCCAATCACCATCGTCGTACCGGACCGTTCAGTTAATGATAATGGTGTTTTTATTTTTCACCAAATCTGCCTCGGCTGAAATCCAAAATTTACAGCGTTGGATCAGACTTTACTGACATTGATACGCGTTTTACACTATTTATTTTACGTAAATACATTGTGTTTATTATTGCTTTACATCATTTATAACTAAGATGGACAAGTTTGAAAATCTAGCGATGCACAAATACCACCAAATACCACATTTTACCACATACCAAAATTTTAATACTGGAAAGGGAGCTCAAAAGGTTCGCACTGTAATTGTCCAACCAGTTGCGGCCAGGTTTTAATAATTTTTGTGCAGTTTAGAAGAAGATAATTATGCTGAAGTGTTTGTTTATTCTGAAGATAAGTCAAAATCATCTACATACTGTTCTGTTTGTGAGTTGACTGCAGCAAAAGGAATGGTTCCATTGTGTTTTCAATTTTATCATAACATGATCAGCTAATTTGTAAACTTCGATTTCCCCGAAAATTATCTAAAGTTAATTTCGATTTCCTGGAATCGCTTATAGAACAACTGCGTCTTTGCCTAAAGAGTCTATTCAAGATTTTTCATCTCAGATATCAACCAAGGTATCCTCTTTGTCCAAATCATATTGAAGTACCCGGTCCTGACAACGAAGGTTAATTTCAACAAATTTGTTTATTTTGTGATTGGAAAAGTAGAGTATTCCTGTTTAATTGTATTATAATGTCGATTAGTCAACATCACCACTTTAGTCAACACTGAGTTTATTTAATCTACGTCCGGGCAACGCCGGGTACATTCAGCTAGTTACAAATAAATGCTAAAAATCATAACAAACTATACCAGAATCACCTAAATTATTTCGGCTACCGTAAATCACCCCCAACTATCCCTTACCACAACAAACCAAACCATATCATCTTAAAATTACAAAAAAAGGTGTACAAATCATAACAAACTATGCCAGACACACCAAAATTACTTCGGCTACCATAAATCATCACCAACTAACCCTTACCACAACAAACCAAACCATATCATCTTAAAATTAAAAAAAAAGTTGTACAAATCATAACAAACTATGCCAGACTCACCTAAATTACTTCGGCTACTCTAAATCATCACCAACTAACCCTTACCACAACAAACTAAACCCAATCACTTTTAAATTACAAAAATATGCTAGTAACCATAGCAAACTATGCCAAACTCACCTAAATTACTTCGGCTACCATAAATCATCACCAACTAACCCTTACCACAACAAACTAAACCCAATCACTTTTAAATTACAAAAAAATGCTACTAACCATAGCAAACTATGCCAAACTCACCTAAATTACTTCGGTTATCAAAAATCACCCTCAACTACACTTTACAGCAACAAACTAAGCCCAATCACTTTAAAATTACAAAAAAATGCTAAAAATCATAACAAAATATACCAGAATCACCTAAATTACTTCGGCTACCGTAAATCACCCCCAACTATCCCTTACCACAACAAACCAAACCATATCATCTTAAAATTACAAAAAAAGGTGTACAAATCATAACAAACTATGCCAGAATCACCTAAATTACTTCGGCTACTCTAAATCATCACCAACTAACCCTTACCACAACAAACTAATCCCAATCACTTTTAAATTACAAAAAAATGCTAGTAACCATAGCAAACTATGCCAAACTCACCTAAATTACTTCGGCTATCAAAAATCACCCCCAACTACACTTTACAGCAACAAACTAAGACCAATCACTTTAAAATTACAAAAAAATGCTAAAAATCATAACAAACTATACCAGAATCACCTAAATTACTTCGGCTACCGTAAATCACTCCCAACTATAGCTTACCACAACAAACCAAACCATATAATCTTAAAATTCCAAAAAAAGGTGTACAAATCATAACAAACTATGCCAGACTCACCTAAATTACTTCGGCTACTCTAAATCATCTCCAACTAACCCTTACCACAACAAACGAAACCCAATCACTTTTAAATTACAAAAAAATGCTAGTAACCGTAGCAAACTATGCCAAACTCACCTAAATTACTTCGGCTACCATAAATCATCACCAATTAAACCTTACCACAACAAACTAAACCCAATCACTTTTAAATTACAAAAAAATGCTACTAACAATAGCAAACTATGCCAAACTTACCTAAATTACTTCGGCTATCAAAAATCACCCCCAACTACACTTTACAGCAACAAACTAAGCCCAATCACTTTAAAATTTCAAAAAAATGCTAAAAATCATAACAAACTATACCAGAATCACCTAAATTACTTTGGCTACCGTAAATCATCACCAACTAACCCTTACCACAACAAAATAAGCCCAATCACTTTCAAATTACAAATAAATGCTAAAAATCATAACAAACTATACCAGAATCACCTAAATTATTTCGGCTACCGTAAATCACCCCCAACTATCCCTTACCACAACAAACCAAACCATATCATCTTAAAATTACAAAAAAAGGTGTACAAATCATAACAAACTATGCCAGACACACCAAAATTACTTCGGCTACTCTAAATCATCACCAAATAACCCTTACCACAACAAACTAAACCCAATCACTTTTAAATTACAAAAAAATGCTAGTAACCATAGCAAACTATGCCAAACTCACCTAAATTACTTCGGCTACCATAAATCATCACCAACTAACCCTTACCACAACAAACCAAACCATATCATCTTAAAATTAAAAAAAAAGTTGTACAAATCATAACAAACTATGCCAGACTCACCTAAATTACTTCGGCTACTCTAAATCATCACCAACTAACCCTTACCACAACAAACTAAACCCAATCACTTTTAAATTACAAAAAAATGCTACTAACCATAGCAAACTATGCCAAACTCACCTAAATTACTTCGGTTATCAAAAATCACCCTCAACTACACTTTACAGCAACAAACTAAGCCCAATCACTTTAAAATTACAAAAAAATGCTAAAAATCATAACAAAATATACCAGAATCACCTAAATTACTTCGGCTACCGTAAATCACCCCCAACTATCCCTTACCACAACAAACCAAACCATATCATCTTAAAATTACAAAAAAAGGTGTACAAATCATAACAAACTATGCCAGAATCACCTAAATTACTTCGGCTACTCTAAATCATCACCAACTAACCCTTACCACAACAAACTAAGCCCAATCACTTTTAAATTACAAAAAAATGCTAGTAACCATAGCAAACTATGCCAAACTCACCTAAATTACTTCGGCTATCAAAAATCACCCCCAACTACACTTTACAGCAACAAACTAAGACCAATCACTTTAAAATTACAAAAAAATGCTAAAAATCATAACAAACTATACCAGAATCACCTAAATTACTTCGGCTACCGTAAATCACCCCCAACTATCCCTTACCACAACAAACCAAACCATATTATCTTAAAATTACAAAAAAAGGTGTACAAATCATAACAAACTATGCCAGACTCACCTAAATTACTTCGGCTACTCTAAATCATCACCAACTAACCCTTACCACAACAAACTAAACCCAATCACTTTTAAATTACAAAAATATGCTAGTAACCATAGCAAACTATGCCAAACTCACCTAAATTACTTCGGCTACCATAAATCATCACCAACTAACCCTTACCACAACAAACTAAACCCAATCATTTTTAAATTACAAAAAATTGCTACTAACCATAGCAAACTATGCCAAACTCACCTAAATTACTTCGGCTATCAAAAATCACCCCCAGCAACACTTTACAGAAACAAACTAAGCCCAACCACTTTAAAATTACAAAAAAATGCTAAAAATCATAACAAACTATACCAGAATTACCTAAATTACTTCGGCTACCGTAAATCACTCCCAACTATAGCTTACCACAACAAACCAAACCATATCATCTTAAAATTACAAAAAAAGGTGTACAAATCATAACAAACTATGCCAGAATCACCTAAATTACTTCGGCTACTCTAAATCATCACCAACTAACCCTTACCACAACAAACTAATCCCAATCACTTTTAAATTACAAAAAAATGCTAGTAACCATAGCAAACTATGCCAAACTCACCTAAATTACTTCGGCTACCATAAATCATCACCAATTAAACTTTACCACAACAAACTAAACCCAATCACTTTTAAATTACAAAAAAATGCTACTAACAATAGCAAACTATGCCAAACTTACCTAAATTACTTCGGCTATCAAAAATCACCCCCAACTACACTTTACAGCAGCAAACTAAGCCCAATCACTTTAAAATTACAAAAAAATGCTAAAAATCATAACAAACTATACCAGAATCACCTAAATTACTTCGGCTACCGTAAATCACCCCCAACTATCCCTTACCACAACAAACCAAACCATATAATCTTAAAATTACAAAAAAAGGTGTACAAATCATAAGAAACTATGCCAGACACACCTAAATTACTTCGGCTAATCTAAATCATCACCAACTAACCCTTACCACAACAAACTAAACCCCATCACTTTTAAATTACAAAAAAATGCTAGTAACCATAGCAAACTATGCCAAACTCACCTAAATTACTTCGGCTACCATAAATCATCACCAACTAACCCTTACCACAACAAACTAAACCCAATCACTTTTAAATTACAAAAAAATGCTACTAACCATAGCAAACTATGCCAAACTCACTTAAATTACTTCGGCTAACATATATCACCCCCAACAACCCCTTACTACCCCAAAATAAGCCCAATCACTTTAAAATTACAAAAAATGCTAGTAACCATAGCAAACTATGCCAGACTCACCTAAATTACTTCGGCTAATCTAAATCATCTCCAACTAACCCTTACCACAACAAACGAAACCCAATCACTTTTAAATTACAAAAAAATGCTAGTAACCGTAGCAAACTATGCCAAACTCACCTAAATTACTTCGGCTACCATAAATCATCACCAATTAAACCTTACCACAACAAACTAAACCCAATCACTTTTAAATTACAAAAAAATGCTACTAACAATAGCAAACTATGCCAAACTTACCTAAATTACTTCGGCTATCAAAAATCACCCCCAACTACACTTTACAGCAACAAACTAAGCCCAATCACTTTAAAATTTCAAAAAAATGCTAAAAATCATAACAAACTATACCAGAATCACCTAAATTACTTTGGCTACCGTAAATCATCACCAACTAACCCTTACCACAACAAAATAAGCCCAATCACTTTCAAATTACAAATAAATGCTAAAAATCATAACAAACTATACCAGAATCACCTAAATTATTTCGGCTACCGTAAATCACCCCCAACTATCCCTTACCACAACAAACCAAACCATATCATCTTAAAATTACAAAAAAAGGTGTACAAATCATAACAAACTATGCCAGACACACCAAAATTACTTCGGCTACTCTAAATCATCACCAAATAACCCTTACCACAACAAACTAAACCCAATCACTTTTAAATTACAAAAAAATGCTAGTAACCATAGCAAACTATGCCAAACTCACCTAAATTACTTCGGCTACCATAAATCATCACCAACTAACCCTTACCACAACAAACCAAACCATATCATCTTAAAATTAAAAAAAAAGTTGTACAAATCATAACAAACTATGCCAGACTCACCTAAATTACTTCGGCTACTCTAAATCATCACCAACTAACCCTTACCACAACAAACTAAACCCAATCACTTTTAAATTACAAAAAAATGCTACTAACCATAGCAAACTATGCCAAACTCACCTAAATTACTTCGGTTATCAAAAATCACCCTCAACTACACTTTACAGCAACAAACTAAGCCCAATCACTTTAAAATTACAAAAAAATGCTAAAAATCATAACAAAATATACCAGAATCACCTAAATTACTTCGGCTACCGTAAATCACCCCCAACTATCCCTTACCACAACAAACCAAACCATATCATCTTAAAATTACAAAAAAAGGTGTACAAATCATAACAAACTATGCCAGAATCACCTAAATTACTTCGGCTACTCTAAATCATCACCAACTAACCCTTACCACAACAAACTAAGCCCAATCACTTTTAAATTACAAAAAAATGCTAGTAACCATAGCAAACTATGCCAAACTCACCTAAATTACTTCGGCTATCAAAAATCACCCCCAACTACACTTTACAGCAACAAACTAAGACCAATCACTTTAAAATTACAAAAAAATGCTAAAAATCATAACAAACTATACCAGAATCACCTAAATTACTTCGGCTACCGTAAATCACCCCCAACTATCCCTTACCACAACAAACCAAACCATATTATCTTAAAATTACAAAAAAAGGTGTACAAATCATAACAAACTATGCCAGACTCATCTAAATTACTTTGACTACTCTAAATCATCACCAACTAACCCTTACCACAACAAACTAAACCCAATCAATTTTAAATTACAAAAAAATGCTAGTAACCATAGCAAACTATGCCAAACTCATCTAAATTACTTCGGCTACCATAAATCATTACCAACTAACCCTTACCACAACAAACTAAACCCAATCATTTTTAAATTACAAAAAATTGCTACTAACCATAGCAAACTATGCCAAACTCACCTAAATTACTTCGGCTATCAAAAATCACCCCCAGCAACACTTTACAGAAACAAACTAAGCCCAACCACTTTAAAATTACAAAAAAATGCTAAAAATCATAACAAACTATACCAGAATTACCTAAATTACTTCGGCTACCGTAAATCACTCCCAACTATAGCTTACCACAACAAACCAAACCATATCATCTTAAAATTACAAAAAAAGGTGTACAAATCATAACAAACTATGCCAGACTCACCTAAATTACTTCGGCTACTCTAAATCATCACCAACTAACCCTTACCACAACAAACGAAACCCAATCACTTTTAAATTACAAAAAAATGCTAGTAACCGTAGCAAACTATGCCAAACTCACCTAAATTACTTCGGCTACCATAAATCATCACCAATTAAACTTTACCACAACAAACTAAACCCAATCACTTTTAAATTACAAAAAAATGCTACTAACAATAGCAAACTATGCCAAACTTACCTAAATTACTTCGGCTATCAAAAATCACCCCCAACTACACTTTACAGCAACAAACTAAGCCCAATCACTTTAAAATTACAAAAAAATGCTAAAAATCATAACAAACTATACCAGAATCACCTAAATTACTTCGGCTACCGTAAATCACCCCCAACTATCCCTTACCACAACAAACCAAACCATATAATCTTAAAATTACAAAAAAAGGTGTACAAATCATAAGAAACTATGCCAGACACACCTAAATTACTTCGGCTAATCTAAATCATCACCAACTAACCCTTACCACAACAAACTAAACCCAATCACTTTTAAATTACAAAAAAATGCTAGTAACCATAGCAAACTATGCCAAACTCACCTAAATTACTTCGGCTACCATAAATCATCACCAACTAACCCTTACCACAACAAACTAAACCCAATCACTTTTAAATTACAAAAAAATGCTACTAACCATAGCAAACTATGCCAAACTCACTTAAATTACTTCGGCTAACATATATCACCCCCAACAACCCCTTACTACCCCAAAATAAGCCCAATCACTTTAAAATTACAAAAAATGCTAGTAACCATAGCAAACTATGCCAGACACACCTAAATTACTTCGGCTAATCTAAATCATCACCAACTAACCCTTACCACAACAAACTAAACCCAATCACTTTTAAATTACAAAAAAATTCTACTAACCATAGCAAACTATGCCAATCTCACCTAAATTACTTCGGTTATCAAAAATCACCCTCAACTACACTTTACAGCAACAAACTAAGCCCAATCACTTTAAAATTACAAAAAAATGCTAAAAATCATAACAAAATATACCAGAATCACCTAAATTACTTCGGCTACCGTAAATCACCCCAACTATCCCTTACCACAACAAACCAAACCATATCATCTTAAAATTACAAAAAAAGGTGTACAAATCATATCAAACTATGCCAGACTCACCTAAATTACTTCGGCTACTCTAAATCATCACCAACTAACCCTTACCACAACATACTAATCCCAATCACTTTTAAATTACAAAAAAATGCTAGTAACCATAGCAAACTATGCCAAAATCACCTAAATTACTTCGGCTATCAAAAATCACCCCCAACTACACTTTACAGCAACAAACTAAGCCCAATCACTTTAAAATTACAAAAAAATGCTAAAAATCATAACAAACTATACCAGAATTACCTAAATTACTTCGGCTACCGTAAATCACCCCCAACTATCCCTTACCACAACAAACCAAACCATATTATCTTAAAATTACAAAAAAAGGTGTACAAATCATAACAAACTATGCCAGACTCATCTAAATTACTTTGACTACTCTAAATCATCACCAACTAACCCTTACCACAACAAACTAAACCCAATCAATTTTAAATTACAAAAAAATGCTAGTAACCATAGCAAACTATGCCAAACTCATCTAAATTACTTCGGCTATTATAAATCATTACCAACTAACCCTTACCACAACAAACTTAACCCAATCATTTTTAAATTACAAAAAAATGCTACTAACCATCGCAAACTATGCCAAACTCACCTAAATTACTTCGGCTATCAAAAATCACCCCCAACTACACTTTACAGAAACAAACTAAGCCCAACCACTTTAAAATTACAAAAAAATGCTAAAAATCATAACAAACTATACCAGAATTACCTAAATTACTTCGGCTACCGTAAATCACTCCCAACTATAGCTTACCACAACAAACCAAACCATATCATCTTAAAATTACAAAAAAAGGTGTACAAATCATAACAAACTATGCCAGACTCACCTAAATTACTTCGGCTACTCTAAATCATCACCAACTAACCCTTACCACAACAAACGAAACCCAATCACTTTTAAATTACAAAAAAATGCTAGTAACCGTAGCAAACTATGCCAAACTCACCTAAATTACTTCGGCTACCATAAATCATCACCAATTAAACCTTACCACAACAAACTAAACCCAATCACTTTTAAATTACAAAAAAATGCTACTAACAATAGCAAACTATGCCAAACTCACCTAAATTACTTCGGCTATCAAAAATCACCCCTAACTACACTTTACAGCAACAAACTAAGCCCAATCACTTTAAAATTTCAAAAAAATGCTAAAAATCATAACAAACTATACCAGAATCACCTAAATTACTTCGGCTACCGTAAATCATCACCAACTATCCCTTACCACAACAAACCAAACCATATCATCTTAAAATTAAAAAAAAAGGTGTACAAATCATAACAAACTATGCCAGACACACCAAAATTACTTCGGCTATTCTAAATCATCACCAACTAACCCTTACCACAACAAACTAAACCCAATCACTTTTAAATTACAAAAAAATGCTACTAACCATAGCAAACTATGCCAAACTCACCTAAATTACTTCGGTTATCAAAAATCACCCTCAACTACACTTTACAGCAACAAACTAAGCCCAATCACTTTAAAATTACAAAAAAATGCTAAAAATCATAACAAAATATACCAGAATCACCTAAATTACTTCGGCTACCGTAAATCACCCCCAACTATCCCTTACCACAACAAACCAAACCATATCATCTTAAAATTACAAAAAAAGGTGTACAAATCATAACAAACTATGCCAGACTCACCTAAATTACTTCGGCTACTCTAAATCATCACCAACTAACCCTTACCACAACAAACTAATCCCAATCATTTTTAAATTACAAAAAAATGCTAGTAACCATAGCAAACTATGCCAAACTCACCTAAATTACTTCGGCTATCATAAATCATCACCAACTATCCCTTACAACAACAAACTAATCCCAATCATTTTTAAATTACAAAAAAATGCTAGTAACCATAGCAAACTATGCCAAACTCACCTAAATTACTTCGGCTATCATAAATCATCACCAACTAACCCTTACCACAACAAACTAAACCCAATCATCTTTAAATTACAAAAAAATGCTAGTAACCATAGCAAACTATGCCAAACTCACCTAAATTACTTCGGCTACTCTAAATCATCACCAACTAACCCTTACCACAACAAACTAAACCCAATCACTTTTAAATTACAAAAAAAATGTTAGTAATTATAGCAAACTATGCCAAACTCACCTAAATTACTTCGGCTAATATAAATTACTAGCTGAATGTACCCGGCGTTGCCCGGACGTAGATTAAATAAACGCAGTGTTGACTAAAGTGGTGATGTTGACTAATCGACATTATAATACAATTAAACAGGAATCCTCTACTTTTTCAATCACAAAATAAACAAATTTGTTGAAATTAACCTTCGTTGTCAGGACCGGGTACTTCAATATAATTTGGACAAAGAGGATACCTTGGTTGATATCTGGGATGAAAAATCTTGAATAGACTCTTTAGGCAAAGACGCAGTTGTTCTATAAGCGATTCCAGGAAATCGAAATTAACTTTAGATAATTTTCGGGGAAATCGAAGTTTACAAATTAGCTGATCATGTTATGATAAAATTGAAAACACAATGGAACCATTCCTTTTGCTGCAGTCAACTCACAAACAGAACAGTATGTAGATGATTTTGACTTATCTTCAGAATAAACAAACACTTCAGCATAATTATCTTTTTCTAAACTGCACAAAAATTATTAAAACCTGGCCGCAACTGGTTGGACAATTACAGTGCGAACCTTTTGAGCTCCCTTTCCAGTATTAAAATTTTGGTATGTGGTAAAATGTGGTATTTGGTGGTATTTGTGCATCGCTAGATTTTCAAACTTGTCCATCTTAGTTATAAATGATGTAAAGCAATAATGAACACAATGTATTTACGTAAAATAAATAGTGTAAAACGCGTATCAATGTCAGTAAAGTCTGATCCAACGCTGTAAATTTTGGATTTCAGCCGAGGCAGATTTGGTGAAAAATAAAAACAACATTATCATTAACTGAACGGTCCGGTACGACGATGGTGATTGGGAGCAAATTTGGTTAACGGCAAAATTAACATCTATATATATAAAGCGAAGTGTCCTCACTGACACACTCATTCATTCACTCATTCATCTACACATCTACACACTGATTCATAATCAACCCACAGCCCAAACCGTGAGGGCTGGAGACTTGAAATTTTAGACACGGGTGTATCATGTGCCGAAACTGAACACTAAGAAGGGATTTTGCGAAATTCGGCCCGGTTCCTTTGTAATTCAATAAAAACCGGCTAAAATAAACAAAAAATGATCGGATCGCGGAGACCGTGTTTATGTTAGAAGCACGTATCTAGCCAAAACAACTTCGACGACGGGCGACCGGTTTACATTAAAAGCACTTATTTAACCTAAACAATTTCAACGTCGAGTTTCTGCTTTCGTGATCATACTTTTGCCGTACCTAGCGAGGCCGCAGATATTTCAATTATAATTTTGATTTCAATTATAATGTCGATCCGTGACTCAATTAAAAATTACCAAATCACTCCAAATTTAATCCGTCAACATTAAACATCCTCAAATATCTCTTACCACTGCAAACTTTACCAAATCAACCCCAAAAAATTCCCGAACTATGCCAAACTGACATAAACTAGATCCGTTATTTTAAATCATCCCTTACCACCCCTTAGCAACCCCAAGTAACTCCAATCACTTTAAAATAAAACAAAATGACACAAATCATGGCAGATTATGTCCAACTCACACATATTATTTCGTTTACCAAAAATCACCCCCAACTACCCCTTACCACCCCAAAATAAGCCCAATCACTTTAAAATTACAAAAAAATTCTACAAACCGTAGCAAACTATGCCAAACTCATCTAAATTACTTTGACTTCCATAAATCACCCCAAACTACCCCTTACCACCCCAAAATAAGCCCAATCACTTTAAAATTACAAAAAAATTCTACAAACCGTAGCAAACTATGCCAAACTCATCTAAATTACTTTGACTTCCATAAATCACCCCAAACTACCCCTTACCACCCCAAAATAAGCCCAATCACTTTAAAATTATCAAAAATGCTACAAACCATAGCAAACTATGCCTAACTCACCTAAATTACTTCGGCTAACATAAATCACCCCCAACAACCCCTTACTACCCCAAAATAAGCCCAATCACTTTAAAATTACAAAAAATGCTACAAACCATAGCAAACTATGCCAAACTCACTTAAATTACTTCGGCTATCATAAATCACCCCCAACTACCCCTTACCACCCCTAACTCATCCCAATCACTTTAAAATTACAAAAAATGCTACAAACCATAGCAAACTATGCCTAACTCACCCAAATTACTTCGGCTAACATAAATCACCCCCAACAACCCCTTACTACCCCAAAATAGGCCCAATCACTTTAAAATTACAAAAAATGCTACAAACCATAGCAAACTATGCCAAACTCACTTAAATTACTTCGGCTATCATAAATCACCCCCAACTACCCCTTACCGCCCCTAACTCATCCCAATCACTTTAAAATTACAAAAAATGCTACAAACCATAGCAAACTATGCCTAACTCACTTAAATTACTTCGGCTAACATAAATCACCCCCAACTACCCCTTACCACCCCTAACTCATCCCAATCACTTTAAAATTACAAAAAATGCTACATACCATAGCAAACTATGCCTAACTCACCTAAATTACTTCGGCCAACATAAATCACCCCCAACAACCCCTTACTACCCCAAAATAAGCCCAATCACTTTAAAATTACAAAAAATGCTACAAACCATAGCAAACTATGCCAAACTCACTTAAATTACTTCGGCTATCATAAATCACCCCCAACTACCCCTTACCACCCCTAACTCATCCCAATCACTTTAAAATTACAAAAAATGCTACAAACCATAGCAAACTATGCCTAACTCACCCAAATTACTTCGGCTAACATAAATCACCCCCAACAACCCCTTACTACCCCAAAATAGGCCCAATCACTTTAAAATTACAAAAAATGCTACAAACCATAGCAAACTATGCCAAACTCACTTAAATTACTTCGGCTATCATAAATCACCCCCAACTACCCCTTACCGCCCCTAACTCATCCCAATCACTTTAAAATTACAAAAAATGCTACAAACCATAGCAAACTATGCCTAACTCACTTAAATTACTTCGGCTAACATAAATCACCCCCAACTACCCCTTACCACCCCTAACTCATCCCAATCACTTTAAAATTACAAAAAATGCTACAAACCATAGCAAACTATGCCTAACTCACCTAAATTACTTCGGCTAACATAAATCACCCCCAACAACCCCTTACTACCTCAAAATAAGCCCAATCACTTTAAAATTACAAAAAATGCTACAAACCATAGCAAACTATGCCAAACTCACTTAAATTACTTCGGCTATCATAAATCACCCCCAACTACCCCTTACCACCCCTAACTCATCCCAATCACTTTAAAATTACAAAAAATGCTACAAACCATAGCAAACTATGCCTAACTCACCCAAATTACTTCGGCTAACATAAATCACCCCCAACAACCCCTTACTACCCCAAAATAAGCCCAATCACTTTAAAATTACAAAAAATGCTACAAACCATAGCAAACTATGCCAAACTCACTTAAATTACTTCGGCTATCATAAATCACCCCCAACTACCCCTTACCGCCCCTAACTCATCCCAATCACTTTAAAATTACAAAAAATGCTACAAACCATAGCAAACTATGCCTAACTCACTTAAATTACTTCGGCTAACATAAATCACCCCCAACTACCCCTTACCACCCCTAACTCATCCCAATCACTTTAAAATTACAAAAAATGCTACAAACCATAGCAAACTATGCCTAACTCACCTAAATTACTTCGGCTAACATAAATCACCCCCAACAACCCCTTACTACCCCAAAATAAGCCCAATCACTTTAAAATTACAAAAAATGCTACAAACCATAGCAAACTATGCCTAACTCACCTAAATTACTTCGGCTAACATAAATCACCCCCAACAACCCCTTACTACCCCAAAATAAGCCCAATCACTTTAAAATTACAAAAAAATGCTACAAACCATAGCAAACTATGCCTAACTCACCTAAATTACTTCGGCTACCATAAATCAGCCCCAACTACCCCTTACCACCCCAAAATAAGCCCAATCACTTTAAAATTACAAAAAATGCTACAAACCATAGCAAACTATGCCTAACTCACCTAAATTACTTCGGCTAACATAAATCACCCCCAACAACCCCTTACCACCCCAAACTCAGCCCAATCACTTTAAAATTACAAAAAATGTTACAAGCCTTATCAAACTATGCCAAACTCATCTAAATTACTTTGGCTTCCATAAATCACCCCCAACTACCCCTTACCACCCCAAAATAGGCTCAATCACTTTAAAATTACAAAAAAATTCTACAAACCGTAGCAAACTATGCCAAACTCCCCTAAATTACTTCGGCTACCATAAATCACCCCCAACTACCCCTTACCACCCCAAAATAAGCCCAATCACTTTAAAATTACAAAAAATGCTACAAACCATAGCAAACTATGCCTAACTCACCTAAATTACTTCGGCTAACATAAATCACCCCCAACAACCCCTTACTACCCCAAAATAATCCCCATCACTTTAAAATTACATAAAAAAGTGCTACAAACCATAGCAAACTATGCCTAACTCACCTAAATTACTTCGGCTACCATAAATCAGCCCCAACTACCCCTTACCACCCCAAAATAAGCCCAATCACTTTAAAATTACAAAAAATGCTACAAACCATAGCAAACTATGCCTAACTCACCTAAATTACTTCGGCTAACATAAATCACCCCCAACAACCCCTTACCACCCCAAACTCAGCCCAATCACTTTAAAATTACAAAAAATGTTACAAGCCTTATCAAACTATGCCAAACTCATCTAAATTACTTTGGCTTCCATAAATCACCCCCAACTACCCCTTACCACCCCAAAATAGGCTCAATCACTTTAAAATTACAAAAAAATTCTACAAACCGTAGCAAACTATGCCAAACTCCCCTAAATTACTTCGGCTACCATAAATCACCCCGAACTACCCCTTACAACCCCAAAATAAACCCAATCATTTTAAAATTACAAAATATTCAACAAATCATAGCAAACTATGCCTAACTCACCTAAATTACTTCGGCTACCATAAATCACCCCCAACTACCCCTTACCACCCCAAAATAAGCCCAATCACTTTAAAATTACAAAAAATGCTACAAACCATAGCAAACTATGCCTAACTTACCTAATTTCCTTCGGCTACCATAAATCACCCCCAACTACCCCTTACCACCCCAAAATAAGCCCAATCACTTTAAAATTACAAAAAATGCTACAAACCATAGCAAACTATGCCGAACCCACTTAAATTACTGCGGCTACCATAAATCACCCCCAACTACCCCTTACCAACCACAAACTAAACCCAATCACTTTAAAATTACAAAAAATGCTACAAACCATAGCAAACTATGCCAAACTCACTTAAATTACTTCGGCTATCATAAATCACCCCCAACTACCCCTTACCACCCCAAACTCAGCCCAATCACTTTAAAATTACAAAAAATGTTACAAGCCATATCAAACTATGCCAAACTCATCTAAATTACTTTGGCTTCCATAAATCACCCCCAACTACCCCTTACCACCCCAAAATAGGCTCAATCACTTTAAAATTACAAAAAAATTCTACAAACCGTAGCAAACTATGCCAAACTCCCCTAAATTACTTCGGCTACCATAAATCACCCCGAACTACCCCTTACAACCCCAAAATAAACCCAATCATTTTAAAATTACAAAATATTCAACAAATCATAGCAAACTATGCCTAACTCACCTAAATTACTTCGGCTACCATAAATCACCCCCAACTACCCCTTACCACCCCAAAATAAGCCCAATCACTTTAAAATTACAAAAAATGCTACAAACCATAGCAAACTATGACAAACTCACTTAAATTACTTCGGCTACCATAAATTAATAATCGTTTTCAATCAAAATCTTCTATTTGGTTGTGTTATTTATAAATGCCTTATCGTATTAAATCATAAAATATTAATAAATATCTGCACATAAAATATATTGTTCCGACTAATAGTCGTTATTCTGAATATTAAATAGGCTGATACCTATTTCGATTCTCTTCCACCTTCCAATAAATATTTGTTCCAGTTGAGATGCAAACATAAACGTATTTATGAATTGCAACACGCTGACGGGGCAAGCCCTACCTTTTCAACATGCGTGCATTTGTATAAACAGCTCTATGGTTTTTAACTTTAAAGAGGTATAAAGGCCGTGTAAGCGCTAGAGTTTCGTAAAAATATCTGAAAAATTCGAAATTCTGCAATTGAATCAGAACTATCTTTGTGTTCGATAGTGAATTTATACTTGGAGTGGCACTGCCAACCCTGCCACCCCTGACGAGGCACCTGCTGACTACTCTCCTTCCAGGGAAACTTTATAAATCAACGTCAAAATAATTTAGGGCGCCTGAATGTAAAAATATCACTGTGTAATAAGTTCAGACGGACATGGAACACTTGAAATTTCGATATTTGTTTGTAATTCGTCACAGGTCCATGAAGAATTGCATGTTAATGTAAACAAGTGTTAGTTTGTCGGAGAGACCGAATAAGATTTTTAACATTCCTGTCAAAATATTTATTTACTTTAGAATGTTAATTTCTTAAATTGATTTTGTGAAAATTATGACGGGCCATACGAGTACACCTGTGCGAGTATTATTTGGTACATACAAATTAATCTCTTTTGTTATCCAAATTGTTTTTATACGCACTAGGCACGTGCACCTCATATAATTGTGAAAATTGCTGCTTCAGCGTCTGGAACGCTGGTACTCAACGTCGCCAAGGTCGAGGCGACGCATCGGTATTCAAAGTTCTATCGCTATTAAATAAATTATTTTAATATAATATTCCCGATTTGTTCTTGCCGTTAACCAAAACTCTCCCCAATCGATTTTCGAAAAATTTCCAGCGTCGGACCGGACTTCACTTATTTTCGTACGCTAATTTTTACCGTTCAGTTAATGATAGTGGTGTATTTGTTCTTCACCAAACCTGCTCCGGCCGAAATCCGAAATTTTCACTGACATCATACGCTTAAGTATTGTATGCTTAGACACGATTTATTTACACTATTTATTTTACGTACATTGCGTTCATTATTGTTCTGCATTATTTATAAGATGGAGCAGTTTGAAAATCTAATAGTAAGCGGAGAACAAACACCACCACGTATAATTCCCGTGCAAAGTGATGGAAATAGTCTTTCTTACTATCTTTCCTATTGCATTTTTAATACCGGAAATAGAGCTCAAGAGCGAAGAATAACTTCGACTTTTTTTATACATAATTCCTAAATACTTCGTTTTTATGGTGTAAAATTTTGTATTTATATATTTCAACATTGTCTTTAACGTTGTCAGAGAACTAAATGGGAATAATTTGGAATAATTTAGCTTCTATGTCAACTCTCCTTCTCTTGGAACTTTTGAAAACAACGACAAAATTCTTTAGGGCGCCTGGATTTGAAAATATAACTCTGTGTAATAAGTTTAGACTGACTAGAGTGAAAATAAAGGAGCTTGCACCCAGAAACGAAATTAGATGGAACACTTGAAGTTGAAATATTTGTTTGTAATTCGTCACAAGTCCATGAGGGAATGCGTGTTAATGTAAACAAATGTGAGTTTATTGGAGAGGCCGAATAAGATTTTTACATTATTTAAGCAGCTGGAGCCTGCCACGTCAAGGGCAAGGTCAGAAACGTGAAAAGGCCATGCTCGATTTAGTTTGATTGAGTGTCTATGCAGAAATTCGCACATACCAATCGTTGGATAAGCATTTCTTATCGTTTCTTAGAATTCGAGAATTGCTGGTTCAGCGTGTGGAGCAGTACTCGATCGCGGTGTTTAATTTTAACACAACTACAATTGTGAAAATTGCTGCTCCAGTGTCGGAAACTGTTCGCAAAGTCGCCAAATTCGCTGAGGCGACGCAACAGTGTTCGAAGGTCTACCGCTATCAAATAAAGTATTTTAATTTAACATTTGATCCTCGCGTTAACCAAATCTGCCCCCAATCAATTTTCGAAAAATTATCAGCATCGGACCGGACTCCACTTATATTTGTACGCTAATTTTTACGTTTAGTTAATGATAGTGGTGTATTTGTTTTTCACCAAATTTGCCCCGAAATTTTCACCGTTGTATGTACCAGATATCACTGACATTCATACCAGTGGCGGTGTAAGCGCTAAATTTTCGTGAAAATATCTGAAAAATTCATAATTCTGCAACTGAATTACAGAACTAATTTTGTGTTCGATAGTAAATTTATACTTGGAGTGGCACTGCCAACCCTGCCACCCCTGACGAGCCCCACTGCTGACTACTTTCCTTCCAGAAAAATTTTTGAAATCAGCGGCAAAATAAATTTAGGGCACCTGGATGTGAAAATATCACTATGTAATAAGTTCAGACTGACAAGAGTGAAAAAAACCGCTTGCATCCAGAAACGAAATCAAATGGAACACTTGAAATTTAGATATTTGTTTGTAATTCGTCACAGGTCCATGAAGGCATGCATGTTAATGTAAACAAGTGTTAGTTTGTCGGAGAGGCCGAATAAGATTTTTACACTCACCACATTCCCGTCAAAATATTTATATACTTTAGTATGTTAATTTATTTTGTGCAAATTATGACGGGCCAGTCGAGTACACCTGCGCGAGTATTATTTGGTAATCCAAATTTTTTTAATACGCACTAGGCACGTGCACCTAATATAATTGTTAAAATTGCTGCTTCAGCGTCTGGAACGCTGGTACTCAACGTCGCCAAGGTCGAGGCGACGCATCAGTATTCGAAGTTCTATCGCTATTAAATAAAAATTTTTAATATATATTCCCGATTTGTTCTTGACGTTAAGTAAATATCTCCCCAATCGATTTTCGAAAAATTACCATCGTCGTACCGGACTCCACTTATATACCGTACGCTAATTTTTACGTTCATTTAATGATAGTGGTGTATTTGATCTTCACCAAACCTGCTCCGGCCAAAATCCGAAATTTGCAGTTTTACCGGATTTCTCTGACATCATAAGTAATGTGTGCTTATACACGATTTACACTATTTATTTTATGTACATTGTGTTCATTATTGTTCTGCATTATTTATAACTAAGATGGAGGAAAAGTAAGCGGGGTACAAATACGACCACGTATAATTCCTCTGAAAAGTGATGGAAATAGTCTTTTTTACTATCTTTCCTATTGCATTTTATTACCGAAAATAGAGCTCAAGAGGTTCGCACTATAATTGTTCATTTTAAAATTACCAAATTTTCTGTATATTTTACCTGAATACGTTAAAAACCCCTAAACATAATGTACCATTCCAAACTACTCTCAAAAATCATACACTTGCCATTCCAAACTACCCCACATCAACCTAAAATGTAAAAAAATTACGAATTACAAGCAAACTACGCTAAACTCGCATAAATTACTTCGACTTCCGCTATATCACCCCAACCACTTCTTACCAAGCCAAACTAAACCCAATCGCATTAAAATTACCAAAAGTTTCGTTTAATCCGCCAAAGCTAAACCCCGCCAACCATCAATAACCATTCAAAACAATCCCCAAAAAAAACCTAATCATCCGAAACTACACCAAATACATCGTTTTTATGGTGTGAAATTATTTATTTATATATTTCAACATTCTTCGACGACATTCTTTAATGTTGTTAGAGAACTAAATGGGAATAATTTGGAATAGTTCAGCTTCTCTGTCAACTCTCCTTCTCTTGAAGAGTGAAAAAAAGTGAAAAAAAAGGAGCTTGCACCCAGAAACGAAATTACCGTCATTTTCCAAATCATATTGAAGTACCCGGTCCTGGCAATGCAGGTTAATTTCAGCAAATTTGTTTATTTTGTGATTGGAAAAGTAGAGCATTCCTGTTTAATTGTATTATAATGTCGATTAGTCTACATCACAAATACACCACTTTTGTCAACACTGCGTTTATTTAATCTACGTCCGGGCAACGCCGGGTACATTCAGCTAGTTCTATATAAAATAAATAAATATTTTGACGGGAATATGGTGGATGTAAAAATCTTATTCGGCTTCTCCGACGAACTCACACTTGTTTACATTAACACAAACTTGTTGAACAATTAAAGTGCGAACCTCTTGTGCTCCCGTTCCAGTATTAAAATATCAATACCAATACCATAGATATTAAAAAAGACAATTTCCATCACCTTTCATAATACGGTGTGGTAATTGTACATCGCTAGATTTTCAAACTTCTCCATCTTAGTTATAAATGATGTAAAGCAATAATAAACACATTGTACGTAAAATAAATAGTGTAAAACGTGTATAAGCACATAATTATTAAGGGTATGAATGTCAGTGATGTCTGGTACATACAACGGTGAAAATTTCGGATTTCAGCCAGGGCAAATTTGGTGAAAAACAAATACACCACTACCATTAACTGAACGTATAAATTAGCGTACAAATATAAGTGGAGTCCGGTTCGACGCTGGTAATTTTTCGAAAATTGATTGGGGGCAGATTTGGTTAACGCGAGGATCAAATGTTAAATTAAAATACTTTATTTGATAGTGGTAGACGTTCGAACACTGATGCGTCGCTTCATCGAATTTGGCGACTTTGCGAACAGTTTCCGACGCTGGAGCAGTAATTTTCACATATGTAGTTGTGTTAAAATTAAACACCGCGATCGAGTACTGCTCCACACGCTGAACCAGCAATTCTCGAATTCTAAGAAACGATAAGAAAGGCTTATCCAATGCTTGGAATGTGCGAATTTCTGCATAGATATTGAATAAAACTAAATCGAGCATCGCCTTTTCACGTTTGTGACCTTGCCCTTGACGTGGCAGGCTCAAGCTGCTTCAATAATGTAAAAATCTTATTCGGCATCTCCAATAAACTCACATTTGTTTACATTAACACGCATTCCTTCATGGACTTGTGACGAATTACAAACAAATATTGCAACTTCAAGTGTTCCATTTAATTTCGTTTCAGGGTGCAAGCTCCTTTCTTTTCACTCTAGTCAGTCTGAACTTATTACACAGAGTGATATTTTCAAATCCAGGCGCCCCAAATAATTTTGTCGTTGTTTTCAAAAGTTTCAAGAGAAGGAGAGTTGACAGAGAAGCTAAATTATACCAAATGATTCCCATTTAGTTCTCTGACAACGTTAAAGACAATGTTGAAATATATAAATACAAAATTTCACACCATAAAAACGAAGTATTTGGGAATTATGTATAAAAAAAGTCGAAGTTATTTATGTTAATTTGGCGTGATTTGCTATGGTTCAAAAAAATGCAAAAATATTAGGTTGATTTGGGGTTGTTTCGGATGATATGGGTTTCTTTGAGGATTGTTTGGAATGGTTATTGATGGTTGGCAGGGTTTAGCTTTGGCGGATTAAACGAAATTTTTGGTAATTATAATGTGATTGGGCTTTGGTTGGCTTGGTAAGAAGTGGTTGGGGTGATTTAGGGGAATTCGAAGTCATTTATGCGAGTTTGGCGTAGTTTGCTTAGAATTCGTAATTTTTTTTTAATTATGGGTTGACCTGGAGTAGTTTTGAATGGTAAGTGTATGACTTTTAGGGATAGTTTAGAATGGTGCGTTATGTTTGGGGTGTTTAACGTATTCAGGTAAATTTTACAAAAATTTTGGTAATTTTAAAATAAAGAATTAAAGTGCGAACCTCTTGAGCTCTATTTCCGGTATTAAAAATGCAATAGGAAAAATAGTAAAAAAGACTATTTCCATCACTTTTCACGGGAATTATACATGGTGGTATTTGTTCTCCGCTTACTATTAGATTTTCAAACTGCTCCATCTTAGTTATAAATAATGCAGGACCATTAATGAACGCAATGTACGTAAAATAAATAGTGTAAATCGTGTATAAGCACACAATACTTAAGCGTATGATGTCAGTGAAAATTTCGGATTTTGGCCGGAGCAGGTTTGGTGAAGAACAAATACACCACTATCATTAACTGAACGTAAAAATTAGCGTACGATAATAAGTAAAGTCCGGTCCGACGCTGGAAATTTTTCGAAAATCGATTAGGGAGAGTTGTGGTTAACGGCAAGAACAAATCGGGAATATCGGGAATAAAATAATTTATTTAATAGCGATAGAACTTCGAATACCGATGCGTCGCCTCGACCTTGGCAACGTTGAATACCAGCGTTCCAGACGCTGAAGCAGCAATTTTCACAATTATATGAGGTGCACGTGCCTAGTGCGTATAAAAACAATTTGGTTAACAAAAGAGATTAATTTGTATGTACCAATTAATACTCGCACAGGTGTACTCGTATGGCCCGTCATAATTTTCACGAAATGAATTTAAGAAATTAACATTCTAAAGTAAATAAATATTTTGACGGGAATGTTAAAAATCTTATTCGGCCTTTCCGACAAACTAACACTTGTTTACATTAACATGCATTCCTTTATGGACCTGTGACGAATTACAAACGAATACCGAAATTTCAAGTGTTCCACGTCAGTCTGAACTTATTACACAGTGATATTTTCACATTCAGGCGCCCTAAATTATTTTGCCGTTGATTTCAAAAGTTTCCCTGGAAGGAGAGTATTCAGCAAGGGGCTCGTCAGGGGTGGCAAAGTTGGCAGTGCCACTCCAAATATAAATTTACTATCGAACACACCAATAGTTCTGTAATTCAATTGCAGAATTTCGAAATTTTCAGATATTTTCACGAAAATCCAGGGTTTACACCGCGTTTATACCGCTTTAAAGTTAAAAACCATAGAGCTGTTTATACAAATTCACGCATGTTGAGAAGGTAGGGCTTGCCCCGTCAGCGTGTTGCAATTCAGAAATACGTTTATGTTTGCATCTCAACTGGAACAAATAATTATTGGAAAGTGGAAGAAAATCAAAATTGGTATTAGCAAATTTAGTATTCAGAATAACGTCTATTAGTCGAAACAATATGTTTTATGTGCAGATATTTATTAATATTTTATGATTTAATACGATAAGGCATTTATAAATGACACAACCAAATGGAAGATTTTGATTGAAAATGATTATTAATTTATGGTAACCGAAGTAATTTAGGTGAGTTTGGCATAGTTTGCTATGGTTTGTATCATTTTTTGTAATTTTAAAGTGATTTGGCTTAGTTTGTGGAGGTAAGGGGTAGTTGGGGGTGATTTATGGTAGCCGAAGTAATTTGGGTGAGTTTGGCATAGTTTGCTATGGTTTGTATCATTTTTTGTAATTTTAAAGTGATTTAGCTTAGTTTGGGGTGGTAAGGGGTAGTTGGGGATGATTTATGGTAGCCCAAGTAATTTGGGTGATTTTGGCATAGTTTGCTATGGTTTGTATCATTTTTTGTAATTTTAAAGTGATTGGGCTTAGTTTGGGGCGGTAAGGGGTAGTTGGGGGTGATTTATAATAGCCGAAGTAATTTGGGTGAGTTTGGCATAGTTTGCTATGGTTTGTATCATTTTTTCTAATTTTAAAATGATTGGGCTTAGTTTGGGGCGGTAAGGGGTAGTTGGGGGTGATTTATAATAGCCGAAGTAATTTGGGTGAGTTTGGCATAGTTTGCTATGGTTTGTGGCATTTTTTGTAATTTTAAAGTGATTTGGCTTAGTTTGGGGCGGTAAGGGGTAGTTGGGGGTGATTTATGGTAGCCGAAGTAATTTGGGTGAGTTTGGCATAGTTTGCTATGGTTTGTGGCATTTTTTGTAATTTTAAAGTGATTGGGCATAGTTTGGGGTGGTAAGGGGTAGTTGGGGGTGATTTATGATAGCCGAAGTAATTTGGGTGAGTTTGGCATAGCTTTGCTATTGTTTGTAGCATTTTTTCTAATTTTAAAATGATTGGGCTTAGTTTGGGGTGGTAAGGGGTAGTTGGGGGTGAATTTTGGTAGCCGAAATAATGTGTGTGACTGTGAGAATAGTCTGCTATGGTTTGTGTCATTTTGTTTTATTTTAAAGTGATTGGAGTTACTTGGGGTTGCTAAGGGGTGGTAAGGGATGATTTAAGATAACGGATCTAATTTGTCAGTTTGGCGTAGTTCGGGAATTTTTTGGGGTTGATTTGGTAAAGTTTGCAATGGTAAGAGATATTTGAGGATTTTTAATGTAGGCGGATTAAATTTGGAGTGGTTTGGTAATTTTTAAATGAGTCACGGATCGGGGACATTATAATTGAAATCAAAATTATAATTTAAATATCTGCGCCTCGCTAGGTACGGCAAAAGTATGATCAGGAACGCAGAAAGTGAAAGTGCTTTTAATGTAAACCGGTCGCCCGACGTCGAAGTTGTTTTGGCTAGACACGTGCTTCTAAAAAAAACCCGGTCTCCGCGAGCCGCTCATTTTTTGCTTATTTTAACCGGTTTTTATTCGGTTTTTATTTAAATACAAAGGAACCGGACCGAATTTTGCAAAATCTCCTTATTAGCGTTCATTCTCGGCCCTTGATAGACCCGTGTCTAAAATTTCAAGTCTCCAGCCCTCCCGGTTTGGGCTGTAGGTTGTCGGTGAATCAGTAAATGTGTAGATGTGTAGATGTGTAGATGAGTGTGTCAGTGAGGACACTTCGCTTTATATATATAGATCACCAACTAACCCTTACCACAACAAACTAAACCCAATCACTTTTAAATTACAAAAAAATGCTACTAACCATAGCAAACTATGCCAAACTCACCTAAATTACTTCGGCTATCAAAAATCACCCCCAACTACACTTTACAGCAACAAACTAAGCCCAATCACTTTAAAATTACAAAAAAATGCTAAAAATTATAACAAACTATACCAGAATCACCTAAATTACTTCGGCTACCGTAAATCACCCCCAACTATCCCTTACCACAACAAACCAAACCATATCATCTTAAAATTACCAAAAAAGGTGAACAAATCATAACAAACTAAGCCAGACTCACCTAAATTACTTCGGCTACTCTAAATCATCACCAACTAACCCTTACCACAACAAACTAAACCCAATCAATTTTAAATTACAAAAAAATGCTAGTCACCATAGCAAACTATGCCAAGCTCACCTAAATTATTTCGGCTACCATAAATCATCACCAACAAACTCTTACCACAACAAACTAAACGCAATCACTTTTAAATTACAAAAAAATGCTACTAACCATAGCAAACTATGCCAAACTCACCTAAATTACTTCGGCTATCAAAAATCACCCCCAACTACACTTTACAGAAACAAACTAAGCCCAATCACTTTAAAATTACAAAAAAATGCTAAAAATCATAACAAACTATACCAGAATCACCTAAATTACTTCGGCTACCGTAAATCACCCCCAACTATCCCTTACCACAACAAACCAAACCATATCAACTTAAAATTACAAAAAAAGGTGTCAAAACCATAACAAACTATGCCAGACTTACCTAAATTACTTCGGCTACTCTAAATCATCACCAACTAACCCTTCCCACAACAAACTAAACCCAATCACTTTTAAATTACAAAAAAATGCTAGTAACCATAGCAAACTATGCCAAACTCACCTAAATTACTTCGGCTACCATAAATCATCACCAACTAACCCTTACCACAACAAACTAAACCCAATCACTTTTAAATTACAAAAAAATGCTACTAACCATAGCAAACTATGCCAAACTAACCTAAATTACTTCGGCTATCAAAAATCACCCCCAACTACACTTTACAGCAACAAACTAAGCCCAATCACTTTAAAATTACAAAAAATTCTAAAAATCATAACAAACTATACCAGAATCACTTAAATTATTTCGGCTACCGTAAATCACCCCCAACTATCCCTTACCACAACAAAACAAACCATATCATCTTAACAATACAAAAAAAAAGTGTACAAATCACAACAAACTATGCCAGACTCACCTAAATTACTTCGACTACTCTAAATCATCACCAACTAACCCTTACCACAACAAACTAAACCCAATCAATTTTAAATTACAAAAAAATGCTAGTAACCATAGCAAACTATGCCAAACTCACCTAAATTACTTCGGCTACCATAAATCATCACCAACTAACCCTTACCACAACAAACTAAACCCAATCACTTTAAATTACAAAAAAATGCTACTAACCATAGCAAACTATGCCAAACTCACCTAAATTACTTCGGCTATCAAAAATCACCCCCAACTACACTTTACAGCAACAAACTAAGCCCAATAACTTTAAAATTACAAAAAATGCTAAAAATCATAACAAACTATACCAGAATCACCTAAATTACTTTGGCTACCGTAAATCACCCCCAACTATCCCTTACCACAACAAAACAAACCATATCATCTTAACATTACAAAAAAAAAGTGTACAAATCACAACAAACTATGCCAGACTCACCTAAATTACTTCGACTACTCTAAATCATCACCAACTAACCCTTACCACAACAAACTAAACCCAATCAATTTTAAATTACAAAAAAATGCTAGTAACCATAGCAAACTATGCCAAACTCACCTAAATTACTTCGGCTACCATAAATCATCACCAACTAACCCTTACCACAACAAACTAAACCCAATCAATTTAAATTACAAAAAAATGCTACTAACCATAGCAAACTATGCCAAACTCACCTTAATTACTTCGGCTATCAAAAATCACCCCCAACTACACTTTACAGCAACAAACTAAGCCCAATAACTTTAAAATTACAAAAAATGCTAAAAATCATAACAAACTATACCAGAATCACCTAAATTACTTTGGCTACCGTAAATCACCCCCAACTATCCCTTACCACAACAAACCAAACCATATCATCTTTAAATTACAAAAAAAGGTGTACAAATCATAACAAACTATGCCAGACTCACCTAAATTACTTCGGCTACTCTAAATCATAAGCAACTAACCCTTACCACAATAAACAAGACCCAATCACTTTTAAATTACAAAAAAATACTAGTAACCATAGCAAACTATGCCAAACTCACCTAAATTACTTCGGCTACCATAAATCATCACCAACTAACCCTTACCAAAACAAACTAAACCCAATCACTTTAAAATTACAAAAAAATGCTAAAAATCATAACAAACTATACCAGAATCACCTAAATTACTTCTGCTACCGTAAATCACCTCCAACTATCCCTTACCACAACAAACCAAACCATATAATCTCAAAATTACAAAAAAAAGGTGTACAAATCATAACAAACTATGCCAGACCCACCTAAATTACTTCGGCTACTCTAAATCATCACCAACTAACCCTTCCACAACAAACTAAACCCAATCAATTTTAAATTACAAAAAAATGCTAGTAACCATAGCAAACTATGCCAAACTCACCTAAATTACTTCGGCTATCAAAAATCATCACCAACTAACCCTTACCACAACAAACTAAACCCAACCACTTTTAAATTAAAAGAAAATGCTACTAACCATAGCAAAATATGCCAAACTCACCTAAATTACTGCGGCTATCAAAATTCACCCCCAACTACACTTTACAGCAACAAACTAAGCCCAATCACTTTAAAATAACAAAAAAATGCTAAAAATCATAACAAACTATACCAGAATAACCTAAATTACTTCGGCTACCGTAAATCACCCGCAACTATCCCTTACCACAACAAACCAAACCATATCATCTTAAAATTACAAAAAAAGGTGTACAAATCATAACAATCTATGCCAGACTCACCTAAATTACTTCGGCTACTCTAAATCATCACCAACTAACCCTTACCACAACAAACTAAACCCAATCACTTTTAAATTACAAAAAAATGCTAGTAACCATAGCAAAATATGCCAAACTCACCTAAATTACTTCGGCTACCATAAATCATCACCAACTAACCCTTACCACAACAAACTAAACCCAATCACATTTAAATTACAAAAAAATGCTACTAACCATAGCAAACTATGCCAAGCTCACCTAAATTACTTCGGCTACTCTAAATCATCACCAACTAACCCTTACCACAACAAACTAAACCCATTCACTTTTAAATTACAAAAAAATGCTAGTAACCATAGCAAACTATGCCAAACTCACCTAAATTACTTCGGCTACCATAAATCATCACCAACTAACCCTTACCACAACAAACTAAACCCAATCACTTTTAAATTACAAAAAAATGCTACTAACCATAGCAAACTATGCCAAACTCACCTAAATTACTTCGGCTATCAAAAATCACCCCCAACTACACTTTACAGCAACATACTAAGCCCAATCACTTTAAAATTACAAAAAAATGCTAAAAATCATAACAAACTATACCAGAATCACCTAAATTACTTCGGCTACCGTAAACCACCCCCAACTTTCCCTTACCACAACAAACCAAACCATATCATCTTAAAATTACAAAAAAAGTTGTACAAATCATAACAAACTATGCCAGACTCACCTAAATTACTTCGGCTACTCTAAATCATCACCAACTAACCCTTACCACAACAAACTAAACCCAATCACTTTTAAATTACAAAAAAATGCTACTAACCATAGCAAACTATGCCAAACTCACCTAAATTACTTCGGCTACCATAAATCATCACCAACTAACCCTTACCACAACAAACTAAACCCAATCACTTTTAAATTACAAAAAAATGCTACTAACCATAGCAAACTATGCCAAGCTTACCTAAATTACTTCGGCTATCAAAAATCACCCCCAACTACACTTTACAGCAACAAAATAAGCCCAATCACTTTAAAATTACAAAAAAATGTTAAAAATCATAACAAACTATACCAGAATCACCTAAATTACTTCGGCTACCGTAAATCAGCCCCAAACTATCCCTTAACACAACAAACCAAACCATATCATCTTAAAATTACAAAAAAAGGTGTACAATTCATAACAAACTATGCCAGACTCACCTAAATTACTTCGGCTACTCTAAATCATCACCAACTAACCCTTACCACAACAAACTAAACCCAATCACTTTTAAATTACAAAAAAAATGCTAGTAACCATAGCAAACTATGCCAAACTTACCTAAATTACTTCGGCTAATATAAATCATCACCAACTAACCCTTACCACAACAAACTAAACCCAATCACTTTTAAATTACAAAAAAATGCTACTAACCATAGCAAACTATGCCAAACTCACCTAAATTACTTCGGCTATCAAAAATCACCCCCAACTACACTTTACAGCAACAAGCTAAGCCCAATCACTTTAAAATTACAAAAAAATGCTAAAAATTATAACAAACTATACCAGAATCACCTAAATTACTTCGGCTACCGTAAATCACCCCCAACTATCACTTACCACAACAAACCAAACCATATCATCTTAAAATTACCAAAAAAGGTGAACAAATCATAACAAACTATGCCAGACTCACCTAAATTACTTCGGCTACTTTAAATCATCACCAACTAACCCTTGCCACAACAAACTAAACCCAATCAATTTTAAATTACAAAAAAATGCTAGTAACCATAGCAAACTATGCCAAACTCACCTAAATTATTTCGGCTGCCATAAATCATCACCAACAAACTCTTACCACAACAAACTAAACGCAATCACTTTTAAATTACAATAAAATGCTACTAACCATAGCAAACTATGCCAAACTCACCTAAATTACTTCGGCTATCAAAAATCACCCCCAACTACACTTTACAGCAACAAACTATGCCCAATCACTTTAAAATTACAAAAAAATGCTAAAAATCATAACAAATTATACCAGAATCACCTAAATTACTTCGGCTACCGTAAATCACCCCCAACTATCCCTTACCACAACAAACCAAACCATATCAACTTAAAATTACAAAAAAAGTTGTACAAATCATAACAAACTATGCCAGACTTACCTAAATTACTTCGGCTACTCTAAATCATCACCAACTAACCCTTACCACAACAAACTAAACCCAATCACTTTTAAATTACAAAAAAATGCTAGTAACCATAGCAAACTATGCCAAACTCACCTAAATTACTTCGGCTACCATAAATCATCACCAAATAACCCTTACCACAACAAACTAAACCCAATCACTTTTAAATTACAAAAAAATGCTACTAAATATAGCAAACTATGCCAAACTCACCTAAATTACTTCGGTTATCAAAAATCACCCCCAACTACACTTTACAGCAACAAACTAAGCCCAATCACTTTAAAATTACAAAAAAATGCTAAAAATTATAACAAACTATACCAGAATCACTTAAATTACTTCGGCTACCGTAAATCACCCCCTACTATTCCTTACCACAACAAACCAAACCATATCATCTTAAAATTACAAAAAAAAATGTACAAATCATAACAAACTATGCCAGACTCACCTAAATTACTTCGACTACTCTAAATCATCACCAACTAACCCTTACCACAACAAACTAAACCCAATCAATTTTAAATTACAAAAAAATGCTAGTAACCATAGCAAACTATGCCAAACTCACCTAAATTACTTCGGCTACCATAAATCATCACCAACTAACCCTTACCACAACAAACTAAACCCAATCACTTTAAATTACAAAAAAATGCTACTAACCATAGCAAACTATGCCAAACTCACCTAAATTACTTCGGCTATCAAAAATCACCCCCAACTACACTTTACAGCAAGAAACTAAGTCGAATAACTTTAAAATTACAAAAAATGCTAAAAATCATAACAAACTATACCAGAATCACCTAAATTACTTCGGCTACCGTAAATCACCCCCAACTATCCCTTACCACAACAAACCAAACCATATCATTTTTAAATTACAAAAAAAGGTGTACAAATCATAACAAACTATGCCAGACTCACCTAAATTACTTCGGCTACTCTAAATCATCACCAACTAACCCTTACCACAACAAACTAAACACAATCACTTTTAAATTACAAAAAAATGCTAGTAACCATAGCAAACTATGCCAAACTCACCTAAATTACTTCGGCTACCATAAATCATCACCAACTAACCCTTACCACAACAAACTAAACCCAATCACTTTTAAATTAGAAAAAAATGCTACTAACCATAGCAAACTATGCTAAACTCACCTAAATTACTTCGGCTATCAAAAATCACCCCCAACTACACTTTACAGCAACAAACTAAGCCCAATCACTTTAAAATTACAAAAAACGCTAAAAATCATAACAAACTATACCAAAATCACCTAAATTACTTCGGCTACCGTAAATCACCCCCAACTATCCCTTACCACAACATACCAAACCAGATCATCTTAAAATTACAAAAAAAGGTGAACAAATCATAACAAACTATGCCAGACTCACCTAAATTACTTCGGCTTCTCTAAATCATCACCAACAAACCCTTACCACAACAAACTAAACTCAATCACTTTTAAATTAAAAAAAAATGCTAGTAACCATAGCAAACTATGCCAAACTCACCTAAATTACTTCGGCTATCAAAAATCACCCCCAACTACACTTTACAGCAACAAACTAAGCCCAATCACTTTAAAATTACAAAAAAGGCTAAAAATCATAACAAACTATACCAGAATCACCTAAATTACTTCGGCTACCGTAAATCACCCCCAACTATCCCTTACCACAACAAACCAAACCATATCATTTTAAAATTACAAAAAAAGGTGTACAAATCATAACAAACTATGCCAGACTTATCTAAATTACTTCGGCTACTTTAAATCATCACCAACTAACCCTTACCACAACAAACTAAACCCAATCACTTTTAAATTACAAAAAAATGCTACAAACCATAGCAAACTATGCCAAACTTACCTAAATTACTTCGGCTATCAAAAATCACACCCAACTACACTTTACAGCAACAAACTAAGCCCAATCACTTTAAAATTACAAAAAAAGGCTAAAAATCGTTACAAACTATACCAGAATCACCTAAATTACTTCGGCTACCGTAAATCACCCCCAACTATCCCTTACCACAACAAACCAAACCATATCATTTTAAAATTACAAAAAAAGTTGTACAAATCATAACAAACTATGCCAGACTCACCTAAATTACTTCGGCTACTCTAAATCATCACCAACTAATCCTTACCACAACAAACTAAACCCAATCACTTTTAAATTACAAAAAAATGCTAGTAACCATAGCAAACTATGCCAAACTCACCTAAATTACTTCGGCTACCATAAATCATCACCAACTAACCCTTACCACAACAAACTAAACCCAATCACTTTTAAATTAGAAAAAAATGCTACTAACCATAGCAAACTATGCCAAACTCACCTAAATTACTTCGGCTATCAAAAATCACCCCCAACTACACTTTACAGCAACAAAGTAAGCCCAATCACTTTAGAATTACAAAAAAATGCTAAAAATCATAACCAACTATACCAGAATCACCTAAATTACTTCGGCTACCGTAAATCACCCTTAACTATCCCTTACCACAACAAACCAAACCATATCATCTTAAAATTACAAAAAAGGTGTACAAATCATAACAAACTATGCCAGACTCACCTAAATTACTTCGGCTACTCTAAATCATCACCAACTAACCCTTACCACAACAAGCTAAACCCAATCACTTTTAAATTACAAAAAAATGCTAGTAACCATAGCAAACTATGCCAAACTCACCTAAATTACTTCGGCTACCGTAAATCACCCCCAACTATCCCTTACCACAACAAACCAAACCACATCATCTTAAAATTACAAAAAAAGGTGTACAAATCATAACAAACTATGCCAGACTCACCTAAATTACTTCGGCTACTCTAAATCATCACCAACTAACCCTTACCACCACAAACTAAACCCAATCACTTTTAAATTACAAAAAAATGCTACTAACCATAGCAAACTATGCCAAACTTACCTAAATTACTTCGGCTATCAAAAATCACCCCCAACTACACTTTACAGCAACAAACTAAGCCCAATCACTTTAAAATTACAAAAAAATGCTAAAAATCATAACAAAATATACCAGTATCACCTAAATTACTTTGGCTACCGTAAATCACCCCCAACTATCCCTTACCACAACAAACCAAACCATATGATCTTAAAATTACAAAAAAAGTTGTACAAATCATAACAAAATATGCCAGACTCACCTAAATTACTTCGGCTACTCTAAATCATCACCAACTAACCCTTACCACAACAAACTAAACCCAATCACTTTTAAATTACAAAAAAATGCTACTAACCATAGCAAACTATGCCAAACTCACTTAAATTACTTCCGCTATCAAAAATCACCCTCAACTACACTTTACAGCAACAAACTAAGCCCAATCACTTTAAAATTACAAAAAAAGGCTAAAAATCATAACAAACTATACCAGAATCACCTTAATTACTTCGGCTACCGTAAATGACCCCCAACTCTCCCTTACCACAACAAACCAAACCATATCATCTTAAAATTACAAAAAAAGGTGTACAAATCATAACAAACTATGCCAGACTCACCTAAATTACTTCGGCTACTCTAAATAATCACCAACTACCCTTACCACAACAAACTAAACCCAATCTCTTTTAAATTACAAAAAAATGCTAGTAACCATAGCAAACTATGCCAAACTCACCTAAATTACTTCGGCTATCAAAAATCACCCTCAACTACACTTTACAGTAACAAACTAAGCCCAATCACTTTAAAATTACAAAAAAATGCTAAAAATCATAACAAACTATACCAGAATCACCTAAATTCCGTCGGCTACCATAAATCATCACCAACTAACCCTTACCACAACAAACTAAAACCCAATCACTTTTAAATTACAAAAAAATGCTTGTAACCATAGCAAACTATGCCAAACTCACCTAAATTACTTCGGCTACCATAAATCATCACCAACTCACCCTTACCACAACAAACTAAACCCAATCAATTTTAAATTACAAAAAAATGCTACTAACCATAGCAAACTATGCCAAACTCACCTAAATTACTTCGGCTATCAAAAATCACCCCCAACTACACTTGACAGGAACAAACGAATCCCAATCACTTTAAAATTACAAAAAAATGCTAGAAATCATAACAAACTATACCAGAATCACCTAAATTACTTCGGCTACCGTAAATCAACCCCAACTATCCCTTACCACAACAAACCAAACCATATCACCTTAAAATTACAAAAAAAGTTGTACAAATCATAACAAACTATGCCAGACTCACCTAAATTACTTCGGCTACTCTAGATCATCACCAACTAACCCTTACCACAACAAACTAAACCCAATCACTTTTAAATTACAAAAAAATGCTAGTCACCATAGCCAACTATGTCAAACTCACCTAAATTACTTCGGCTACCATAAATCATCACCAACTAACCCTTACCACAACAAACTAAACCCAATCACTTTTAAATTACAAAAAAAATGCTACTAACCATAGCAAACTATGCCAAACTCACCTAAATTACTTCGGCTATCAAAAATCAGCCCCAACTACACTTTACAGCAACAAACTAAGCCCAATCACTTTAAAATTACAAAACAATTCTAAAAATCATAACAAACTATACCATAATCACCTAAATTACTTCGGCTACCGTAAATCACCCCCAACTATCCCTTACCACAACAAACCAAACCATATCATCTTAAAATTACAAAAAAAGGTGTACAAATCATAACAAACTATGCCAGACTCACCTAAATTACTTCGGCTACTCTAAATCATCACCAAATAACCCTTACCACAACAAACTAAACCCAATCACTTTTAAATTACAAAAAAATGCTAGTAACCATAGCAAACTATGCCAAACTCACCTAAATTACTTCGGTTACCATAAATCATCACCAACTAACCCTTACCACAACAAACTAAACCCAATCACTTTTAAATTACAAAAAAATGCTACTAACCATAGCAAACTATGCCAAACTCACCTAAATTACTTCGGCTATCAAAAATCACCCCCAACTACACTTTACAGCAACAAACTAAGCCCAATCACTTTAAAATTACAAAAAAATGCTAAAAATCATAACAAACTATACCAGAATCACCTAAATTACTTCGGCTACCGTAAATCACCCCCAACTATCCCTTACCACAACAAACCAAACCATATCATCTTAAAATTACAAAAAAAGGTGTACAAATCATAACAAACTATGCCAGACTCACCTAAATTCCTTCGGCTACCATAAATCATCACCAACTAACCCTTACCACAACAAACTAAAACCCAATCACTTTTAAATTACAAAAAAATGCTAGTAACCATAGCAAACTATGCCAAACTCACCTAAATTACTTCGGCTACCATAAATCATCACCAACTCACCCTTACCACAACAAACAAAACCCAATCACTTTTAAATTACAAAAAAATGCTACTAACCATAGCAAACTATGCCAAACTCACCTAAATTACTTCGGCTATCAAAAATCACCCCCAACTACACTTTACAGGAACAAACTAATCCCAATCACTTTAAAATTACAAAAAAATGCTAAAAATCATAACAAACTATACCAGAATCACCTAAATTACTTCGGCTACCGTAAATCAACCCCAACTATCCCTTACCACAACAAACCAGACCATATCATCTTAAAATTACAAAAAAAGTTGTACAAATCATAACAAACTATGCCAGACTCACCTAAATTACTTCGGCTACTCTAGATCATCACCAACTAACCCTTACCTCAACAAACTAAACCCAATCACTTTTAAATTACAAAAAAATGCTAGTAACCATAGCCAACTATGCCAAACTCACCTAAATTACTTCGGCTACCATAAACCATCACCAACTAACCCTTACCACAACAAACTAAACCCAATCACTTTTAAATTACAAAAAAAATGCTACTAACCACAGCAAACTATGCCAAACACACCTAAATTACTTTGGCTATCAAAAATCAGCCCCAACTACACTTTACAACAACAAACTAAGCCCAATCACTTTAAAATTACAAAAAAATTCTAAAAATCATAACAAACTATACCAGAATCACCTAAATTACTTCGGCTACCGTAAATCACCCCCAACTATCCCTTACCACAACAAACCAAACCATATCATCTTAAAATTACAAAAAAAGGTGTACAAATCATATCAAACTATGCCAGACTCACCTAAATTGCTTCGGCTACTCTAAATCATCACCAAATAACCCTTACCACAACAAACTAAACGCAATCACTTTTAAATTACAAAAAAATGCTAGTAACCATAGCAAATTATGCCATACTCACCTAAATTACTTCGGCTATCATAAATCACCACCAACTAAACCTTACCACAACAAACTAAACCCAATCACTTTTAAATTACAAAAAAATGCTACTAACCATAGCAAACTATGCCAAACTCACCTAAATTACTTCGGCTATCAAAAATCACCCCCAACTACACTTTACAGGAACAAACTAATCCCAATCACTTTAAAATTACAAAAAAATGCTAAAAATCATAACAAACTATACCAGAATCACCTAAATTACTTCGGCTACCGTAAATCAACCCCAACTATCCCTTACCACAACAAACCAGACCATATCATCTTAAAATTACAAAAAAAGTTGTACAAATCATAACAAACTATGCCAGACTCACCTAAATTACTTCGGCTACTCTAGATCATCACCAACTAACCCTTACCTCAACAAACTAAACCCAATCACTTTTAAATTACAAAAAAATGCTAGTAACCATAGCCAACTATGCCAAACTCACCTAAATTACTTCGGCTACCATAAACCATCACCAACTAACCCTTACCACAACAAACTAAACCCAATCACTTTTAAATTACAAAAAAAATGCTACTAACCACAGCAAACTATGCCAAACACACCTAAATTACTTTGGCTATCAAAAATCAGCCCCAACTACACTTTACAACAACAAACTAAGCCCAATCACTTTAAAATTACAAAAAAATTCTAAAAATCATAACAAACTATACCAGAATCACCTAAATTACTTCGGCTACCGTAAATCACCCCCAACTATCCCTTACCACAACAAACCAAACCATATCATCTTAAAATTACAAAAAAAGGTGTACAAATCATATCAAACTATGCCAGACTCACCTAAATTGCTTCGGCTACTCTAAATCATCACCAAATAACCCTTACCACAACAAACTAAACCCAATCACTTTTAAATTACAAAAAAATGCTAGTAACCATAGCAAATTATGCCATACTCACCTAAATTACTTCGGCTATCATAAATCACCACCAACTAAACCTTACCACAACAAACTAAACCCAATCACTTTTAAATTACAAAAAAATGCTACTAACCATAGCAAACTATGCCAAACTCACCTAAATTACTTCGGCTATCAAAAATCACCCCCAACTACACTTTACAGCAACAAACTAAGCCCAATCACTTTAAAATTACAAAAAAATGCTAAAAATCATAACAAACTATACCAGAATCACCTAAATTACTTCGGCTACCGTAAATCACCCCCAACTATCCCTTACCACAACAAATCAAACCATATCATCTTAAAATTACAAAAAAAGGTGTACAAATCATAACAAACTATGCCAGACTCACCTAAATTACTTCGGCTACTCTAAATCATCACCAACTAACCCTTACCACAACAAACTAAACCCAATCACTTTTAAATTACAAAAAAATGTTAGTAACCATAGCAAACTATGCCAAACTCACCTAAATTACTTCGGCTACCATAAATCATCACCAACTAACCCTTACCACAACAAACTAAACCCAATCACTTTTAAATTACAAAAAAATGCTACTAACCATAGCAAACTATGCCAAACACACCTAAATTACTTCGGCTATCAAAAATCACCCCCAACTACACTTTACAGCAACAAACTAAACCCAATCATTTTAAAATTACAAAAAAAATGCTAAAAATCATAACAAACTATACCAGAATCACCTAAATTACTTCGGCTACCGTAAATCACCCCCAACTATCCCTTACCACAACAAACCAAACCATATCATCTTAAAATTACAAAAAAGGTGTACAAATCATAACAAACTATGCCAGACTCACCTAAATTACTTCGGCTACTCTAAATCATCACCAACTAACCCTTACCACAACAAACTAAACCCAATCACTTTTAAATTTAAAAAAAATGCTAGTAACCATAATAAACTATGCCAAACTTACCTAAATTACTTCGGCTACCATAAATCCTCACCAACTAACCCTTAACACAACAAACTAAACCCAATCACTTTTAAATTACAAAAAAATGCTACTAACCATAGCAAACTATGCCAAATTCACCTAAATTACTTCGGCTATCAAAAATCACCCCCAACTATCCCTTACCACAACAAACGAAACCATATCATCTTAAAATTACAAAAAAAGGTGTACAAATCATAACAAACTATGCCAGACTCACCTAAATTACTTCGGCTACTCTAAATCATCACCTACTAACCCTTACCACAACAAACTAAACCCAATCACTTTTAAATTACAAAAAAATGCTAGTAACCATAGCAAACTATGCCAAACTCACCTAAATTACTTCGGCTATCAAAAATCACCCCCAACTACACTTTACAGCAACAAACAAAGCCCAATCACTTTAAAATTACAAAAAAATGCTAAAAATCATAACAAACTATACCAGAAACACCTAAATTACTTCGGCTACCATAAATCACCCCCAACTATCCCTTACCACAACAAACCAAACCATATCATCTTAAAATTACAAAAAAGGTGTACATATCATAACAAACTATGCCAGACTCACCTAAATTACTTCGGCTACTCTAAATCATCACCAACTAACCCTTACCACAAGAAACTAAACCCAATCACTTTTATATTACAAAAAAATGCTAGTAACCATAGCAAACTATGCCAAACTCACCTAAATTACTTCGGCTACCATTAATCATCACCAACTAACCCTTACCACAACAAACTAAACCCAATCACTTTTAAATTACAAAAAAATGCTAGTAACCATAGCAAACTATGCCAAACTCACCTAAATTACTTCGGCTACCATAAATCATCACCAACTAACCCTTTCCACAACAAACTAAACCCAATCACTTTTAAATTACAAAAAATGCTACTAACCATAGCAAACTAGGCCAAACTCACCTAAATTACTTCGGCTATCAAAAATCTCCCCCAACTACACTTTACAGCAACAAACTAAGCCCAATCACTTTAAAATTACAAAAAAATGCTAAAAATCATAACAAACTATACCAGAAACACCTAAATTACTTCGGCTACCGTAAATCACCACCAACTATCCCTTACCACAACAAACCAAACCATATCATCTTAAAATTACAAAAAAAGGTGTACATATCATAACAAACTATGCCAGACTCACCTAAATTACTTCGGCTACCATAAATCATCACCAACTAACCCTTTCCACAACAAACTAAACCCAATCACTTTTAAATTACAAAAAATGCTACTAACCATAGCAAACTAGGCCAAACTCACCTAAATTACTTCGGCTATCAAAAATCTCCCCCAACTACACTTTACAGCAACAAACTAAGCCCAATCACTTTAAAATTACAAAAAAATGCTAAAAATCATAACAAACTATACCAGAAACACCTAAATTACTTCGGCTACCGTAAATCACCACCAACTATCCCTTACCACAACAAACCAAACCATATCATCTTAAAATTACAAAAAAAGGTGTACATATCATAACAAACTATGCCAGACTCACCTAAATTACTTCGGCTACTCTAAATCATCACCAACTAACCCTTACCACAAGAAACTAAACCCAATCACTTTTATATTACAAAAAAATGCTAGTAACCATAGCAAACTATGCCAAACTCACCTAAATTACTTCGGCTACCATTAATCATCACCAACTAACCCTTACCACAACAAACTAAACCCAATCACTTTTAAATTACAAAAAAATTCTAGTAACCATAGCAAACTATGCCAAACTCACCTAAATTACTTCGGCTACCATAAATCATCACCAACTAACCTTTACCACAACAAACTAAACCCAATCACTTTTAAATTACAAAAAAATGCTAGTAACCATAGCAAACTATGCCAAACTCACCTAAATTACTTCGGCTACCATAAATCATCACCAACTAACCCTTACCAAAACAAACTAAATCCAATCACTTTTAAATTACAAAAAATTCTACTAACCATAGCTAACAATGCCAAACTCACCTAAATTACTTCGGATATCAAAAATCACCCCCAACTACACTTTACAGCAACAAACTAAGCCCAATCACTTTAAAATTACAAAAAAATGCTAAAAATCATAACAAACTATACCAGAAACACCTAAATTACTTCGGCTACCGTAAATCACCCCCAACTAACCCTTACCACAACAAACCAAACCATATCATCTTAAAATTACAAAAAAAGGTGTACAAATCATAACAAACTACTCCAGACTCACCTAAATTACTTCGGCTACTCTAAATCATCACCAACTAACCCTTACCACAACAAACTAAACCCAATCACTTTTAAATTACAAAAAAATGCTAGTAACCATAGCAAACTATGCCAAACCCACCTAAATTACTTCGGCTATCAAAAATCACCCCCAACTACACTTTACAGCAACAAACTAATCCCAATCACTTTAAAATTACAAAAAAATGCTAAAAATCATAACAAACTATACCAGAATCACCTAAATTACTTCGGCTAACGTAAATCACCCCCAACTAACCCTTACCACAACAAACCAAACCATATCATCTTAAAATTACAAGAAAAGGTGTACAAATCATAACAAACTATGCCAGACTTACCTATATTACTTCGGCTATTCTAAATCATCACCAACTAACCCTTACCACAACAAACTAAACCCAATCATTTTAAAATTACAAAAAAATGCTACTAACCATAGCAAACTATGCCAAACTCACCAAAATTACTTCGGCTATCAAAAATCATCCCCAACTACACTTTACAGCAACAAACTAAGCCCAATCACTTTAAAATTACAAAAAAATGCTAAAAATCATATCAAACTATACCAGAATCACCTAAATTACTTCGGCTACCGTAAATCACCCCCAACTATCCCATACCACAACAAACCAAACCATATCATCTTAAAATTACAAAAAAAGGTGTACAAATCATAACAAACTTTGCCAGACTTATATAAATTACTTCGGCTACCATAAATCATCAACAACTAACCCTTACCACAACAAACTAAACCCAATTACTTTTAAATTACAAAAAAATGCTACTTACCATAGCAAACTATGCCAAACTCACCTAAATTACTTCGGATATCAAAAATCACCCCCAACTACACTTTACAGCAACAAACTAAGCCCAATAATTTTAAAATTACAAAAAAATGCTGAAAATTATAACACACTATACCAGAAACACCTAAATTACTTCGGCTACCGTAAATCACCCTCAACTCTCCCTTACCACAACAAACCAAACGATATCATCTTAAAATTACAAAAAAAGGTGTACAAATCATAACAAATTATGCCAGACTCACCTAAATTACTTCCGCTACTCTAGATCATCACCAACTAACCCTTACCACAAGAAACTAAACCCAATCACTTTTAAATTACAAAAAAATGCTAGTAACTATAGCAAACTATGCCAAACTCACCTAAATTACTTCGGCTACCATAAATCATCACCAACTAACCCTTACCACAACAAACTAATCCCAATCACTTTTAAATTACAAAAAAATGCTACTAACCATAGCAAACTATGCCAAACTTACCTTAATTACTTCGGCTATCAAAAATCACCCCCAACTACACTTTACAGCAACAAACTAAGCCCAATCACTTTAAAATTACAAAAAAATGCTAAAAATCATAACAAACTATACCAGAATCACCTAAATTACTTCGGCTACCGTAAATCATCTCCAACTATCCCTTGCCACAACAAACCAAACCATATCATCTTAAATATTCAAAAAAAGGTGTACAAATCATAACAAACTATGCCAAACTCACCTAAATACTTCGGCTACCATAAATCATCACCAACTAACCTTTACCACAACAAACTAAACCCAATCACTTTTAAATTACAAAAAAATGCTAGTAACCATAGCAAACTATGCCAAACTCACCTAAATTACTTCGGCTACCATAAATCATCACCAACTAACCCTTACCAAAACAAACTAAATCCAATCACTTTTAAATTACAAAAAATTCTACTAACCATAGCTAACAATGCCAAACTCACCTAAATTACTTCGGATATCAAAAATCACCCCCAACTACACTTTACAGCAACAAACTAAGCCCAATCACTTTAAAATTACAAAAAAATGCTAAAAATCATAACAAACTATACCAGAAACACCTAAATTACTTCGGCTACCGTAAATCACCCCCAACTAACCCTTACCACAACAAACCAAACCATATCATCTTAAAATTACAAAAAAAGGTGTACAAATCATAACAAACTACTCCAGACTCACCTAAATTACTTCGGCTACTCTAAATCATCACCAACTAACCCTTACCACAACAAACTAAACCCAATCACTTTTAAATTACAAAAAAATGCTAGTAACCATAGCAAACTATGCCAAACCCACCTAAATTACTTCGGCTATCAAAAATCACCCCCAACTACACTTTACAGCAACAAACTAATCCCAATCACTTTAAAATTACAAAAAAATGCTAAAAATCATAACAAACTATACCAGAATCACCTAAATTACTTCGGCTAACGTAAATCACCCCCAACTAACCCTTACCACAACAAACCAAACCATATCATCTTAAAATTACAAGAAAAGGTGTACAAATCATAACAAACTATGCCAGACTTACCTATATTACTTCGGCTATTCTAAATCATCACCAACTAACCCTTACCACAACAAACTAAACCCAATCATTTTAAAATTACAAAAAAATGCTACTAACCATAGCAAACTATGCCAAACTCACCAAAATTACTTCGGCTATCAAAAATCATCCCCAACTACACTTTACAGCAACAAACTAAGCCCAATCACTTTAAAATTACAAAAAAATGCTAAAAATCATATCAAACTATACCAGAATCACCTAAATTACTTCGGCTACCGTAAATCACCCCCAACTATCCCATACCACAACAAACCAAACCATATCATCTTAAAATTACAAAAAAAGGTGTACAAATCATAACAAACTTTGCCAGACTTATATAAATTACTTCGGCTACCATAAATCATCAACAACTAACCCTTACCACAACAAACTAAACCCAATTACTTTTAAATTACAAAAAAATGCTACTTACCATAGCAAACTATGCCAAACTCACCTAAATTACTTCGGATATCAAAAATCACCCCCAACTACACTTTACAGCAACAAACTAAGCCCAATAATTTTAAAATTACAAAAAAATGCTGAAAATTATAACACACTATACCAGAAACACCTAAATTACTTCGGCTACCGTAAATCACCCTCAACTCTCCCTTACCACAACAAACCAAACGATATCATCTTAAAATTACAAAAAAAGGTGTACAAATCATAACAAATTATGCCAGACTCACCTAAATTACTTCCGCTACTCTAGATCATCACCAACTAACCCTTACCACAAGAAACTAAACCCAATCACTTTTAAATTACAAAAAAATGCTAGTAACTATAGCAAACTATGCCAAACTCACCTAAATTACTTCGGCTACCATAAATCATCACCAACTAACCCTTACCACAACAAACTAATCCCAATCACTTTTAAATTACAAAAAAATGCTACTAACCATAGCAAACTATGCCAAACTTACCTTAATTACTTCGGCTATCAAAAATCACCCCCAACTACACTTTACAGCAACAAACTAAGCCCAATCACTTTAAAATTACAAAAAAATGCTAAAAATCATAACAAACTATACCAGAATCACCTAAATTACTTCGGCTACCGTAAATCATCTCCAACTATCCCTTGCCACAACAAACCAAACCATATCATCTTAAATATTCAAAAAAAGGTGTACAAATCATAACAAACTATGCCAAACTCACCTAAATACTTCGGCTACTCTAAATCATCACCAACTAACCCTTACCACAACAAACTAAACCCAATCACTTTTAAATTACAAAAAAATGCTAGTAACCATAGCAAACTATGCCAAACTCACGTAAATTACTTCGGCTACCATAAATCATCACCAACTAACCCTTACCACAACAAACTAAACCCAATCAATTTTAAATTACAAGAAAATGCTACTAACCATAGCAAACTATGCCAAACTCACCTAAATTACTTCGGCTATCAAAAATCACCACCAACTACACTTTACAGCAACAAACTAAGCCCAATCACTTTAAAATTACAAAAAAATGCTAAAAATCATAACAAACTATACCAGAATCACCTAAATAACTTCGGCTACTCTAAATCATCACCAACTAACCCTTACCACAACAAACTAAACCCAATCACTTTTAAATTACAAAAAAATGCTAGTAACCATAGCAAACTATGCCAAACTTACCTAAATTACTTCGGCTACCATAAATCATCACCAACTAACCCTTAACACAACAAACTAAACCCAATCACTTTTAAATTACAAAAAAATGCTACTAACCATAGCAAACTATGCCAAACTCACCTAAATTACTTCGGCTATCAAAAATCACCCCCAACTATCCCTTACCACAACAAACCAAACCATATCATCTTAAAATTACAAAAAAAGGTGTACAAATCATAACAAACTATGCCAGACTCACCTAAATTACTTCGGCTACTCTAAATCATCACCTACTAACCCTTACCACAACAAACTAAACCCAATCACTTTTAAATTACAAAAAAATGCTAGTAACCATAGCAAACTATGCCAAACTCACCTAAATTACTTCGGCTATCAAAAATCACCCCCAACTACACTTTACAGCAACAAACTAAGCCCAATCACTTTAAAATTACAAAAAAATGCTAAAAATCATAACAAACTATACCAGAAACACCTAAATTACTTCGGCTACCGTAAATCACCCCCAACTATCCCTTACCACAACAAACCAAACCATATCATCTTAAAATTACAAAAAAAGGTGTACATATCATAACAAACTATGCCAGACTTACCTAAATTACTTCGGCTACTCTAAATCATCACCAACTAACCCTTACCACAAGAAACTAAACCCAATCACTTTTATATTACAAAAAAATGCTAGTAACCATAGCAAACTATGCCAAACTCACCTAAATTACTTCGGCTACCATAAATCATCACCAACTAACCCTTACCACAACAAACTAAACCCAATCACTTTTAAATTACAAAAAAATGCTAGTAACCATAGCAAACTATGCCAAACTCACCTAAATTACTTCGGCTACCATAAATCATCACCAACTAACCCTTTCCACAACAAACTAAACCCAATCACTTTTAAATTACAAAAAATGCTACTAACCATAGCAAACTAGCCCAAACTCACCTAAATTACTTCGGCTATCAAAAATCACCCCCAACTACACTTTACAGCAACAAACTAAGCCCAATCACTTTAAAATTACAAAAAAATGCTAAAAATCATAACAAACTATACCAAAAACACCTAAATTACTTCGGCTACCGTAAATCACCACCAACTATCCCTTAACACAACAAACCAAACCATATCTTTTTAAAATTACAAAAAAAGGTATACATATCATAACAAACTATGCCAGACTCACCTAAATTACTTCGGCTACTCTAAATCATCACCAACTAACCCTTACCACAAGAAACTAAACCCAATCACTTTTAAATTACAAAAAAATGCTAGTAACCATAGCAAACTATGCCAAACTCACCTAAATTACTTCGGCTATCAAAAATCACCCCCAACTACACTTTACAGCAACAAACTAATCCCAATCACTTTAAAATTACAAAAAAATGCTAAAAATCATAACAAACTATACCAGAATCACCTAAATTACTTCGGCTACCGTAAATCACCCCCAACTTACCCCTTACCACAACAAACCAAACCATATCATCTTAAAATTACAAAAAAAGGTGTACAAATCATAACAAACTATGCCAGACTCACCTAAATTACTTCGGCTACTCTAAATCATCACCAACTGACCCTTACCACAACAAACTAAACCCAATCACTTTTAAATTACAAAAAAATGCTAGTAACCATAGCAAACTATGCCAAACTCACCTAAATTACTTCGGCTACCATAAATCATCACCAACTAACCCTTACCACAACAAACTAAACCCAATCACTTTTAAATTACAAAAAAATGCTAGTAACCATAGCAAACTATGCCAAACTCACTTAAATTACTTCGGCTACCATAAATCATCACCAAATAACCCTTACCACAACAAACTAAACCCAATCAATTTTAAATTACAAAAAAATGCTACTAACCATAGCAAACTATGCCAAACTCACCTAAATTACTTCGGCTATCAAAAATCACCCCCAACTACACTTTACAGAAACAAACTAAGCCCAATCACTTTAAAATTACAAAAAAATGCCAAAAATTATAACAAACTATACCAGAATCACCTAAATTACTTCGGCTACCGTAAATCATCTCCAACTATCCCTTGCCACAACAAACTAAACCCAATCACTTTTAAATTACAAAAAAATGCTACTAACCATAGCAAACTATGCCAAAGTCACCTAAATTACTTCGGCTATCAAAAATCACCCCCAACTACACTTTACAGCAACAAACTAAGTCCAATCACTTTAAAATTACAAAAAAATGCTAAACATCATAACAATCTATACCAGAATCAGCTAAATTACATCGGCTAACGTAAATCACCCCCAACTATCCCTTACCACAACAAACCAAACCATATCATCTTAAAATTACAAAAAAAGGTGTACAAATCACAACAAACTATGCCAGACTCACCTAAATTACTTCGGCTACTCTAAATCATCACCAACTTTCCCTTACCACAACAAACCAAACCATATCATCTTAAAATTACAAAAAAAGGTGTACAAATCATAACAAACTATTCCAGACTTACCTAAATTACTTCGGCTACTCTAAATCAACACCAACTAACCCTTACCACAACAAACTAAACCCAATCACTTTTAAATTGCAAAAAAATGCTAGTAACCATAGCAAACTATGCCAAACTCACCTAAATTACTTCGGCTACTCTAAATCATCACCAACTAAACCTTACCACAACAAACTAAACCCAATCACTTTTAAATTACAAAAAAATACTAGTAACCATAGCAAACTATGCCAAACTCACCTAAATTACTTCGGCTACCATAAATCATCACCAACTAACCCTTACCACAACAAACTAAATCCAATCATTTTTAAATTACAAAAAAATGCTAGTAACCATAGCAAACTATGCCAAACTCACCTAAATTACTTCGGCTACCATAAATCATCACCAACTAACCCTTACCACAACAAACTAAACCCAATCACTTTTAAATTACAAAAAAATGCTACTAACCATAGCAAACTATGCCAAACTCACCTTAATTACTTCGGCTATCAAAAATCACACCCAACTACACTTTACAGCAACAAACTAAGCCCAATCACTTTAAAATTACAAAAAAATGCTAAAAATCATAACAAACTATACCAGAATCACCTAAATTACTTCGGCTACCGTAAATCATCTCCAACTATCCCTTGCCACAACAAACTAAACCCAATCACTTTTAAATTACAAAAAAATGCTACTAACCATAGCAAACTATGCCAAACTTACCTTAATTACTTCGGCTATCAAAAATCACACCCAACTACACTTTACAGCAACAAACTAAACCCAATCACTTTTAAATTACAAAAAAATGCTACTAACCATAGCAAACTATGCCAAACTCACCTTAATTACTTCGGCTATCAAAAATCACCCCCAACTACACTTTACAGCAACAAACAAAGCCCAATCATTTTAAAATTACAAAAAAATGCTAGTAACCATAGCAAACTATGCCAAACTCACCTAAATTACTTCGGCAACCATAAATCATCACCAACTAACCCTTACCACAACAAACTAAACCCAATCCCTTTTAAATTACAAAAAAATGCTACTAACCATAGCAAACTATGCCAAACTCACCTTAATTACTTCGGCTATCAAAAATCACCCCCAACTACACTTTACAGCAACAAACTAAGCCCAATCACTTTAAAATTACAAAAAAATGCCAAAAATTATAACAAACCATACCAAAATCACCTAAATTACTTCGGCTACCGTAAATCATCTCCAACTATCCCTTGCCACAACAAACTAAACCCAATCACTTTTAAATTACAAAAAAATGCTACTAACCATAGCAAACTATGACAAACTCACCTAAATTACTTCGGCTATCAAAAATCACCACCAACTACACTTTACAGCAACAAACTAAGCCCAATCACTTTAAAATTACAAAAAAATGCTAAAAATCATAACAAACTATACCAGAATCACCTAAATTACTTCGGCAACCGTAAATCACCTCCAACTATCCCTTACCACAACAAACCAAACCATATCATCTTAAAATTACAAAAAAAGGTGTACAAATCATAACAAACTATGCCAGACTCACCTAAATTACTTCGGCTACTCTAAATCATCACCAACTTTTCCTTACCACAACAAACCAAACCATATCATCTTAAAATTACAAAAAAAGGTGTACAAATCATAACAAACTATTCCAGACTTACCTAAATTACTTCGGCTACTCTAAATCATCACCAACTAACCCTTACCACAACAAACTAAACCCAATCACTTTTAAATTGCAAAAAAATGCTAGTAACCATAGCAAACTATGCCAAACTCACCTAAATTACTTCGGCTACCATAAATCATCACCAACTAACCCTTACCACAACAAACTAAACCCAATCACTTTTAAATTACAAAAAAATGCTACTAACAATAGCAAACTATACCAAACTCACCTAAATTACTTCGGCTATCAAAAATCACCCCCAACTACACTATGCAGCAACAAACTAAGCCCAATCACTTTAAAATTACATAAAAATGCTAAAAATCATAACAAACTATACCAGAATCACCTAAATTACTTCGGCTACCGTAAATCATCTCCAACTATCCCTTACCACAACAAACCAAACCATATCATCTTAAATATACAAAAAAAGGTGTACAAATCATAACAAACTATGCCAGACTCACCTAAATTACTTCGGCTAGCCTAAATCATTACCAACTAACCCTTACCACAACAAACTAAACCCGATCACTTTTAAATTACAAAAAAATGCTAGTAACCATAGCAAACTATGCCAAACTCACCTAAATTACTTCGGCTACCATAAATCATCACCAACTAACCCTTACCACAACAAACTAAACCCAATCAATTTTAAATTACAAAGAAATGCTACTAACCATAGCAAACTATGCCAAACTCACCTAAATTACTTCGGCAATCAAAAATCACCACCAACTACACTTTACAGCAACAAACTAAGCCCAATCACTTTAAAATTACAAAAAAATGCTAAAAATCATAACAAACTATACCAGAATCACCTAAATTACTTCGGCTACCGTAAATCACCCCCAACTATCCCTTACCACAACAAACCAAACCATATCATCTTAAAATTACAAAATAAGGTGTACAAATCATAACAAATTATGCCAGACTAACCTAAATTACTTCGGCTACTCTAAATCATCACCAACTAACCCTTACCACAACCAACTAAACCCAATCACTTTTAAATTACAAAAAAATGCTTGTAACCATAGCAAACTATGCCAAACTCACCTAAATAACTTCGGCTACCATAAATCATCACCAACAAACCCTTACCACAACAAACTAAACCCAATCATTTTTAAATTAAAAAAAATGCTACTAACCATAGCAAACTATGCCAAACTCACCTAAATTACTTCGGCTATCAAAAATCACCCCCAACTACACTTTACAGTTACAAACTAAGCCCAATCACTTTAAAATTACAAAAAAATGCTAAAAATCATAACTAACTATACCAGAATCACCTAAATTATTTCGGCTACCGTAAATCATCTCCAACTATCCCTTGCCACAACAAACCAAACCATATCATCTTAAATATACAAAAAAAGGTGTACAAATCATAACAAACTATGCCAGACTCACCTAAATTACTTCGGCTACTCTAAATCATCACCAACTAACCCTTACCACAACAAACTAAAACCAATCACTTTTAAATTACAAAAAAAATGCTAGTAACCATAGCAAACTATGCCAAACTCACCTAAATTACTTCGGCTACCATAAATCATCACCAACTAACCCTTACCACAACAAACTAAACCCAATCAATTTTAAATTACAAAATAATGCTACTAACCATAGCAAACTATGCCAAACTCACCTAAATTACTTCGGCAATCAAAAATCACCACCAACTACACTTTACAGCAACAAACTAAGCCCAATCACGTTAAAATTACAAAAAAAATGCTAAAAAACATGACAATCTATACCAGAATCAGCTAAATTACCTCGGCTACCGTAAATCACCCCCAACTATCCCTTACCACAACAAACTAAACCATATCATCTTAAAATTACAAAAAAAGGTGTACAAATCATAACAAACTATGCCAGACTCACCTAAATTACTTCGGCTACTCTAAATCATCACCAACTTTTCCTTACCACAACAAACCAAACCATATCATCTTAAAATTACAAAAAAAGGTGTACAAATCATAACAAACTATTCCAGACTCACCTAAATTACTTCGGCTACTCTAAATCATCACCAACTAACCCTTACCACAACAAACTAAACCCAATCACTTTTAAATTACAAAAAAATGCTAGTAACCATAGCAAACTATACCAAACTCACCTAAATTACTTCGGCTATCAAAAATCACCCCCAACTACACCATGCAGTAACAAACTAAGCCCAATCACTTTAAAATTACAAAAAAATGCTAAAAATCATAACAAACTATACCAGAATCACCTAAATTACTTCGGCTTCCGTAAATCATCTCCAACTATCCCTTACCACAACAAACCAAACCATATCATCTTAAATATACAAAAAAAAGTGTACAAATTATAACAAACTATGCCAGACTCACCTAAATTACTTCGGCTACTCTAAATCATCACCAACTAACCCTTACCACAACAAACTAAACAAAATCACTTTTAAATTACAAAAAAATGCTACTAACCATAGCAAACTATGCCAAACTCACCTAAATTACTTCGGCTATCAAAAATCACCCCCAACTACACTTTACAGCAACAAACTAAGCCCAATCACTGTAAAATTACAAAAAAATGCTAAAAATCATAACAATCTATACCAGAATCAGCTAAATTACTTCGGCTACCGTAAATTACCCCCAACTATCCCTTACCACAACAAACCAAACCATATCATCTTAAAATTACAAAAAAAGGTGTACAAATCATAACAAACTATGCCAGAGACACCTAAATTACTTCGGCTACTCTAAATCATCACCAACTAACCCCTACCACAACAAACTAAACCCAATCACTTTTAAATTACAAAAAAATGCTAGTAACCATAGCAAACTATGCCAAACTCACCTAAATTATTTCGGCTACCATAAATCATCACCAACTAACCCTTACCACAACAAACTAAACCCAATCACTTTTAAATTACAAAAAAATGCTACTAACCATAGCAAGCTATGCCAAACTCACCTAAATTACTTCGGCTATCAAAAATTACCCCCAACTACACTTTACAGCAACAAACTAAGCCCAATCACTTTAAAATTACAAAAAATGCTAAAAATCATATCAAACTATACCAGAATCACCTAAATTACTTCGGCTACCGTAAATCACCTCCAACTATCCCTTACCACAACAAACCAAACCATATCATCTTAAATATACAAAAAAAGGTGTACAAATCATAACAAACCATGCCAGACTCACCTAAATTACTTCGGCTACTCTAAATCATCACCAACTAACCCTTACCACAACAAACTAAACCCAATCACTTTAAATTACAAACAAATGCTAGTAACCATAGCAAACTATGCCAAACTCACCTAAATTACTTCGGCTACCATAATTCATCACCAACTAACAATTACCACAACAAACTAAACCCAATCACTTTTAAATTAAAAAAAAATGCTAGTAACCATAGCAAACTATGCCAAACTCACCTAAATTACTTCGGCTACCATAAATCATCACCAACTAACCCTTACCACAACAAACTAAACCCAATAACTTTTAAATTACAAAAAAATGTTACTAACCATAGCAAACTATGCCAAACTCACCTAAATTACTTCGGCTATCAAAAATCACCCCCAACTACACTTTACAGCAACAAACTAAGCCCAATCACTTTAAAATTACAAAAAAATGCTAAAAATCATAACAAACTATACCAGAATCACCTAAATTACTTCGGCTACCGTAAATCACCCCCAACTATCCCTTACCACAACAAACCAAACCATATCATTTTAAAATTACAAAAAAAGGTGTACAAATCATAACAAACTATGCCAAACTCACCTAAATTACTTCGGCTACCATAAATCATCACCAACTAACCCTTACCTCAACAAACTAAACCCAATCACTTTTTAATTACAAAAAAATGCTACTAACCATAGCAAACTATGCCAAACTCACCTAAATTACTTCGGCTATCACAAATCACCCCCAACTACACTTTACAGCAACAAACTAAGCCCAATCACTTTAAAATTACAAAAAAATGCTAAAAATCATAACAAACAATACCAGAATTACCTAAATTACTTCGGCTACCGTAAATCACCCCCAACCATTCCCTACCACAACAAACCAAACCATATCATCTTAAAATTACAAAAAAAAGTGTACAAATCATAACAAACTATGCCAGACTCACCTAAATTACTTCGGCTACTCTAAATCTTCACCAACTAACCCTTACCACAACAAACTTAGCCCAATCCCTTTTAAATTACAAAAAAATGCTAGTAACCATAGCAAACTATGCCAAACTCACCTAAATTACTTCGGCTACCATAAATCATCACCAACTAACCCTTACCACAACAAACTAAACCCAATCACTTTTAAATTACAAAAAAATGCTACTAACCATGGCAAACTATGCCAAACTCACTTAAATTACTTCGGTTATCAAAAATCACCCCCAACTACACTTTACAGCAACAAACTAAGTCCAATCACTTTAAAATTACAAAAAAATGCTAAAAATCATATCAAACTATACCAGAATCACCTAAATTACTTCGGCTACCGTAAATCACCCCCAACTATCCCTTACCACAACAAACCAAACCATATCATCTTAAAATTACAAAAAAAGGTGTACAAATCATAACAAACTATGCCAAACTCACCTAAATTACTTCGGCTAAAATAAATCATCACCAACTAACCCTTACCACAACAAACTAAACCCAATCATTTTTAATTTACAAAAAAATGCTACTAACCATAACAAACTATGCCAAACTCACCTAAATTACTTCGGCTATCAAAAATCTCCCCCAACTACCCTTTACAGCAACAAACTAAGCCCAATCACTTTAAAATTACAAAAAAATGCTAAAAATCATAACAAACTATACCAGAATCACCTCAATTACTTCGGCTACCGTAAATCACCCCCAACTATTCCTTACCACAACAAACCAAACCATATCATCTTAAAATTACAAAAAAAGGTGTACAAATCATAACAAACTATGCCAGACTCACCTAAGTTACTTCGGCTACTCTAAATCATCACCAACTAACCCTTACCACAACAAACTAAACCCAATCACTTTTAAATTACAAAAAAATGCTACTAACCATAGCAAACTATGCCAAACTCACCTAAATTACTTCGGCTATCAAAAATCACCCCCAACTACACTTTACAGCAACAAACTAAGCCCAATCAACAACGGTGGTATTAATCGGGTTTGTTGACCGTGTTCCATGCGAAGTTCCATGAGGGGGGGTGTAGTGAGCGCCCCGAGAGGCTAACTCAGCAAGTGATCCCCATGAATCTCTGCCAAACGTTTCGTCCACAGCTGCGGTGGACATCTTCAGTGGCGGTGTGGTCGTGGTCGAAGTACTCTCCCAGCTGTCACAGTCGCGACTGTCCACCGCAGCTGTGGACGAAACGTTTGGCAGAGATTCATGGGGATCACTTGCTGAGTTAGCCTCTCGGGGCGCTCACTACACCCCCCCTCATGGAACTTCGCATGGAACACGGTCAACAAACCCGATTAATACCACCGTTGTTGACAACACCGACCGTGAAAGCCTACACACTTTTATAAGCCCAATCACTTTAAAATTACAAAAAAATGCTAAAAATCATAACAAACTATACCAGAATCACCTCAATTACTTCGGCTACCGTAAATCACCCCCAACTATCCCTTACCACAACAAACCAAACCATATCATCTTAAAATTACAAAAAAAGGTGTACAAATCATAACAACCTATGCCAGACTCACCTAAATTACTTTGGCTACTCTAAATCATCACCAACTAACCCTTACCACAACAAACTAAACCCAATCACTTTTAAATTACAAAAAAATGCTACTAACCATGGCAAACTATGCCAAACTCACTTAAATTTCTTCGGTTATCAAAAATCACCCCCAACTACACTTTACAGCAACAAACTAAGTCCAATCACATTAAAATTACAAAAAAATGCTAAAAATCATAACAAACTATACCAGAATCACCTAAATTACTTCGGCTACCGTAAATCACCCCCAACTATCCCTTACCACAACAAACCAAACCATATCATTTTAAAATTACAAAAAAAGGTGTACAAATCATAACAAACTATGCCAAACTCACCTAAATTACTTCGGCTACTCTAAATCATCACCAACTAACCCTAAATCATAACAAACTATACCAGAATCACCTAAATTACTTCGGCTACCATAAATCATCACCAACTAACCCTTACCACAACAAACTAAACCCAATCACTTTTAAATTACAAAAAAATGCTACTAACCATAGCAAACTATGCCAAACTCACCTAAATTACTTCGGCTACCGTAAATCACCCCCAACTATTCCTTACCACAACAAACCAAACCATATCATCTTAAAATTACAAAAAAAGGTGTACAAATCATAACAAACTATGCCAGACTCACCTAAATTACTTCGGCTACTCTAAATCATCACCAACTAACCCTTACCACAACAAACTAAACCCAATCACTTTTAAATTACAAAAAAATGCTAGTAACCATAGCAAACTATGCTAAACTCACCTAAATTACTTCGGCTACCATAAATCATCACCAACTAACCCTTACCACAACAAACTAAACCCAATCACTTTTAAATTACAAAAAAATGCTAGTAACCATAGCAAACTATGCTAAACTCACCTAAATTACTTCGGCTACCATAAATCATCACCAACTAACCCTTACCACAACAAACTAAACCCAATCACTTTTAAATTACAAAAAAATGCTACTAACCATAGCAAACTATGCCAAACTCACCTAAATTACTTCGGCTATCAAAAATCACCCCCAACTACACTTTACAGCAACAAACTAAGCCCAATCACTTTAAAATTACAAAAAAATGCTAAAAATCATAACAAACTATACCAGAATCACCTCAATTACTTCGGCTACCGTAAATCACCCCCAACTATCCCTTACCACAACAAACCAAACCATATCATCTTAAAATTACAAAAAAAGGTGTACAAATCATAACAAACTATGCCAGACTCACCTAAATTACTTCGGCTACTCTAAATCATCACCAACTAACCCTTACCACAACAAACTAAACCCAATCACTTTTAAATTACAAAAAAATGCTAGTAACCATAGCAAACTATGCTAAACTCACCTAAATTACTTCGGCTACCATAAATCATCACCAACTAACCCTTACCACAACAAACTAAACCCAATCACTTTTAAATTACAAAAAAATGCTACTAACCATAGCAAACTATGCCAAACTCACCTAAATTACTTCGGTTATCAAAAATCACCCCCAACTACACTTTACAGCAACAAACTAAGTCCAATCACTTTAAAATTACAAAAAAATGCTAAAAATCATATCAAACTATACCAGAATCACCTAAATTACTTCGGCTACCATAAATCACCCCCAACTACCCCTTACCACCCCAAACTCAGCCCAATCACTTTAAAATTACAAAAAATTCTACAAACCGTAGCAAACTGTGCCAAACTCCCCTAAATTACTTCGGCTACCATAAATCACCCCCAACTACCCCTTACAACCCCAAAATAAGCCCAATCACTTTAAAATTACAAAAAAAGTTACAAGCCATGTCAAACTATGCCAAACTCATCTAAATTACTTCGGCTTCCATAAATCACCCCCAACTACCCCTTACCACCCCAAATTATGCTCAATCACTTTAAAATTACAAAAAAATTCTACAAACCGTAGCAAGCTATGCCAAACTCCCCTAAATTACTTCGGTTACCATAAATCACCCCCAACTACCCCTTACCACCCCAAAATAAGCCCAATCACTTTAAAATTACAAAAAATGCTACAAACCATAGCAAACTATGCCAAATTCACTTAAATTACTTCGGCTACCATAAATCACCCCCAACTACCCTTTACCACCCCAAACTAAGCCCAATTACTTTAAAATTACAAAAAATGCTACAAACCATAGCAAACTATGTCAAACTCACTTAAATTACTTCGGCTACCATAAATCACCCCCAACTACCCCTTACCTCCCCAAACTAAGCCCAATCACTTTAAAATTACAAAAAATGATACAAACCATAGCAAACTATTCCAAACTCACCTAAATTACTTCGGCTAACATAAATCACCGCCAACTACCCCTTACCTCCCCAAAATAAGCCCAATCACTTTAAAATTACAAAAAATGTTACATACCATAGCAAACTATGTCAAACTCACTTAAATTACTTCGGCTACCATAAATCACCCTTAACTACCCCTTACCAACCACAAACTAAACCCAATCACTTTAAAATTACAAAAAATGTTACAAACCACAGCAAACTATGTCAAACTCACTTAATTTACTTCGGCTACAATAAATCACCCCCAACTACCCCTTACCAACTATAAACTAAACCCAATCACTTTAAAATTACAAAAAATGTTACAAACCATACCAAATTATGTCAAACTCACTTAAATTACTTCGGCTACCATAAATCACCCCCAACTACCCCTTACCAACCTCAAACTAAACCCAATCACTTTAAAATTACAAAAAATGCTACAAACCATAGCAAACTATGCCAAACTCACTTAAATTACTTCGGCTATCATAAATCACCCCTAACTACCCCTTACCACCCCAAACTAAGCCCAATCACTTTAAAATTAGAAAAAATGCTACAAACCATAGCAAACTATTCCAAACTCACTTAAATTACTTCGGCTATCATAAATCACCCCTAACTACCCCTTACCTCCCCAAAATAAGCCCAATCACTTTAAAATTACAAAAAATGTTACAAACCATACCAAATTATGTCAAACTCACTTAAATTACTTCGGCTACCATAAATCACCCCCAACTACCCCTTACCAACCTCAAACTAAACCCAATCACTTTAAAATTACAAAAAATGCTACAAACCATAGCAAACTCACCTAAATTACTTCGGCTACCATAAATCACCCCCAACTACCCCTTACCACCTCAAAATAAGCCCAATTACTATAAAATTACAAAAATTATACAAACCATAGCAAACTATGTCAAACTCACCTAAATTACTTCGGCTACCATAAATCGCCCCCAACTACCCCTTACCGCCCCAAAATTAGCCCAATCACTTTAAAATTACAAAAAACGTTACAAGCCATGTCAAACTATGCCAAACTCATCTAAATTACTTCGGCTTCCATAAATCACCCCCAACTACCCCTTACCACCCCAAATTATGCTCAATCACTTTAAAATTACAAAAAAATTCTACAAACCGTAGCAAACTATGCCAAACTCCCCTAAATTACTTTGGTTACCATAAATCACTCCCAACTACCCCTTACCACCCCAAAATAAGCCCAATCACTTTAAAATTACAAAAAATGCTACAAACCATAGCAAACTATGCCAAATTCACTTAAATTACTTCGGCTACCATAAATCACCCCCAACTACCCTTTACCACCCCAAACTAAGCCCAATTACTTTAAAATTACAAAAGATGCTACAAACCATAGCAAACTATGTCAAACTCACTTAAATTACTTCGGCTACCATAAATCACCCCCAACTACCCCTTACCTCCCCAAACTAAGCCCAATCACTTTAAAATTACAAAAAATGATACAAACCATAGCAAACTATTCCAAACTCACCTAAATTACTTCGGCTACCATAAATCACCGCCAACTACCCCTTACCTCCCCAAATAAAGCCCAATCACTTTAAAATTACAAAAAATGTTACATACCATAGCAAACTATGTCAAACTCACTTAAATTACTTCGGCTACCATAAATCACCCTTAACTACCCCTTACCAACCATAAACTAAATCCAATCACTTTAAAATTACAAAAAATGTTACAAACCACAGCAAACTATGTCAAACTCACTTAATTTACTTCGGCTACCATAAATCACCGCCAACTACCCCTTACCTCCCCAAATAAAGCCCAATCACTTTAAAATTACAAAAAATGTTACATACCATAGCAAACTATGCCAAACTCACCTAAATTACTTCGGCTACCATAAATCACCCCCAACTACCCCTTACCACCCCAAAATAAGCCCAATTACTATAAAATTACAAAAATTATACAAACCATAGCAAACTATGTCAAACTCACCTAAATTACTTCGGCTACCATAAATCGCCCCCAACTACCCCTTACCGCCCCAAAATTAGCCTAATCACTTTAAAATTACAAAAAATGCTACAAAACATAGCAAGCTATGCCAAACTCACTTAAATTAGTTCGGCTACCATAAATTAATAATCATTTTCAATCAAAATCTTCTATTTGGTTGTCATTTATAAATTCCTTATCGTATTAAATCATAAAATATTAATAAATATCTGCACATAAAATATATTGTTTCGACTAGTAGACGTTATTCTGAATATTAAATATGCTGATAGCTATTTTGATTCTCTTCCACCTTCCAATAAATATTTGTTCCAGTTGAGATGCAAACGTAAAGGTATTTCTGAATTGCAACACGCTGACGGGGCAAACCCTACCTTTTCAACATGCGTGCATTTGTATAAATAGCTATATGGTTTTTAAATTTAAAGAGGTATAAAGGCGGTGTAAGCGCTAGATTTTCGTAAAAATATCTAAAAAATTCGAAATTCTGCAGTTGAATTACAGAACTATTTTTGTGTTTGATAGTAAATTTATATTTGGAGTGGCACTGCCAACCCTGCCACACCTGACGAGCCCCCTGCTGTGTACTCTCCTTCCAGGGAAACTTTATAAATCAACGGCAAAATAATTTAGGGCGCCTGAATGTGAAAATATCACTGTGTAATAAGTTCCGACTGACATGGAACACTTGAAATTTCGATATTTGTTTGTAATTCGTCACAGGTCCATGAAGGAATGCATGTTAATGTAAACAAGTGTTAGTTTGTCGGAGAGGCCGAATAAGATTTTTAACATTCCGGTCAAAATATTTATTTACTTTACAATGTTAATTTCTTAAACTGATTTTCTGAAAATTATGACGGGCCATACGAGTACACCTGTGCGAGTATTATTTGGTACATACAAATTAATCTCTTTTGTTATCCAAATTGTTTTTATACGCACTAGGCACGTGCACCTCATATAATTGTGAAAATTGCTGCTTCAGCGTCTGGATCGCTGGTACTCAACGTCGCCAAGGTCGAGGCGACGCATCGGTATTCAAAGTTCTATCGCTATTAAATAAATTATTTTAATATAATATTTCCGCAGCGTCGGAAACTCTTCGCAAAGTCGCCAAATTCGATGAGGCGACGCATCAGTGTTCGAAGGTCTACCGCTATCAAATAAAGTATTTTAATTTAACATTTGATCCTCGCGTTAACCAAATCTGCCCCCAATCAATTTTCGAAAAATTATCAGCATCGGACCGGACTCCACTTATTTTTGTACGCTAATTTTTACGTTTAGTTAATGATAGTGGTGTATTTGTTTTTCACCAAATTTGCCCCGAAATTTTCACCGTTGTATGTACCAGATATCACTGACATTCATACCAGTGGCGGTGTAAGCGCTAGATTTTCGTGAAAATATCTGAAAAATTCATAATTCTGCAACTGAATTACAGAACTAATTTTGTGTTCGATAGTAAATTTATTCTTGGAGTGGCACTGCCAACCCTGCCACCCCTGACGAGCCCCACTGCTGACTACTTTCCTTCCAGAAAAATTTTTGAAATCAGCGGCAAAATAAATTTAGGGCACCTGGATGTGAAAATATCACTATGTAATAAGTTCAGACTGACAAGAGTGAAAAAAACCGCTTGCATCCAGAAACGAAATCAAATGGAACACTTGAAATTTAGATATTTGTTTGTAATTCGTCACAGGTCCATGAAGGCATGCATGTTAATGTAAACAAGTGTTAGTTTGTCGGAGAGGCCGAATAAGATTTTTACATCCAACACATTCCCGTCAAAATATTTATTTACTTTAGTATGTTGATTCATTTTGTGCAAATTATGACGGGCCATACGAGTACACCTGCGCGAGTATTATTTGGTAATCCAAATTCTTTTAATACGCACTAGGCACATGCACCTAATATAATTGTTAAAATTGCTGCTTCAGCGTCTGGAACGCTGGTACTCAACGTCGCCAAGATCGAGGCGACGCATCAGTATTCGAAGTTCTATCGCTATTAAATAAATTTTTTTAAAATAATATTTCCGATTTGTTCTTGACGTTAAGTAAATATCTCCCCAATCGATTTTCGAAAAATTACCATCGTCGTACCGGACTCCACTTATATACCGTACGCTAATTTTTACGTTCATTTAATGATAGTGGTGTATTTGATCTTCACCAAACCTGCTCCGGCCAAAATTCGAAATTTGCAGTTTTACCGGATTTCACTGACATCATAAGTAATGTGTGCTTATACACGATATACACTATTTATTTTATGTACATTGTGTTCATTATTGTTCTTCATTATTTATAACTAAGATGGAGGAATAGTAAGCGGGTACAAATAGCACCACGTATAATTCCCCTGAAAAGTGATGGAAATAGTCTTTTTTACTATCTTTCCTATTGCATTTTATTACCGAAAACAGAGCTCAAGAGGTTCGCACTATAATTGTTCATTTTATAATTACCAAATTTTCTGTATATTTTACCTGAATACGTTAAACACCCCTAAACATAATGCACCATTCCAAACTACCCTCAAAAATCATACACTTGCTATTCAAAACTACCCCAGATCAACCTAAAATGAAAAAAAATTACGAATTCCAAGCAAACTACGCTAAACTCTCATAAATTACTTCCACTTCCGCTATATCACCCCAACCACTTCTTACCAAGCCAAACTAAACCCAATCACATTAAAATTACCAAAAGTTTAGTTTAATCCGCCAAAGCTAAACCCCGCCTACCATCAATAACCATTCAAAACAATCCCCAAAAAAACCCTTATCATCCGAAACTACACCAAATACATCGTTTTTATGGTGTGAAATTATGTATTTATATATTTTAGCTTCTCTGTCAACTCTGTCAACAAAGGAGCTTGCACCCAGAAACGAAATTATCGTCATTTTCCAAATCATATTGAAGCACCCGGTCCTGGCAATGCAGGTTAATTTCAGCAAATTTGTTTATTTTGTGATTGGAAAAGTAGAGCATTCCTGTTTAATTGTATTATAATGTCGATTAGTCTACATCACCAATTCGCCACTTTTGTCAACACTGCGTTTATTTCATCTACGTCCGGGCAACGCCGGGTACATTCAGCTAGTTGTATTATAATGTCGATTATTCTACATCACAAATACACCACTTTTGTCAACACTGCGCTTATTTAATCGACGTCCGGGCAACGCCGGGTGCATTCAGCTAGTCTATATATATAAAGCGAAGTGTCCTCACTGACACACTCATCTACACATCTACACATTCACTGATTCATAATCAACCCACAGCCCAAACCGTGAGGGCTGGAAACTTGAAATTTTAGACACGGGTGTATCATGTGCCGAAACGAGGTGATAAGAAGGGATTTTGCGAAATTCGGCCCGGTGCCTTTGTATTTAAATAAAAACCGGATAAAAACCGGTTAAAATAAACAAAAAATGATCGGCTCGCGGAGACCGTGTTTTTTTTTGTTAGAAGCACGTGTCTAGCCAAAACAACTTCGACGTCGGGCGACCGGTTTACATTAGGCTGAACTCAGACGGACCACTCCCAAACCACACGACAGCGACAAAAGCAATTTCAACGTCGAGTTTCTGCTTTCCTGATCATACTTCTGCCGTACCTAGCGAGGCGCAGATATTTCAATTATAATTTTGATTTCAATTATAATGTCGATCCGTGACTCATTTAAAAATTACCAAACCACTCCAAATTTAATCCGTCTACATTAAACATCCTCAAATATCTCTTACCATTGCAAACTTCACCAAAGCAACCCCAAAAAATTCCCGAACTACGCCAAGCTGACATAAATTAGATCGGTTATCTTAAATCATCCCTTACCACCCCTTAGCAACCCCAAGTAACTCCAATCACTTTAAAATAAAACAAAATGACACAAACCACAGCAGACTATTTCGAACTCACACACATTATTTCGGCTACCAAAATTCACCCCCAACTACCCCTAAAATTACAAAAAATGCTACAAACCATAGCAAACTATGTCAAACTCACTGAAATTATTTCGGCTAGCATAAATCACCTTCAACTACCCCTTACCACCCCAAACTAAGCCAAATCACTTTAAAATTACAAAAAATGATACAAACCATAGCAAACTATGCCAAACTCAACCAAATTACTTCGGCTACCATAAATCACCCCCAACTACCCCTTACCACCCCAAACTAAGCCAAATCACTTTAAAATTACAAAAAATGCTACAAGCCATAGCAAACTATGTCAAACTCACTTAAATTAATTCGGCAACCATAAATCACCCCCAACTACCCCTTACCACCCCAAACTAAGAACAATCACTTTAAAATTACAAAAAATGTTACAAATCATAGTAAACTATGCCAAACTCACCTAAATTACTTCGGCTACCATAAATCACCCCCCACTACCACTTACCACCCCAAACTAAGCCCAATCACTTTAAAATTACAAAAAATGTTACATACCATAGCAAACTATGTCAAACTCACTTAAATTACTTCAGCTACCATAAATCACCCTCAACTACCCCTTACCACCCCAAAATAAGCTCAATCGCTTTAAAATTACAAAAAATCCTACAAACCATAGCAAACCATGTCAAACTCACCTAAATGACTTCGGCTACCATAAATCACTCCCACCTACCCCTTACCACCCCAAACTAAGCCCAATCACTTTAAAATTAGAAAAAATGCTACAAACCATAGCAAACTATGCCAAACTCACCTAAATTACTTCGGCTACCATAAATCACCCCCAACTACCCCTTACCACACCAAAATAAACCCAATTACTATAAAATTACAAAAATTATGCAAACCATAGCAAACTATGTCAAACTCACCTAAATTACTTTGACTACCATAAATCACCCCCAACTACCCCTTACCACACCAAAATAAGCCCAATCACTTTAAAATTACAAAAAATGTTACAAACCATAGCAAACCATGTCAAACTCTCTTAAATGACTTCGGCTACCATAAATCACCCCCAACTACCCCTTACCACCCCAAACTAAGCCCAATCACTTTAAAATTACAAAAAATGCTACAAACCATAGCAAACTATCTCAAACTCACCTGAATTACTTCGGCTACCATAAATCACCCCCAACTACCCTTTACTACCCCAAACTAAGCCCAATCACTTTAAAATTACAAAAAATGCTACAAACCATAGCAAACTATTCCAAACTCACCTAAATTACTTCGGCTACCATAAATCACCCCCCACTACCTCTTACCTACCCAAAATAAGCCCAATCACTTTAGAATTACAAAAAATGTTACATACTATAGCAAACTATATCAAACTCACTTAAATTACTTTGGCTACCATAAATCACCCCCAACTACCCCTTACCACCCCAAACTAAGCCCAATCACTTTAAAATTACAAAAAATGTTACAAACCATAGCAAACTATTCCAAACTCACCTAAATTACTTCGGCTACCATAAATCACCCCCCACTACCACTTACCACCCCAAACTAAGCCCAATCACTTTAAAATTACAAAAAATATTACATACCATAGCAAACTATGTCAAACTCACTTAAATTACTTCGGCTACCATAAATCACCCCCAACTACCCCTTACCACCCCAAAATAAGCTCAATCGCTTTAAAATTACAAAAATGCTACAAACCATAGCAAACCATGTCAAACTCACCCAAATGACTTCGGCTACCATAAATCACCCCCAACTACCCCTTACCACCCGAAACTCAGCCCAATCACTTTAAAATTACAAAAAATGTTACAAGCAATATCAAACTATGCCTAACTCACCTAAATTATTTCGGCTACCATAAATCACCCCCAATTATCTCCTACCACCCCAAAATAAGCCCAATCACTTTAAAATTACAAAAAATGCTACAAACCATAGCAAACTATGCCAAACTCACCTAAATTACTTCGGCTACCATAAATCACTCCCAACTACCCCTTACCACACCAAAATAAGCCCAATTACTATAAAATGACAAAAATTATGCAAACCATAGCAAACTATGTCAAACTCACCTAAATTACTTCGGGTACCATAAATCGCCCCCAACTACCCCTTACCGCCCCAAAATTGGCCTAATCACTTTAAAATTACAAAAAATGCTACAAAACATAGCAAGCTATGCCAAACTTACTTAAAGTAATTCGGTTACCATAAATTAATAATCATTTTCAAGCAAAATCTTCTATTTGGTTGTCATTTATAAATTCCTTATCGTATTAAATCATAAAATATTAATAAATATCTGCACATAAAATATATTGTTTCGACTAATAGACGTTATTCTGAATATTAAATATGCTGATACCTATTTTGATTCTCTTCCACCTTCCAATAAATATTTGTTCCAGTTGAGATGCAAACATAAAGGTATTTCTGAATTGCAACACGCTGACGGGGCAAGCCCTACCTTTTCAACATGCGTGCATTTGTATAAATAGCTCTATGGTTTTTAACTTTAAAGAAATATAAAGGCGGTGTAAGCGCTAGATTTTCGTAAAAATATCTAAAAAATTCGAAATTCTGCAGTTGAATTACAGAACTATTTTTGTGTTCGATAGTAAATTTATATTTGGAGTGGCACTGCCAACCCTGCCACACCTGACGAGCCCCCTGCTGACCACTCTCCTTCCAGGGAAACTTTATAAATCAACGGCAAAATAATTTAGGACGCCTGAATGTGAAAATATCACTGTGTAATAAGTTCAGACTGACATGGAACACTTGAAATTTCGATATTTGTTTGTAATTCGTCACAGTTCCATGAAGGAATGCATGTATGTTAATGTAAACAAGTGTTAGTTTGTCAGAGAGGCCGAATAAGATTTTTAACATTCCCGTCAAAATATTTATTTACTTTAGAATGTTAATTTCTTAAATTGATTTAGTGAAAATTATGACGGGCCATACGAGTACACCTGTGACAGTATTATTTGGTACATACAAATTAATCTCTTTTGTTATCCAAATTATTTTCATACGCACTAGGCACGTGCACCTCATATAATTGTGAAAATTGCTGCTTCAGCGTCTGGAACGCTGGTACTCAACGTCGCCAAGGTCGAGGCGACGCATCGGTATTCAAAGTTCTATCGCTATTAAATAAATTATTTTAATATAATATTCCCGATTTGTTCTTGCCGTTAACCAAAACTCTCCCCAATCGATTTTCGAAAAATTTCCAGCGTCGGACCGGACTTCACTTATTTTCGTACGCTAATTTTTACGTTCAGTTAATGATAGTGGTGTATTTGTTCTTTACCAAACCTGCTCCGGCCGAAATCCGAAATTTTCACTGACATCATACGCTTAAGTATTGTATGCTTATACACGATTTATTTACACTATTTATTTTACGTACATTGCGTTCATTATTGTTCTGCATTATTTACAACTAAGATGGAGCAGTTTGAAAATCTAATAGTAAGCGGAGAACAAATACCACCACGTATAATTCCCGTGAAAAGTGATGGAAATAGTTTTTCTTACTATCTTTCCTATTGCATTTTTAATACCGGAAATAGAGTTCAAGAGCGAAGAATAACTTCGACTTTTTTTATACATAATTCCTAAATACTTCGTTTTTATGGTGTAAAATTTTGTATTTATATATTTCAACATTGTCTTTAACGTTGTCAGAGAACTAAATGGGAATAATTTGGATTAATTTAGCTTCTATGTCAACTCTCCTTCTCTTGAAACTTTTGAAAACAACGACAAAATTCTTTAGGGCGCCTGGATTTGAAAATATAACTCTGTGTAATAAGTTTAGACTGACTAGAGTGAAAAGAAAGGAGCTTGCACCCAGAAACGAAATTAAATGGAACACTTGAAGTTGCAATATTTGTTTGTTATTCGTCACAAGTCCATGAGGGAATGCGTGTTAATGTAAACAAATGTGAGTTTATTGGAGATGCCGAATAAGATTTTTATATTATTGAAGCAGCTTAAGCCTGCTACGTCAAGGGCAAGGTCACAAACGTGAAAAGGCGATGCTCGATTTGGTTTGATTTAATATCTATGCAGATCAAATAAAGTATTTTAATTTAACATTCCTTTGGTGGTTCATTTGTTCCTCGCGTTAAACAAATCTGCCCAATCAATTTTCGAAAAATTACCAGAGTTGGACCGGACTCCACTTATATTTGTACGCTAATTTTTACGTTCAGTTAATGATAGTGGTGTATTTGTTTTTCACCAAATTTGCCCCGGCTGAAATCCGAAATTTGCACCGTTGTACGAGACTTCACTGACATTCATACCCTTAATAATTCTGTGCTTATACACGTTTTACACTATTTATTTTACGTACATTCTGTTCATTATTGCTGTACATCATTTATAACTAACTAGCTGAATGTACCCGGCGTTGCCCGGACGTTGATTAAATAAACGCAGTGTTGACTAAAGTGGTGATGTTGATTAATCGACATTATAATACAATTAAACAGGAATCCTCTACTTTTCCAATCACAAAATAAACAAATTTGTTGAAATTAACCTTCGTTGTCAGGACCGGGTACTTCAATATGATTTGGACAAAGAGGATACCTTGGTTGATATCTGAGATGAAAAATCTTGAATAGACTCTTTAGGCAAAGACGCAGTTGTTCTATAAGCGATTCCAGGAAATCGAAATTAACTTTAGATAATTTTCGGGGAAATCGAAGTTTACAAATTAGCTGATCATGTTATGATAAAATTGAAAACTCAATGGAACCATTCCTTTTGCTGCAGTCAACTCACAAACAGAACAGTATGTAGATGATTTTGACTTATCTCTGGAATAAACAAAGACTTCAGAATAATTATCTTCTTCTAAACTGCACAAAAATTATTAAAACCTGGCCGCAACTGGTTGGACAATTACAGTGCGAACCTTTTGAGCTCCCTTTCCAGTATTAAAATTTTGGTATGTGGTAAAATGTGGTATTTGGTGGTATTTGTGCATCGCTAGATTTTCAAACTTGTCCATCTTAGTTATAAATGAGGTAGAGCAATAATGAACACAATGTATTTACGTAAAATAAATAGTGTAAAACGCGTATCAATGTCAGTAAAGTCTGATCCAACGCTGTAAATTTTGGATTTCAGCCGAGGCAGATTTGGTGAAAAATAAAAACACCATTATCATTATTTGAACGGTCCGGTACGACGATGGTGATTGGGAGCAAATTTGGTTAACGGCAAAATTAACATTCTATATAAAATAAATAAATATTTTGACGGGAATATGGTGGATGTAAAAATCTTATTCGGCTTCTCCGACGGACTCACACTTGTTTACATTAACACAAACTTGTTGAACAATTAAAGTGCGAACATCTTGAGCTCCCGTTCCAGTATTAAAATATCAGTACCAATACCATAGATATTAAAAAAGACAATTTCCATCACCTTTCATAATACGGTGTGGTAATTGTACATCGCTAGATTTTCAAACTTCTCCATCTTAGTTATAAATGATGTAAAGCAATTATGAAAACATTGCACGTAAAATAAATAGTGTAAAACGTGTATAAGCACATAATTATTAAGGGTATGAATGTCAGTGATGTCTGGTACATACAACGGTGAAAATTTCGGATTTCAGCCAGGGCAAATTTGGTGAAAAACAAATACACCACTACCATTAACTGAACGTAAAAATTAGCGTACAAATATAAGTGGAGTCCGGTTCGGCGCTGGTAATTTTTCGAAAATTGATTGGGGGCAGATTTGGTTAACGCGAGGATCAAATGTTAAATAAAAATTGTAACAAACTCACACTTATTAGAAATCAAGTAAAAAATCTTGTTATTTTTTTTATTATTCTTCAACTTAGCAACCCTAACCACAACCTACTCTAAATAATATTACTCCCCCTAGAAACGAATAAGAATTGATAACTGTTACATTCTCCCCCTCTGGATTGGCCGTGAGGGACGATCCAGGATTTTCTGTAACGTTAAGCCATCTTTTACGTAACACCAGTACGGTGTTGGTTTTCGGTTGTCTTTTTGGGACGAGAACAACCGCAGCAGCGTAGGGGCCATCACATTCTTCTATGATCCCTTTTTCTAACATTTTTCCCATTTCCTCCTTTAAGATCGCAATTTTTGTCGGAGACATTCTATAGGGTGGTTCTGCGATGTTTTCCTTGGTCGTCAGATTGATCTGATGTTCAGCGTAAGGAGTGGGGTCGGTAGATTCTTCGAAAACCGTCGAAAATGTGGTAAGTATCGCCTCTAGCTGATGTTTCTCTTCAGTTATCAGCTCAGTAGCTTCTTCTGTACGTAGCGACAAGTCCACACTACCCAAAGATACTGGTTTGGTTATTAAATCAGGGATCAATGGTAGTTTTCTGTCTGGTTCATCAACAAAATATTATTTCATATTTAGAAGGTCGATAACCATTGCGGCGTTAGTAATAAAATCAACCCCAAGTAAGGTCTTGGCATCGATGAGTTCAGGAACTGCGATGATGGTGACGGGTACAGCACGAGTCGCGATTGTGATTAGAACGTCGAATAAATGAGCATCAACACGTGACGTTTGTCCATCAGCTAATGTCATGTTCATAGTTTCCGATTTATATGGAACATCGTTGTCCAATAGATGCTCGTAGAGCTTACGGCTTGCAAGAGTACGTGCGGCAGCAGTATCGACGTACGCGTGACCGGTTTTTCCATACAATGTGATGGGTACGAGAGCGCGAGACGCTGCTGGTTTGGCATCACCAAGAGTAGACATGAAAAGTTCCACAGCGGAAGAGTTAACTTTTGATGACGTTTGACGACATGTTGGACACGTGGACCGAATGTGTGTCTTAGGGCCGTCAAGGCCTTATCCCAATTTTCAACCGTGTCCTTGACTCCCTGAAACCACGTTGCTGCGTTTTCTGTCAGGACGAGCGATAGACCTTTTAAGGCGTTCGTGTCGGAGACGTCGGTGACCTCTTTGAACGTGGAGATCGCGTCAATGAAGGCGTTAACATCGCTGCCTTTTTTCCCATCGAACCTGGCGGTGCATTTTGCGAACGATCCCTGCCTGTGCGTAGGAGCTGTGACTTGCGATGGTCGCGGAAAGTCAGCGGTTTGTTGCAAAACCGTGTTCTGGACCGTTTGTAGAAATATGGCGAACTGTTCGGTCGACATGGCGATTGCCGGCGAAGGGACGTTCAAGCGATCGTCGTCGTCTTCGCTGACGGGGTTTCTTTTGGGTGGCATCTTGGTTTGCCTTCGTTAGCGCGTTTGGAACGCGAGTGGCTGTGTTTACAGCGACAGCGGGTTGAAGACCGAGGGGTAGTCCTTGTTTCCGCTGAATGGTACGGCGTGCAAACCGGTAGAGTAGATTTCGGAGATAAACGCGTGTAACGTGCGGCGCGTCAAGTTAGAACATCGGATCGAACTACAATGATGCAGCGATGGTGGCTTGGCGGCGACGTGGAAAAATTCACGCACTTTTACTCACAATTAACTCTCTGGGTCGGTTTCGGCCCCACGTTGGTCGCCAATTATGTAACAAACTCACACTTATTAGAAGTCAAGTACAAAATCTTGTTATTTTTTTTATTATTCTTCAACTTAGCAACCCTAACCACAACCTACTCTAAATAATATTACTCCCCCTAGAAACGAATAAGAATTGATAACTGTTACAAAATATTTTATTTGATAGCGGTAGACGTTCGAACACTGATGCGTCGCCTCATAGAATTTGGCGACTTTGCGAACAGTTTCCGACGCTGGAGTAGCAATTTTCACAATTGTAGTTGTGTTAAAATTAAACACCGCGATCGAGTACTGCTCCACACGCTGAACCAGCAATTCTCGAATTCTAAGAAACGATAAGAAAGGCTTATCCAATGCTTGGAATGTGCGAATTTCTGCATAGATATTGAATAAAACCAAATCGAGCATCGCCTTTTCACGTTTGTGACCTTGCCCTTGACGTGGCAGGCTCAAGCTGCTTCAATAATGTAAAAATCTTATTCGGCATCTCCAATAAACTCACATTTGTTTACATTAACACGCATTCCTTCATGGACTTGTGACGAATTACAAACAAATATTGCAACTTCAAGTGTTCCATTTAATTTCGTTTCTGGGTGCAAGCTCCTTTCTTTTCACCCTAGTCAGTCTGAACTTATTACACAGAGTGATATTTTCAAATCCAGGCGCCCTAAATAATTTTGTCGTTGTTTTCAAAAGTTTCAAGAGAAGGAGAGTTGACAGAGAAGCTAAATTATTCCAAATTATTCCCATTTAGTTCTCTGACAACGTTAAAGACAATGTTGAAATATATAAATACAAAATTTCACACCATAAAAACGAAGTATTTGGGAATTATGTATAAAAAAAGTCGAAGTTATTTATGTTAATTTGGCGTGATTTGCTATGGTTCAAAAAAATGCAAAAATATTAGGTTGATTTGGGGTTGTTTCGGATGATATGGGTTTCGTTTGAGGATTGTTTGGAATGGTTTTTGATGGTTGGCAGGGTTTAGCTTTGGCGGATTAAACAAAATTTTTGGTAATTATAATGTGATTGGGCTTTGGTTGGCTTGGTAAAAAGTGGTTGGGGTGGTTTAGGGGAATTCGAAGTCATTTATGCGAGTTTGGCGTAGTTTGCTTAGAATTCGTAATTTTTTTTTAATTATGGGTTGACCTGGAGTAGTTTTGAATGGTAAGTGTATGACTTTTAGGGATAGTTTGGAATGGTGCGTTATGTTTGGGGTGTTTAACGTATTCAGGTAAATTTTACAAAAACTTTGGTAATTTTAAAATGAAGAATTAAAGTGCGAACCTCTTGAGCTCTATTTCCGGTATTAAAAATGCAATAGGAAAAATAGTAAAAAAGACTATTTCCATCACTTTTCACGGGAATTATACATGGTGGTATTTGTTCTCCGCTTACTATTAGATTTTCAAACTGCTCCATCTTAGTTATAAATAATGCAGAACCATTAATGAACGCAATGTACGTAAAATAAATAGTGTAAATCGTGTATAAGCACACAGTACTTAAGCGTATGATGTCAGTAATATTTATGGTAGCCGAAGTAATTTGGGTGATTTTGGCATAGTTTGCTATGGTTTGTATCATTTTTTGTAATTTTAAAGTGATTGGGCTTAGTTTGGGGCGGTAAGGGGTAGTTGGGGGTGATTTATAATAGCCGAAGTAATTTGGGTGATTTTGACATAGTTTGCTATGGTTTGTATCATTTTTTGTAATTTTAAAGTGATTGGGCTTAGTTTGGGGCGGTAAGGGGTAGTTGGGGGTGATTTATAATAGCCGAAGTAATTTGGGTGAGTTTGGCATAGTTTGCTATGGTTTGTGGCATTTTTTGTAATTTTAAAGTGACTGGGCTTAGTTTGGGGCGGTAAGGGGTAGTTGGGGGTGATTTATGGTAGCCGAAGTAATTTGGGTGAGTTTGGCATAGTTTGCTATGGTTTGTGGCATTTTTTGTAATTTTAAAGTGATTTGGCTTAGTTTGTGGTGGTAAGGGGTAGTTGGGGGTGATTTATGGTAGCCGAAGTAATTTGGGTAATTTTGGCATAGTTTGCTATGGTTTGTATCATTTTTTGTAATTTTAAAGTGAGTGGGCTTAGTTTGGGGCGGTAAGGGGTAGCTAAGGGTGATTTATGGTAGCCGAAGTAATTTGGGTGATTTTGGCATAGTTTGCTATGGTTTGTATCATTTTTTGTAATTTTAAAGTGAGTGGGCTTAGTTTGGGGCGGTAAGGGGTAGTTGGGGGTGATTTATAATAGCCGAAGTAATTTAGGTGAGTTTGGCATAGTTTGCTATGGTTTGTGGCATTTTTTGTAATTTTAAAGTGATTGGGCTTAGTTTGGGGTGGTAAGGGGTAGTTGGGGGTGATTTATGATAGCCGAAGTAATTTGGGTGAGTTTGGCCTAGTTTTGCTATTGTTTGTAGCATTTTTTCTAATTTTAAAGTGATTGGGCTTAGTTTGGGGTGGTAAGGGGTAGTTGGGGGTGAACTTTGGTAGCCGAAATAATGTGTGTGAGTGTGAGAATAGTCTGCTATGGTTTGTGTCATTTTGTTTTATTTTAAAGTGATTGGAGTTACTTGGGATTGCTAAGGGGTGGTAAGGGATGATTTAAGATAACGGATCTAATTTGTCAGTTTGGCGTAGTTCGGGAATTTTTTGGGGTTGATTTGGTGAAGTTTGCAATGGTAAGAGATATTTGAGGATTTTTAATGTAGACGGATTAAGTTTGGAGTGGTTTGGTAATTTTTAAATGAGTCACGGATCGACATTATAATTGAAATCAAAATTATAATTGAAATATCTGCGCCTCGCTAGGTACGGCAAAAGTATGATCAGGAACGCAGAAAGTGAAAGTGCTTTTAATGTAAACCGGTCGCCCGACGTTGAAGTTGTTTTGGCTAGACACGTGCTTCTAAAAAAAACCCGGTCTCCGCGAGCCGATCATTTTTTGTTTATTTTAACCGGTTTTTATTCGGTTTTTATTTAAATAAAAAGGAACCGGTCCGAATTTTGCAAAATCTCCTTATTAGCGTTCATTCTCGGCCCTTGATAGACCCGTGTCTAAAATTTCAAGTCTCCAGCCCTCCCGGTTTGGGCTGTAGGTTGTCGGTGAATCAGTGAATGTGTAGATGTGTAGATGAGTGTGTCAGTGAGGACACTTCGCTTTATATAATAGAAGATATGGAGAAGTTTGAAAATATAGCGATGTACAAATACCACACCGTATTATTCCTGTGAAAGGTGATGGATATCTTTTTTACTATCTATGTTATTGGTATTGAAATTTTAATACTGGAAAGTGAGCTCAAAAGGTTCGCACTTTAATTGTCAAACAAGTTGCGGCCAGGTTTTAATAATTTTTGTGCAGTTCAGAAGGAGATAATTATGCTGAAGAGTTTGTTTATGCTGAAGATAAGTCAAAATCATCCACATACTGCTCCGTTTGTGAGATGACTGCAGCAGGAGAAATGTTTCCATTGTGTTTTCAACTTTATCATAACATGATCAGCTAATTTGTAAACTTTTATTTTCCCGAACGTTAATTACGATTTCCTGGAATCGCTTATGGAACACTTCCAAACTGCGTCTTTGCCTAAATAGTCCATTCAAGATTTTTCATCTTAGATATCAACCAAGGTATCCTCTTTGTCCAAATCATATTGAAGTCCTGCCAACGTAGGTTAATTGCAGCAAATTTGTTTATTTTGTGATAGGCAAGGTATAGCATTCCCATTGTATTATAATGTCGATTAGTCAACATCGCCAATACACCACTTTTGTCAACACTGCGTTTATTTAATCTACGTCCGGGCAACGCCGGGTACATTCAGCTAGTCACTTTTAAATTACAAAAAAATGCTACTAACCATAGCAAACTATGCCAAACTCACCTAAATTACTTCGGCTATCAAAAATCACCCCCAACTACACTTTACAGCAACAAACTAAGCCCAATCACTTTAAAATTACAAAAAAATGCTAAAAATCATAACAAACTATACCAGAATCACCTAAATTACTTCGGCTACCGTAAATCACCCCCAACTATCCCTTACCACAACAAACCAAACCATATCATCTTAAAATTATAAAAAAAGGTGTACAAATCATAACAAACTATGCCAGAAAAACCAAACCCAATCACTTTTAAATTACAAAAAAATGCTACTAACCATAGCAAACTATGCCAAACTCACCTAAATTACTTCGGCTATCAAAAATCACCCCCAACTACACTTTACAGCAACAAACTAAGCCCAATCACTTTAAAATTACAAAAAAATGCTAAAAATTATAACAAACTATACCAGAATCACCTAAATTACTTTTTCTACCGTAAATCACCCCCAACTATCCCTTACCACAACAAACCAAACCATATCATCTTAAAATTACAAAAAAAGGTGTACAAATAATAACAAAACATGTCAGACTCACCTAAATTACTTCGGCTACTCTAAATCATCACCAACTAACCCTTACCACAACAAACTAAACCCAATCACTTTTAAATTACAAAAAAATGCTAGTAACCATAGCAAACTATGCCAAACTCACCTAAATTACTTCGGCTACCATAAATCATCACCAACTAACCCTTACCACAACAAACTAAACCCAATCACTTTTAAATTACAAAAAAAATGCTACTAACCATAGCAAATTATGCCAAACTTACCTAAATTACTTAGGCTATCAAAAATCACCCCCAACTACACTTTACAGCAACAAACTAAGCCCAATCACTTTAAAAACACAAAAAAATGTTAAAAATCATAACAAACTATACCAGAATCACCTAAATTACTTCGGCTACCGTAAATCACCCCCAACTATCCCTTACCACAACAAACCAAACCATATCATTTTAAAATTACAAAAAAAGGTGTACAAATCATAACAAACTATGCCAGACTCACCTAAATTACTTCGGCTACTCTTAATCATCACCAACTAACCCTTACCACAACAAACTAAACCCAATCACTTTTAAATTAAAAAAAATGCTAGTAACCATAGCAAACTATGCCAAACTTACCTAAATTACTTCGGCTACCATAAATCATCACCAACTAACCCTTATCACAACAAACTTAACCCAGTCACTTTTAAATTACAAAAAAATGCTACTAAACATAGCAAACTATGCCAAACTCACCTAAATTACTTCGGCTATCAAAAATCACCCCCAACTACACTTTACAGCAACAAACTAAGCCCAATCACTTTAAAATTACAAAAAATGCTAAAAATCATAACAAACTATACCAAAATCACCTAAATTACTTTGGCTACCGTAAATCACCCCCAACTATTCCTTACCACAACAAACCAAACCATATCATCTTAAAATTACAAAAAAAGGTGTACAAATCATAACAAACTATGCCAGACAAACCAAACCCAATCATTTTTAAATTACAAAAAAATGCTACTAACCATAGCAAACTATGCCAAACTCACCTAAATTACTTCGGCTATCAAAAATCACCCCCAACTACACTTTACAGCAACAAACTAAGCCCAATCACTTTAAAATTACAAAAAAATGCTAAAAATCTTAACAAACTATACCAGAATCACCTAAATTACTTCGGCTACCGTAAATCACCCCCAACTATCCCTTACCACAACAAACTAAACCCAATCACTTTAAAATTACAAAAAAATGCTAAAAAAAGGTGTACAAATCATAACTAACTATGCCAGACAAACCAAACCCAATCACTTTTAAATTACAAAAAAATGCTACTAACCATAGCAAACTATGCCAAACTCACCTAAATTACTTCGGCTATCAAAAATCACCCCCAACTACTGTCGAGTCCCGGACGGGCTCTCGTGGACTCTTTGAATTTTGTTGTAACGATGATCGAAAAAACTAACTCGAAGGACCAGCTGGTGGTAGTGTACCAGCATACACGGAGACAAATAACACTAAGCACTCGGTTTAACGAAAATAAAGAACTATATTTTAAAAACACTTAAAATATCAATTAATCGCACTCTCAACAACAACTCTTCTTAACTTAAACTCAAACAAACTCTGCACTTACTATCATTGAACTCATTGACATTTGGTCATGTCAAGGCTTATAAAGACAACCCCCTTCCGTCCAAAACTGGTCACCTGACAACGGCTGGGGGTAAACTTTCACCACCCATTTGGAAAAACCCAGCCCCGGGGTGAAACAACCGTTGCCATTGTCGGCACCATCAAATTGGACAAGTCTGTCTCGGCCGCACACAAAGAAACATGAATATTGCCAAAAACTAATAACTAATTTCACATTTTCTCATTTCTAAGCTACCATAAACTAAGACAGGAAGCAGACAATTCGGTACCGGCGAACTGGTACCGAACAACTACACTTTACAGCAACAAACTAAGCCCAATCACTTTAAAATTACAAAAAAATGCTAAAAATCATAACAAACAATACCAGAATCACCTAAATTACTTCGGCTACCGTAAATCACCCCCAACAATCCCTTACCACAACAAACCAAACCATATCATCTTAAAATTACAAAAAGGTGTACAAATCATAACAAACTATGCCAGACTCACCTAAATTACTTCGGCTACTCTAAATCATCACCAACTAACCCTTACCACAACAAACTAAACCCAATCAATTTAAAATTACAAAAAAATGCTAGTAACCATAGCAAACTATGCTAAACTCACCTAAATTACTTCGGCTACCATAAATCATCACCAACTAACCCTTACCACAACAAGCTAAACCCAATAACTTTTTAATTACAAAAAAATGCTACTAACCATAGCAAACTATGCCAAACTCACCTAAATTACTTCGGCTATCAAAAATCACCCCCAACTACACTTTACAGCAACAAACTAAGCCCAATCACTTTAAAATTACAAAAAAAATGCTAAAAATCATAACAAACTATACCAGAATCACCTAAATTCCTTCGGCTACCGTAAATCACTTACAACTATCCCTTACCACAACAAACCAAACCATATCATCTTAAAATTACAAAAAAAGGTGTACAAATCATAACAAACTATGCCAGACTCACCTAAATTACTTCGGCTACTCTAAATCATCACCAACTAACCCTTACCACAACAAACTAAACCCAATCACTTTTAAATTACAAAAAAATGCTAGTAACCCTAGCAAACTATGCCAAACTCACCTAAATTACTTCGGCTACCATAAATCATCACCAACTAACCCTTACCACAACAAACTAAACCCAATCACTTTTAAATTACAAAAAAATGCTACTAACCATAGCAAACTATGCCAAACTCACCTAAATTACTTCGGCTATCAAAAATCACCCCCAACTACACTTTACAGCAACAAACTAAGCCCAATCACTTTAAAATTACAAAAAAATGCTAAAAATCATAACAAACTATACCAGAATCACCTAAATTACTTCGGCTACCGTAAATCACCCCCAACTCTCCCTTACCACAACAAAGCAAACCATATCATCTTAAAATTATAAAAAAAGGTGTACAAATCATAACAAACTATGCCAGACAAACCAAACCCAATCACTTTTAAATTACAAAAAAATGCTACTAACCATAGCAAACTATGCCAAACTCACCTAAATTACTTCGGCTATCAAAAATCACCCCCAACTACACTTTACAGCAACAAACTAAGCCCAATCACTTTAAAATTACAAAAAAATGTTAAAAATCATAACAAACTATACCAGAATCACCTAAATTACTTCTTCTACCGTAAATCACCCCCAACTATCCCTTACCACAACAAACCAAACCATATCATCTTAAAATTACAAAAAAAGGTGTACAAATCATAAAAAAATATGTCAGACTCACCTAAATTACTTCGGCTACTCTAAATCATCACCCACTAAACCTTACCACAACAAACTAAACCCAATCACTTTTAAATTACAAAAAAATGCTAGTAACCATAGCAAACTATGCCAAACTCACCTAAATTACTTCGGCTACCATAAATCATCACCAACTAACCCTTACCACAACAAACTAAACCCAATCACTTTTAAATTACAAAAAAAATGCTACTGACCATAGCAAACTATGCCAAATTCAGCTAAATTACTTCGGCTACCAAAAATCACCCCCAACTACACTTTACAGCAACAAACTAAGCCCAATCACTTTAAAAACACAAAAAAATGGTAAAAATCATAACAAACTATACCAGAATCACCTAAATTACTTCGGCTACCGTAAATCACCCCCAACTATCCCTTACCACAACAAACCAAACCATATCATCTTAAAATTACAAAAAAAGGCTTACAAATCATAACAAACTATGCCAGACTCACCTAAATTACTTCGGCTACTCTTAATCATCACCAACTAACCCTTACCACAACAAACTAAACCCAATCACTTTTAAATTAAAAAAAATGCTAGTAACCATAGCAAACTATGCCAAACTTACCTAAATTACTTCGGCTACCATAAATCATCACCAACTAACCCTTACCACAACAAACTTAACCCAATCACTTTTAAATTACAAAAAAATGCTACTAAACATAGCAAACTATGCCAAACTCACCAATATTACTTCGGCTATCAAAAATCACCCCCAACTACACTTTACAGCAACAAACTAAGCCCAATCATTTTAAAATTACAAAAAATGCTAAAAATCATAACAAACTATACCAGAATCACCTAAATTACTTCGGCTACCGTAAATCACCCCCAACTATTCCTTACCACAACAAACCAAACCATATCATCTTAAAATTACAAAAAAAGGTGTACAAATCATAACAAACTATGCCAGACAAACCAAACCCAATCATTTTTAAATTACAAAAAAATGCTACTAACCATAGCAAACTATGCCAAACTCACCTAAATTACTTCGGCTATCAAAAATCACCCCCAACTACACTTTACAGCCACAATCTAAGCCCAATCACTTTAAAATTACAAAAAAATGCTAAAAATCTTAACAAACTACACCAGAATCACCTAAATTACTTCGGCTACCATAAATCACCCCCAACTATCCCTTACCACAACAAACTAAACCCAATCACTTTTAAATTACAAAAAAATGCTACTAACCATAGAAAACTATGCCAAACTCACCTAAATTACTTCGGCTATCAAAAATCACCCCTAACTACACTTTACAGCAACAAACTAAGCCCAATCACTTTAAAATTACAAAAAAATGCTAAAAATCATAACAAACAATACCAGAATCACCTAAATTACTTCGGCTACCGTAAATCACCCCCAACAATCCCTTACCACAACAAACCAAACCATATCATCTTAAAATTACAAAAAAGGTGTACAAATCATAACAAATTATGCCAGACTCACCTAAATTACTTCGGCTACTCTAAATCATCACCAACTAACCCTTACCACAACAAACTAAACCCAATCACTTTTAAATTACAAAAAAATGCTAGTAACCCTAGCAAACTATGCCAAACTCACCTAAATTACTTCGGCTACCATAAATCATCACCAACTAACCCTTACCACAACAAACTAAACCCAATCACTTTTAAATAACAAAAAAATGCTACTAACCATAGCAAACTATGCCAAACTCACCTAAATTACTTCGGCTATCAAAAATCACCCCCAACTACACTTTACAGCAACAAACTAAGCCCAATCACTTTAAAATTACAAAAAAATGCTAAAAATCATAACAAACTATACCAGAATCACCTAAATTACTTCGGCTACCGTAAATCACCCCCATCTATCATTTACCACAACAAACCAAACCATATTATCTTAAAATTACAAAAAAAGATGTACAAATCATAACAAACTATGCCAGACTCACCTAAATTACTTCGGCTACTCTAAATCATCACCAACTAACCCTTACCACAACAAACTAAACCCAATCACTTTTAAATTACAAAAAAATGCTAGTAACCCTAGCAAACTATGCCAAACTCACCTAAATTACTTCCGATACCATAAATCATCACCAACTAACCCTTACCACAACAAACTCAACCCAATTACTTTTAAATTACAAAAAAATGCTACTAACCATAGCAAACTATGCCAAACTCATCTAAATTACTTTGGCTATCAAAAATTACCCCCAACTACACTTTACAGCAACAAACTAAGCCCAATCACTTTAAAATAACATAAAAATGCTAAAAATCATAACAAACTATACCAGAATAACCTAAATTACTTCGGCTACCGTAAATCACCCCAACTATCCCTTGCCACAACAAACCAAACCATATCATCTTAAAATTACAAAAAAAGGTATACAAATCATAACAAACTACGCCAGACAAACCAAACCCAATCACTTTTAAATTACAAAAAAATGCTAAAAATTATAACAAACTATACCAGAATCACCTAAATTACTTCGGCTACCGTAAATCACCCCCAACCTTCCCTTACCACAACAAACTAAACCCAATCACTTTTAAATTACAAAAATATGCTACTAACCATAGCAAACTATGCCAAACTCACCTAAATTACTTCGGCTATCAAAAATCACCCCCAACTACACTTACAGCAACAAACTAAGCCCAATCACTTTAAAATTACAAAAAAATGCTAAAAATCATAACAAACTATACCAGAATCACCTAAATAACTTCGGCTACCGTAAATCACCCCCAACTAACCCTTACCACAACAAACCAAACCATATCATCTTAAAATTACAAAAAAAGGTGTACAAATCATAACAAACTATGCCAGACTCACCTAAATTACTTCGGCTACTCTAAATCATCACCAACTAACCCTTACCACAACAAACTAAACCCAATCACTTTTAAATTACAAAAAAATGCTAGTAACCTTAGCAAACTATGCCAAACTCACCTAAATTACTTCGGCTAACATAAATCATCACCAAATAACCCTTACCACAACAAACTAAACCCAATCACTTTTAAATAACAAAAAAATGCTACTAAACATAGCAAACTATGCCAAACTCACCTAAATTACTTCGGCTATCAAAAATCACCCCCAACTACACTTTACAGCAACAAACTAAGCCCAATCACTTTAAAATTACAAAAAAATGCTAAAAATCATAACAAACTACCAGAATCACCTAAATTACTTCGGCTACCGTAAATCACCCCCAACTATCCCTTACCACAACAAACCAAACTATATCATCTTAAAATTACAAAAAAAGGTATACAAACCATAACAAACTACGCCAGACAAACCAAACCCAATCACTTTTAAATTACAAAAAAATGCTACTAACCATAGCAAACTATGCCAAACTCACCTAAATTACTTCGGCTATCAAAAATCACCCCCAACTACACTTTACAGCAACAAACTAAGCCCAATCACTTTGAAATTACAAAAAAATGCTAAAAATCATAACAAACTATACCAGAATCACCTAAATTACTTCGGCTACCGTAAATCACCCGCAACTATCCCTTACCATAACAAACCAAACCATATCATCTTAAAATTACAAAAAAAGGTGTACAAATCATAACGAACTATGCCAGACAAACCAAACCCAATCACTTTTAAATTGCAAAAAAATGCTACTAACCATAGCAAACTATGCCAAACTCACCTAAATTACTTCGGCTATCTAAAATCACCCCCAAATACACTTTACAGCAACAAACTAAGCCCAATCACTTTAAAATTACAAAAAAATGCTAAAAATCATAACAAACTATACCAGAATTACCTAAATTACTTCGGCTACCGTAAATCACTTACAACTATCCCTTACCACAACAAACCAAACCATATCATCTTAAAATTACAAAAAAAGGTGTACAAATCATAACAAACTATGCCAGACTCACCTAAATTACTTCGGCTACTCTAAATCATCACCAACTAACCCTTACCACAACAAACTAAACCCAATCACTTTTAAATTACAAAAAAATGCTAGTAACCCTAGCAAACTATGCCAAACTCACCTAAATTACTTCGGCTTCCATAAATCATCACCAACTAACCCTTACCACAACAAACTAAACCCAATCACTTTTAAATTGCAAAAAAATGCTACTAACCATAGCAAACTATGCCAAACTCACCTAAATTACTTCGGCTATCAAAAATCACCCCCAACTACACTTTACAGCAACAAACTAAGCCCAATCACTTTAAAATTACAAAAAAATGCTAAAAATCATAACAAACTATACCAGAATTACCTAAATTACTTCGGCTACCGTAAATCACTTACAACTATCCCTTACCACAACAAACCAAACCATATCATCTTAAAATTACAAAAAAAGGTGTACAAATCATAACAAACTATGCCAGACTCACCTAAATTACTTCGGCTACTCTAAATCATCACCAACTAACCCTTACCACAACAAACTAAACCCAATCACTTTTAAATTACAAAAAAATGCTAGTAACCCTAGCAAACTATGCCAAACTCACCTAAATTACTTCGGCTTCCATAAATCATCACCAACTAACCCTTACCACAACAAACTAAACCCAATCACTTTTAAATTGCAAAAAAATGCTACTAACCATAGCAAACTATGCCAAACTCACCTAAATTACTTCGGCTATCAAAAATCACCCCCAACTGCACTTTACAGCAACAAACTAAGCCCAATCACTTTAAAATTACAAAAAAATGCTAAAAATCATAACAAACAATACCAGAATTACCTAAATTACTTCGGCTACCGTAAATCACTTACAACTATCCCTTACCACAACAAACCAAACCATATCATCTTAAAATTACAAAAAAAGGTGTACAAATCATAACAAACTATGCCAGACTCACCTAAATTACTTCGGCTAATCTAAATCATCACCAACTAACCCTTACCACAACAAACTAAACCCAATCACTTTTAAATTACAAAAAAATGCAAGTAACCCTAGCAAACTATGCCAAACTCACCTAAATTACTTCGGCTACCATAAATCATCACCAACTAACCCTTACCACAACAAACTAAACACTTTTATATTACAAAAAAATGCTACTAACCATAGCAAACTATGCCAAACTCACCTAAATTACTTCGGCTATCTAAAATCACCCCCAAATACACTTTACAGCAACAAACTAAGCCCAATCACTTTAAAATTACAAAAAAATGCTAAAAATCATAACAAACTATACCAGAATTACCTAAATTACTTCGGCTACCGTAAATCACTTACAACTATCCCTTACCACAACAAATCAAACCATATCATCTTAAAATTACAAAAAAAGGTGTACAAATCATAACAAACTATGCCAGACTCACCTAAATTACTTCGGCTATTCTAAATCATCACCAACTAACCCTTACCACAACAAACTAAACACAATCACTTTTAAATTACAAAAAAATGCTAGTAACCCTAGCAAACTATGCCAAACTCACCTAAATTACTTCGGCTACCATAAATCATCACCAACTACACTTTACAGCAACAAACTAAGCCCAATCACTTTAAAGTTACAAAAAAATGCTAAAAATCATAACAAACTATACCAGAATCACCTAAATTACTTTGGCTTTCGTAAATCACCCCCAACTATCCCTTACCACAACAAACCAAACCATACAATCTTAAAATTACAAAAAAAGGTATACAAATCATAACAAACTACGCCAGACAAACCAAACCCAATCACTTTTAAATTACAAAAAAATGCTACTAACCATAGCAAACTATGCCAAACTCACCTAAATTACTTCGGCTATCAAAAATCACCCCCAACTACACTTTACAGCAACAAACTAAGCCCAATCACTTTAAAATAACAAAAAAATGCTAAAAATTATAACAAACTATACCAGAATCACCTAAATTACTTCGGCTACCGTAAATCACCCCCAACTATCCCTTGCCACAACAAACCAAACCATATCATCTTAAAATTACAAAAAAAGATGTACAAATCATAACAAACTATGCCAGACTCACCTAAAATACTTCGGCTACTCTAAATTATCACCAACTAACCCTTACCACAACAAACCAAACCCAATCACTTTTAAATTACAAAAAAATGCTAGTAACCATAGCAAACTATGCCAAACTCACCTAAATTACTTCGGCTATCAAAAATCACCCCCAACTACACTTTACAGCAACAAACTAAGCCCAATCACTTTAAAATTACAAAAAAATGCTAAAAATCATAACAAACTATACCAGAATTACCTAAATTACTTCGGCTACCGTAAATCACTTACAACTATCCCTTACCACAACAAACCAAACCATATCATCTTAAAATTACAAAAAAAGGTGTACAAATCATAACAAACTATGCCAGACTCACCTAAATTACTTCGGCTACTCTAAATCATCACCAACTAACCCTTACCACAACAAACTAAACCCAATCACTTTTAAATTACAAAAAAATGCTAGTAACCCTAGCAAACTATGCCAAACTCACCTAAATTACTTCGGCTTCCATAAATCATCACCAACTAACCCTTACCACAACAAACTAAACCCAATCACTTTTAAATTGCAAAAAAATGCTACTAACCATAGCAAACTATGCCAAACTCACCTAAATTACTTCGGCTATCAAAAATCACCCCCAACTACACTTTACAGCAACAAACTAAGCCCAATCACTTTAAAATTACAAAAAAATGCTAAAAATCATAACAAACTATACCAGAATAACCTAAATTACTTCGGCTACCGTAAATCACTTACAACTATCCCTTACCACAACAAACCAAACCATATCATCTTAAAATTACAAAAAAAGGTATACAAATCATAACAAACTACGCCAGACAAACCAAACCCAATCACTTTTAAATTACAAAAAAATGCTAAAAATTATAACAAACTATACCAGAATCACCTAAATTACTTCGGCTACCGTAAATCACCCCCAACCTTCCCTTACCACAACAAACTAAACCCAATCACTTTTAAATTACAAAAATATGCTACTAACCATAGCAAACTATGCCAAACTCACCTAAATTACTTCGGCTATCAAAAATCACCCCCAACTACACTTACAGCAACAAACTAAGCCCAATCACTTTAAAATTACAAAAAAATGCTAAAAATCATAACAAACTATACCAGAATCACCTAAATAACTTCGGCTACCGTAAATCACCCCCAACTAACCCTTACCACAACAAACCAAACCATATCATCTTAAAATTACAAAAAAAGGTGTACAAATCATAACAAACTATGCCAGACTCACCTAAATTACTTCGGCTACTCTAAATCATCACCAACTAACCCTTACCACAACAAACTAAACCCAATCACTTTTAAATTACAAAAAAATGCTAGTAACCTTAGCAAACTATGCCAAACTCACCTAAATTACTTCGGCTAACATAAATCATCACCAAATAACCCTTACCACAACAAACTAAACCCAATCACTTTTAAATAACAAAAAAATGCTACTAAACATAGCAAACTATGCCAAACTCACCTAAATTACTTCGGCTATCAAAAATCACCCCCAACTACACTTTACAGCAACAAACTAAGCCCAATCACTTTAAAATTACAAAAAAATGCTAAAAATCATAACAAACTACCAGAATCACCTAAATTACTTCGGCTACCGTAAATCACCCCCAACTATCCCTTACCACAACAAACCAAACTATATCATCTTAAAATTACAAAAAAAGGTATACAAACCATAACAAACTACGCCAGACAAACCAAACCCAATCACTTTTAAATTACAAAAAAATGCTACTAACCATAGCAAACTATGCCAAACTCACCTAAATTACTTCGGCTATCAAAAATCACCCCCAACTACACTTTACAGCAACAAACTAAGCCCAATCACTTTGAAATTACAAAAAAATGCTAAAAATCATAACAAACTATACCAGAATCACCTAAATTACTTCGGCTACCGTAAATCACCCGCAACTATCCCTTACCATAACAAACCAAACCATATCATCTTAAAATTACAAAAAAAGGTGTACAAATCATAACGAACTATGCCAGACAAACCAAACCCAATCACTTTTAAATTGCAAAAAAATGCTACTAACCATAGCAAACTATGCCAAACTCACCTAAATTACTTCGGCTATCTAAAATCACCCCCAAATACACTTTACAGCAACAAACTAAGCCCAATCACTTTAAAATTACAAAAAAATGCTAAAAATCATAACAAACTATACCAGAATTACCTAAATTACTTCGGCTACCGTAAATCACTTACAACTATCCCTTACCACAACAAACCAAACCATATCATCTTAAAATTACAAAAAAAGGTGTACAAATCATAACAAACTATGCCAGACTCACCTAAATTACTTCGGCTACTCTAAATCATCACCAACTAACCCTTACTACAACAAACTAAACCCAATCACTTTTAAATTACAAAAAAATGCTAGTAACCCTAGCAAACTATGCCAAACTCACCTAAATTACTTCGGCTTCCATAAATCATCACCAACTAACCCTTACCACAACAAACTAAACCCAATCACTTTTAAATTGCAAAAAAATGCTACTAACCATAGCAAACTATGCCAAACTCACCTAAATTACTTCGGCTATCAAAAATCACCCCCAACTACACTTTACAGCAACAAACTAAGCCCAATCACTTTAAAATTACAAAAAAATGCTAAAAATCATAACAAACTATACCAGAATTACCTAAATTACTTCGGCTACCGTAAATCACTTACAACTATCCCTTACCACAACAAACCAAACCATATCATCTTAAAATTACAAAAAAAGGTGTACAAATCATAACAAACTATGCCAGACTCACCTAAATTACTTCGGCTACTCTAAATCATCACCAACTAACCCTTACCACAACAAACTAAACCCAATCACTTTTAAATTACAAAAAAATGGTAGTAACCCTAGCAAACTATGCCAAACTCACCTAAATTACTTCGGCTTCCATAAATCATCACCAACTAACCCTTACCACAACAAACTAAACCCAATCACTTTTAAATTGCAAAAAAATGCTACTAACCATAGCAAACTATGCCAAACTCACCTAAATTACTTCGGCTATCAAAAATCACCCCCAACTGCACTTTACAGCAACAAACTAAGCCCAATCACTTTAAAATTACAAAAAAATGCTAAAAATCATAACAAACAATACCAGAATTACCTAAATTACTTCGGCTACCGTAAATCACTTACAACTATCCCTTACCACAACAAACCAAACCATATCATCTTAAAATTACAAAAAAAGGTGTACAAATCATAACAAACTATGCCAGACTCACCTAAATTACTTCGGCTAATCTAAATCATCACCAACTAACCCCTACCACAACAAACTAAACCCAATCACTTTTAAATTACAAAAAAATGCAAGTAACCCTAGCAAACTATGCCAAACTCACCTAAATTACTTCGGCTACCATAAATCATCACCAACTAACCCTTACCACAACAAACTAAACACTTTTATATTACAAAAAAATGCTACTAACCATAGCAAACTATGCCAAACTCACCTAAATTACTTCGGCTATCTAAAATCACCCCCAAATACACTTTACAGCAACAAACTAAGCCCAATCACTTTAAAATTACAAAAAAATGCTAAAAATCATAACAAACTATACCAGAATTACCTAAATTACTTCGGCTACCGTAAATCACTTACAACTATCCCTTACCACAACAAATCAAACCATATCATCTTAAAATTACAAAAAAAGGTGTACAAATCATAACAAACTATGCCAGACTCACCTAAATTACTTCGGCTATTCTAAATCATCACCAACTAACCCTTACCACAACAAACTAAACACAATCACTTTTAAATTACAAAAAAATGCTAGTAACCCTAGCAAACTATGCCAAACTCACCTAAATTACTTCGGCTACCATAAATCATCACCAACTACACTTTACAGCAACAAACTAAGCCCAATCACTTTAAAGTTACAAAAAAATGCTAAAAATCATAACAAACTATACCAGAATCACCTAAATTACTTTGGCTTTCGTAAATCACCCCCAACTATCCCTTACCACAACAAACCAAACCATACAATCTTAAAATTACAAAAAAAGGTATACAAATCATAACAAACTACGCCAGACAAACCAAACCCAATCACTTTTAAATTACAAAAATATGCTACTAACCATAGCAAACTATGCCAAACTCACCTAAATTACTTCGGCTATCAAAAATCACCCCCAACTACACTTTACAGCAACAAACTAAGCCCAATCACTTTAAAATAACAAAAAAATGCTAAAAATTATAACAAACTATACCAGAATCACCTAAATTACTTCGGCTACCGTAAATCACCCCCAACTATCCCTTGCCACAACAAACCAAACCATATCATCTTAAAATTACAAAAAAAGATGTACAAATCATAACAAACTATGCCAGACTCACCTAAAATACTTCGGCTACTCTAAATTATCACCAACTAACCCTTACCACAACAAACCAAACCCAATCACTTTTAAATTACAAAAAAATGCTAGTAACCATAGCAAACTATGCCAAACTCACCTAAATTACTTCGGCTATCAAAAATCACCCCCAACTACACTTTACAGCAACAAACTAAGCCCAATCACTTTAAAATTACAAAAAAATGCTAAAAATCATAACAAACTATACCAGAATTACCTAAATTACTTCGGCTACCGTAAATCACTTACAACTATCCCTTACCACAACAAACCAAACCATATCATCTTAAAATTACAAAAAAAGGTGTACAAATCATAACAAACTATGCCAGACTCACCTAAATTACTTCGGCTACTCTAAATCATCACCAACTAACCCTTACCACAACAAACTAAACCCAATCACTTTTAAATTACAAAAAAATGCTAGTAACCCTAGCAAACTATGCCAAACTCACCTAAATTACTTCGGCTTCCATAAATCATCACCAACTAACCCTTACCACAACAAACTAAACCCAATCACTTTTAAATTGCAAAAAAATGCTACTAACCATAGCAAACTATGCCAAACTCACCTAAATTACTTCGGCTATCAAAAATCACCCCCAACTACACTTTACAGCAACAAACTAAGCCCAATCACTTTAAAATTACAAAAAAATGCTAAAAATCATAACAAACTATACCAGAATTACCTAAATTACTTCGGCTACCGTAAATCACTTACAACTATCCCTTACCACAACAAACCAAACCATATCATCTTAAAATTACAAAAAAAGGTGTACAAATCATAACAAACTATGCCAGACTCACCTAAATTACTTCGGCTATCAAAAATCACCCCCAACTGCACTTTACAGCAACAAACTAAGCCCAATCACTTTAAAATTACAAAAAAATGCTAAAAATCATAACAAACAATACCAGAATTACCTAAATTACTTCGGCTACCGTAAATCACTTACAACTATCCCTTACCACAACAAACCAAACCATATCATCTTAAAATTACAAAAAAAGGTGTACAAATCATAACAAACTATGCCAGACTCACCTAAATTACTTCGGCTAATCTAAATCATCACCAACTAACCCTTACCACAACAAACTAAACCCAATCACTTTTAAATTACAAAAAAATGCAAGTAACCCTAGCAAACTATGCCAAACTCACCTAAATTACTTCGGCTACCATAAATCATCACCAACTAACCCTTACCACAACAAACTAAACACTTTTATATTACAAAAAAATGCTACTAACCATAGCAAACTATGCCAAACTCACCTAAATTACTTCGGCTATCTAAAATCACCCCCAAATACACTTTACAGCAACAAACTAAGCCCAATCACTTTAAAATTACAAAAAAATGCTAAAAATCATAACAAACTATACCAGAATTACCTAAATTACTTCGGCTACCGTAAATCACTTACAACTATCCCTTACCACAACAAATCAAACCATATCATCTTAAAATTACAAAAAAAGGTGTACAAATCATAACAAACTATGCCAGACTCACCTAAATTACTTCGGCTATTCTAAATCATCACCAACTAACCCTTACCACAACAAACTAAACACAATCACTTTTAAATTACAAAAAAATGCTAGTAACCCTAGCAAACTATGCCAAACTCACCTAAATTACTTCGGCTACCATAAATCATCACCAACTAACCCTTACCACAACAAACTAAACCCAATCACTTTTAAATTACAAAAAAATGCTACTAACCATAGCAAACTATGCCAAACTCACCTAAATTACTTCGGCTATCAAAAATCACCCCCAACTACACTTTACAGCAACAAACTAAGCCCAATCACTTTAAAATTACAAAAAAATGCTAAAAATCATAACAAACTATACCAGAATCACCTAAATTACTTCGGCTACCATAAATCACCCCCAACTATCACTTACCACAACAAACCAAATCATATTATCTTAAAATTACAAAAAAAAGGTGTACAAATCATAACAAACTATGCCAGACAAACCAAACCTAATCACTTTTAAATTACAAAAAAATGCTACTAACCATAGCAAACTATGCCAAACTCACCTAAATTACTTCGGCTATCAAAAATCACCCCCAACTACACTTTACAGCAACAAACTAAGCCCAATCACTTTAAAATAACAAAAAAATGCTAAAAATTATAACAAACTATACCAGAATCACCTAAATTACTTCGGCTACCGTAAATCACCCCCAACTATCCCTTGCCACAACAAACCAAACCATATCATCTTAAAATTACAAAAAAAGATGTACAAATCATAACAAACTATGCCAGACTCACCTAAAATACTTCGGCTACTCTAAATTATCACCAACTAACCCTTACCACAACAAACCAAACCCAATCACTTTTAAATTACAAAAAAATGCTAGTAACCATAGCAAACTATGCCAAACTCACCTAAATTACTTCGGCTACCATAAATCATCACCAACTACACTTTACAGCAACAAACTAAGCCCAATCACTTTAAAGTTACAAAAAAATGCTAAAAATCATAACAAACTATACCAGAATCACCTAAATTACTTTGGCTTTCGTAAATCACCCCCAACTATCCCTTACCACAACAAACCAAACCATACAATCTTAAAATTACAAAAAAAGGTATACAAATCATAACAAACTACGCCAGACAAACCAAACCCAATCACTTTTAAATTACAAAAAAATGCTACTAACCATAGCAAACTATGCCAAACTCACCTAAATTACTTCGGCTATCAAAAATCACCCCCAACTACACTTTACAGCAACAAACTAAGCCCAATCACTTTAAAATTAAAAAAAAATGCTAAAAATCATAACAAACTATACCAGAATCACCTAAATTACTTCGGCTACCGTAAATCACCCCCAACTATCCCTTGCCACAACAGACCAAACCATATCATCCTAAAATTACAAAAAAAGGTGTACAAATCATAACAAACTATGCCAGACTCACCTAAATTACTTCGCCTACTCTAAATTATCACCAACTAACCCTTACCACAACAAACTAAACCCAATCACTTCTAAATTACAAAAAAATGCTACTAACCATAGCAAACTATGCCAAACTCACCTAAATTACTTCGGCTATCAAAAATCACCCCCAACTACACTTTACAGCAACAAACTAAGCCCAATCACTTTAAAATTACAAAAAAATGCTAAAAATCATAACAAACTATACCAGAATCACCTAAATTACTTCGGCTACCGTAAATCACCCCCAACTATCCCTTGCCACAACAGAACAAACCATATCATCTTAAAATTACAAAAAAAGGTGTACAAATCATAACAAACTATGCCAAACTCACCTAAATTACTTCGGCTATCATAAATCATCACCAACTAACCCTTACCAAAACAAACTCAACCCAATCACTTTTAAATTACAAAAAAATGCTACTAGCCATAGCAAACTAAGCCAAACTCACCTAAATTACTTCGGCTATCAAAAATAACCCCCAACTACACTTTACAGCAACAAACTAAGCCCAGTCACTTTAAAATTACAAAAAAATGCTAAAAATCATAACAAACTACACCAGAATCACCTAAATTACTTCGGCTACCGTAAATCACCCCCAACTATCCCTTACCACAACAAACCAACCCATATCATCTTAAAATTACAAAAAAAGGTGTACAAATCATAACAAACTATGCCAGACAAACCAAACCCAATCACTTTTAAATTACAAAAAAATGCTACTAACCAAAGCTCACAATCTATATTTATGTCAAAAATTCAAATCTTTAACGCCAACGGAGCGTCGGAAGGAAGTTAACGAATTAAAATTGTGTTCCAATTGTTTAAACAAAGGACATTTCATAGGCAATTGTCAATCCAAATTCAATTGTCAGAAATGTAAATCGCGTTTTCTAAATCTAGAACGAAAATTACAAGCCAACCCAGTTCTTCGTACAAAATACGTAGATTTCTTGCGTGAGTACCAAGATCTAGGTCACATGTCGTTAGTTACTTCACAATCTAACGAAAATTCATTTTATCTTCCTCACCATGGAGTGTTAAAGGAATCAACAACAACTGCTCTTAGAGTTGTGTTCGACGGTTCTGCTTCTACAACAAGCGGAGTGTCATTGAATGACATTCAAATGATAGGTCCCACCATTCAGTCTGATTTGTTTTCAATTCTTTTGCGATTTCGCAAGCATTTCATAGCCATTTCAGCCGACGCAATCAAAATGTACCGCCAGGTTTTGGTTGAGCCCAATCAGCGACATCTTCAACGAATCCTTTGGCGCGAAACCCCATTAGAACCAATTCAAACTTTCGAATTGAATACTGTTACTTACGGTACTGCGTCTGAATCGTTTCTTGCCATTCGATCTCTAACACAAACCGGAATTGACGTTTATGAATCAGATCCCATCCTAGCTAAAATAATTTGTGAGGATTTCTACGTAGACGATTTAATAACTGGAACAGACTCTCTCGAACATGCCCATCACATCTGCAAGCGTCTTCCCCAGGTTCTAGAAGCGGGTTGTTTTAAGTTGCGGAAATGGATTTCGAACGAACCAGACATTCTCTCAAGTTTTGAAAACCCCGAATTGCATCCAGACTTTTTATCTTTTGATACCAGCGGGCTAGCAAAAACGCTTGGCCTCAAATGGTCATTCAAAAAGGAATTTTTTTCCTATTCAATCAAGGTGCCATCGTCACCTAACGTAACAAAAAGAAGTATCTATTCGGAAATATCGCAAATATTCGATCCATTGGGATTCCTAAGCCCGTGTATAATCATAGCAAAAATACTGCTTCAGCAATTGTGGCTAGAAAGAATTTCGTGGGATGAACAGATATCTCGTCATCTTCATGAAAGTTTGTTGTCTTTCCGTGCTCAACTTGTAAGTTTAAACAGCATCAAGATTCCTAGATATGTTTGTTGCAGAGAACCTGTTGCTACTGAGCTGCACTGTTTTGCAGATGGTAGTTCTGTTGCATACGGAGCTTGCTCATATATTAGGACGATCAATAAGGAACGCCAAATTTCAGTCCATTTGTTATGTTCAAAGACCAGAGTCGCCTCCCTGAAACCAATTTCTATTCCAAGGCTTGAACTTTCTGCTGCATTAATTCTAGCAAGATTAGCCAACCAAATTTTCAAAGCAATTCAAATCAAGTTTGACAGATGCTTCTTCTGGTCAGACTCTACAGTTGTCCTTGGTTGGTTAAAAACTTCCCCAAATCTCTTGAAAACATTCGTATGCATCCGCGTCGCGAAGATTTAAGAAACGTCCACTAAATTACAGGCCATTTGGCGGCATGTACCCACTCATTCTAACCCTGCTGATTTACTTTCCAGGGGCGTTCCCCTTAGCAAACTTTCAGATCTTGATCTGTGGTGGTCTGGTCCATCTTGGTTTTCTCTTTCTGAATCTTCTAGGCCAGCCCAGACTTCAACAACATCTGATCTTCCTGAATTGAAGTCAAATAACATTGTGATGATGGGAGTCAGTGTTGAAGGTTTCCCATTTTCAAAATATTCAAACATTACCAAACTTGAGTACATGTTTGCTTGTTGCTTAAGGTTCTTGGAAAACTGCCGGAAAACAAAAACTGACAGGAAGATCGGCCCCATTTGTTTGACTGAGTTACAAACCTCACAAAAAATGCTTGGCAAAATTTCTCAATCCGACACTTTGGCACCTGAGATAAGATCTTTAAAATCAAGTGAGTCTCATAAGATTAGCAGCCAATTGCGCGTTTTAAATCCATTTTTGGATAATGAAAGTTGGCTTCGTGTGGGAGGTTGTTTGCAAAACTTTAAACTTAGCTTTATGAAAAAGCATCCTTTGGTGTTGAAATCTAGGCATACGTTCACAAAATTACTTTTTGCTCGCGAGCATGAGAGGTTGCTACACGCTGGTCCTCAACTTTTATTAGCTACAATTCGTGACCGGTATTGGCCTTTAGGAGGGAGAAATTTGGCTCGCTACACAGTCAGAAGCTGCAGAATCTGTTCTCGAGCTTCACCAAAGAACGTTATTCCCATCATGGGCAAACTTCCCGATGTTAGAGTAACACCAACAAATCCATTTATGACCACAGGTGTAGACTACGCTGGTCCTATTCTGATAAAGGATAAAAAGGGCCGGGGATCCAAGTCAATAAAGTATTATGTAGCCGTTTTTGTTTGCTTCTCTACAAAAGCAATTCATTTAGAGTTAGTCAGTAATTTGACCACCGAAACATTCATTGCGGCTTTGCGAAGATTTTGCGCTCGCAGGGGCAAACCCAGTAACGTATCTTCCGACAATGGAACTAATTTTAAGGGCGCGAGCTCTGAATTAAAGGAGTTAGCTTCGTTTCTCACTGCGAATCACGAAGCTGTTTTTGAAACAGCCTTAAAACATGAAGTCAATTGGCACTTCATCCCACCCAGTTCGCCGCACTTTGGCGGCCTATGGGAAGCTGGTGTTAAATCTGTGAAACATCACCTGAAGAGAGTTGCTCATAATACTTCGCTTTCTTATGAAGAGATGTATACTCTTTTAGCACAAATAGAGTCAATCTTGAATTCGCGTCCCTTGTTCCCCTTGTCAGCTGACCCCAACGACCTAAAAGTCGTCACACCTGGACATTTTTTAATTGGGCGATCGCTACTTTCCATAACTGACCCGGACTTATCAGACATACCAGTTGCGCGTTTGAGTCATTATCAACGAGTTCAACAAATTCAACGACACTTTTGGACAAGATGGCACAAAGAGTATCTCACGGAGCTCCAAACTCGTGCCAAGTGGCATTCCAGTAAGGGCTCCCTACAAGAAGGCGATATGGTCATATGGTCATATGGTCATAAAAGTCGATAACCAACCTCCGTTATCGTGAAAGCTAGGACAAATTATGCAGCTACATCCCGGAAAGGATGGCATTGCTAGGGTTGCCACAGTCAAGACAACCAACGGCATCGTTCAGCGAGCCATCTCCAAGCTTTGCCCTCTTCCCTTCAGTGATTAGTGCAATATTGTGTTCTGTGTTGCGCTTTAACTACGTCTTTCATAACAACTGTAAATGTTTATTATTGTTTTACAATGTAAAGTGTAACTAGAATAAGTTCATTTTGGTTTCTTTATTGAAAGCTAGAGCTTTCAAGGTGTGGGGGAATGTTGCCGAGTCAATTCGAATTAATTCTCCACTCTCTTATTTTGTTTTTTCCCTGTAGACATGGTGATGGTAAAACAACAAGTTTTAGCATCAACAAATCTAAATTAATACAAAAACGTCGCTTCATGTTATAAAATAAAAATTGTTCAGTGTTGAAGAGAGTTTTCATCTGCAAACAAAGGCCACAACAGCCAAACTCACCTAAATTACTTCGGCTATAAAAAATCACCCCCAACTACACTTTACAGCAACAAACTAAGCCCCCACTTTAAAATTACAAAAAAAAGCTAAAAATCATAACAAACTATACCAGAATCACCTAAATTACTTCGGCTACCGTAAATCACCCCCAACTATCCTTTACCACAACAAACCAAACCATATCATCTTAAAATTACAAAAAAAAGTGTACAAATCATAACAAACTATGCCAGACTCACCTAACTTACTTCGGCTACTCTAAATCATTACCAACTAACCCTTACCACAACAAACTAAACCCAATCACTTTTAAATTACAAAAAAATGCTAGTAACCATAGCAAACTATGCTAAACTCACCTAAATTACTTCTGCTACCATAAATCATCACCAACTAACCCTTACCACAACAAATTGAACCCAATCACTTTTAAATTACAAAAAAATGCTACTAACCATAGCAAACTGTGCCAAACTTACCTAAATTACTTCGGCTATCAAAAATCACTCCCAACTACATTTTACAGCAACAAACTAAGCCCAATCACTTTAAAATTACAAAAAAATGTTAAAAATCATAACAAACTATACCAGAATCACCTAAATTACTTCGGCTACCGTAAATCACCCCCAACTATACCTTACCACAACAAACCAAACTATATCATCTTAAAGTTACAAAAAAAGGTGTACAAATCATAACAAACTATGCCAGACTCACCTAAATTACTTCGGCTACTCTAAATCATCACCAACTAACCCTTACCACAACAAACTAAACCCAATCACTTTTAAATTACAAAAAAATGCTAGTAACCATAGCAAACTATGCCAATCTCACCTAAATTACTTCGACTACCATAAATCATCACCAACTAACCCTTACCACAACAAACTAAACCCAATCACTTTTAAATTACAAAAAAATGCTACTAACCATAGCAAACTCTGCCAAACTCACCTAAATTACTTCGGCTATCAAAAATCACCCCCAACTACACTTTACAGCAACAAACTAAACCCAATCACTTTTAAATTACAAAAAAATGCTAGTAACCATAGCAAACTATGCCAAACTCACCTAAATTACTTCGGCTACCATAAATCATCACCAACTAACCCTTACCACAACAAACTAAACCCAATCACTTTTAAATTACAAAAAATGCTACTAAACATAGCAAACTATGCCAAACTCACCTAAATTACTTCGGCTATCAAAAATCACCCCCATCTACACATTACAGCAACAAACTAAGCCCAATCACTTTAAAATTACAAAAAAATGCTAAAAATCAACATAAACTATACCAGAATCACCTAAATTACTTCGGCTACCGTAAATCACCCCCAACTATCCCTTACCACAACAAACCAAACCATATCATCTTAAAATTACAAAAAAAGGTGTACAAATCATAACAAACTATGCCAGACAAACTAAACCCAATCACTTTTAAATTACAAAAAAATGCTGCTAACCATAGCAAACTATACCAAACTCACCTAAATTACTTCGGCTATCAAAAATCAACCCCAACTACACTTTACAGCAACAAACTGAGTCCAATCACTTTAAAATTGCAAAAAAATGCTAAAAATCATAACAAACTATACCAGAATCACCTAAATTACTTCGGCTACCGTAAATCACCCCCAACTATCCCTTACCACAACAAACCAAACCATATCATTTTAAAATTACAAAAAAGGTGTACAAATCATAACAAACTATGCCAGACTCACCTAAATTACTTCGGCTATTCTAAATCATCACCAACTAACCCTTACCACAATAAACTAAACCCAATTACTTTTAAATTACAAAAAAATGCTAGTAACCATAGCAAACTAGGCCAAACTCACCTAAATTACTTCGGCTACCATAAATCATCACCAACTAACCCGTACCAAAACAAACTAAACCCAATCACTTTTAAATTACAAAAAAATGCTGCTAACCATAGCAAACTATACCAAACTCACCTAAATTACTTCGGCTATCAAAAATCACCCCCAACTACACTTTACAGCAACAAACTAAGCCCAATCACTTTGAAATTACAAAAAAATGCTAAAAATCATAACAAACTATACCAGAATCACCTAAATTACTTCGGCTACCGTAAATCACCCCCTACTATCCCTTACCACAACAAACCAAACCATATCATTTAAAAATTAAAAAAAGGTGTACAAATCATACCAAACTATACCAGACTCACCTAAATTACTTCGGCTACTCTAAATCATCACCAACTAACCCTTACCACAACAAACTAAACCCAATCACTTATAAATTACAAAAAAATGCTAGTAACCATAGCAAACTATGCCAAACTCACCTAAATTACTTCGGCTACCATAAATCACCACCAACTAACCCTTACCACAACAAACTAAACCCAATCACTTTTAAATTACAAAAAAATGCTACTAACCATAGCAAACTATGACAAACTCACCTAAATTACTTCGGCTATCAAAAATCACCCCCAACTACACTTTACAGCAACAAACTAAGCCCAATCACTTTAAAATTACAAAAAAATGCTAAAAATCATAACAAACTATACCAGAATCACCTAAATTACTTCGGCTTCCGTAAATCACCCCCAACTATCCCTTACCACAACAAACCAAACCATATCATCTTAAAATTAAAAAAAAAGGTGTACAAATCATAACAAACTATGCCAGACTCACCTAAATTACTTCGGCTACTCTAAATCATCACCAACTAACCTTTACCACAACAAACTAAACCCAATCACTTTTAAATTACAAAAAAATGCTAGTAACCATAGCAAACCATGCCAATCTCACCTAAATTACTTCGGCTACCATAAATCATCACCAACTAACCCTTACCACAACAAACTAAACCCAATCACTTTTAAATTACAGAAAAATGCTACTAACCATAGCAAACTATGCCAAACTCACCTAAATTACTTCGGCTATCAAAAATCACCCCCAACTACACTTTACAGCAACAAACGAAGCCCAATCACTTTAAAATTACAAAAAAATGCTAAAAATCATAACAAACTATACCAGAATCACCTAAATTACTTCGGCTACTGTAAATCGCCCCCAACTATCCCTTACCACAACAAACCAAACCATATCATCTTAAAATTACAAAAAAAGGTGTACAAATCATAACAAACTATGCCAGACTCACCTAAATTACTTCTGCTACTCTAAATCATCACCAACTAACCCTTACCACAACAAACTAAACCCAATCACTTTTAAATTACAAAAAAATGCTAGTAACCATAGCAAACTATGCCAAACTCACCTAAATTACTTCGGCTACCATAAATCATCACCAACTAACCCTTACCACAACAAACTAAACCCAATCAATTTTAAATTACAAAAAAATGCTACTAACCATAGCAAACTATGACAAACTCACCTAAATTACTTCGGCTATCAAAAATCACCCCCAACTACACTTTACAGCAACAAACTAAGCCCAATCACTTTAAAATTACAAAAAAATGCTAAAAATCATAACAAACTTTACCAGGATCACCTAAATTACTTCGGCTTCCGTAAATCACCCCCAACTATCCCTTACCACAACAAACCAAACCATATCATCTTAAAATTACAAAAAAAGATGTACAAATCATAACAAAATATGCCAGACTCACCTAAATTACTTCGGCTACTCTAAATCATCACCAACTAACCTTTACCACAACAAACTAAACCCAATCACCTTTAAATTACAAAAAAATGCTAGTAACCATAGCAAACTATGCCAATCTCACCTAAATTACTTCGGCTACCATAAATCATCACCAACTAACCCTTACCACAACAAACTAAACCCAATAACTTTTAAATTACAAAAAAATGCTACTAACCATAGCAAACTATGCCAAACCCACCTAAATTACTTCGGCTATCAAAAATCACCCCCATCTACACATTACATCAACAAACTAAGCCCAATCAATTTAAAATTACAAAAAAATGCTAAAAATCAACACAAACTATACCAGATTCACCTAAATTACTTCTGCTACCGTAAATCACCCCCAACTATTCCTTACCACAACAAACCAAACCATATCATCTTAAAATTACAAAAAAAGGTGTACAAATCATAACAAACTATGCCAGACTCACCTAAATTACTTCGGCTACTCTAAATCATCACCAACTAACCCTTACCACAACAAACTAAACCCAATCACTTTTAAATTACAAAAAAATGCTAGTAACCATAGGAGAGTATGCCAAACTCACCTAAATTACTTCGGCTACCATAAATCATTACCAACTAACCCTTACCACAACAAACTAAACCCAATCACTTTTAAATTACAAAAAAATGCTACTAACCATAGCAAACTATGCCAAACTCACCTAAGTTACTTCGGCTATCAAAAATCACCCCCAACTATACTTTACAGCAACAAACTAAGCCCAATCACTTTAAAATTACAAAAAAATGCTAAAAATCAAATCAAACTATACCAGAATCACCTAAATTACTTCGGCTACCGTAAATCACCCCCAACTATCCCTTACCACAACAAACCAAACCATATCATCTTAAAATTACAAAAAACGGTGTACAAATGATAACAAACTATGCCAGACTCACCTAAATTACTTCGGCTACTCTAAATCATCACCAACTAACCCTTACCACAACAAACTAAACCCAATCACTTTTAAATTACAAAAAAATGCTAGTAACCATAGCAAACTATGCCAAACTCACCTAAATTACTTCGGCTACCATAAATCATCACCAACTAACCCTTACCACAACAAACTAAACCCAATCACTTTTAAATTACAAAAAATTGCTACTAACCATAGCAAATTATGCCAAACTCACCTAAATTACTTCGGCTATCAAAAATCACCCCCAACTACACTTTACAGCAACAAATTAAGCCCAATTACTTTAAAATTACAAAAAAATGCTAAAAATCATAACAAACTATACCTGAATCACCTAAATTACTTCGGCTACCGAAAATCACCCCCAACTATCCCTTACCACAACAAACCAAACCATATCATCTTAAAATTACAAAAAAAGGTGTACAAATCTTAACAAACTATGCCAGACTCACCTAAATTACTTCGGCTACTCTAAATCATCACCAACTAACCCTTACCACAACAAACTAAACCCAATCACTTTTAAATTACAAAAAAATGCTAGTAACCATAGGAGACTATGCCAAACTCACCTAAATTACTTCGGCTACCATAAATCATTACCAACTAACCCTTACCACAACAAACTAAACCCAATCACTTTTAAATTACAAAAAAATGCTACTAACCATAGCAAACTATGCCAAACTCACCTAAGTTACTTCGGCTATCAAAAATCACCCCCAACTATACTTTACAGCAACAAACTAAGCCCAATCACTTTAAAATTACAAAAAAATGCTAAAAATCAAATCAAACTATACCAGAATCACCTAAATTACTTCGGCTACCGTAAATCACCCCCAACTATCCCTTACCACAACAAACCAAACCATATCATCTTAAAATTACAAAAAACGGTGTACAAATGATAACAAACTATGCCAGACTCACCTAAATTACTTCGGCTACTCTAAATCATCACCAACTAACCCTTACCACAACAAACTAAACCCAATCACTTTTAAATTACAAAAAAATGCTACTAACCATAGCAAACTATGCCAAACTCACCTAAGTTACTTCGGCTATCAAAAATCACCCCCAACTATACTTTACAGCAACAAACTAAGCCCAATCACTTTAAAATTACAAAAAAATGCTAAAAATCAAATCAAACTATACCAGAATCACCTAAATTACTTCGGCTACCGTAAATCACCCCCAACTATCCCTTACCACAACAAACCAAACCATATCATCTTAAAATTACAAAAAACGGTGTACAAATGATAACAAACTATGCCAGACTCACCTAAATTACTTCGGCTACTCTAAATCATCACCAACTAACCCTTACCACAACAAACTAAACCCAATCACTTTTAAATTACAAAAAAATGCTAGTAACCATAGCAAACTATGCCAAACTCACCTAAATTACTTCGGCTACCATAAATCATCACCAACTAACCCTTACCACAACAAACTAAACCCAATCACTTTTAAATTACAAAAAATTGCTACTAACCATAGCAAATTATGCCAAACTCACCTAAATTACTTCGGCTATCAAAAATCACCCCCAACTACACTTTACAGCAACAAATTAAGCCCAATTACTTTAAAATTACAAAAAAATGCTAAAAATCATAACAAACTATACCTGAATCACCTAAATTACTTCGGCTACCGAAAATCACCCCCAACTATCCCTTACCACAACAAACCAAACCATATCATCTTAAAATTACAAAAAAAGGTGTACAAATCTTAACAAACTATGCCAGACTCACCTAAATTACTTCGGCTACTCTAAATCATCACCAACTAACCCTTACCACAACAAACTAAACCCAATCACTTTTAAATTACAAAAAAATGCTAGTAACCATAGGAGACTATGCCAAACTCACCTAAATTACTTCGGCTACCATAAATCATTACCAACTAACCCTTACCACAACAAACTAAACCCAATCACTTTTAAATTACAAAAAAATGCTACTAACCATAGCAAACTATGCCAAACTCACCTAAGTTACTTCGGCTATCAAAAATCGCCCCCAACTACACTTTACAGCAACAAACTAAGCCCAATCACTTTAAAATTACAAAAAAATGCTAAAAATCATAACAAACTATACCAGAATCACCTAAATTACTTCGGCTACCGTAAATCACCCCCAACTATCCCTTACCACAACAAACCAAACCATATCATCTTAAAATTACAAAAAAAGATGTACAAATGATAACAAACTTTGCCAGACTCACCTAAATTACTTCGGCTACTCTAAATCATCACCAACTAACCCTTACCACAACAAACTAAACCCAATCACTTTTAAATTACAAAAAAATGCTAGTAACCATAGCAAACTATGCCAAACTCACCTAAATTACTTCGGCTACCATAAATCATCACCAACTAACCCTTACCACAACAAACTAAACCCAATCACTTTTAAATTACAAAAAATTGCTACTAACCATAGCAAACTATGCCAAACTCACCTAAATTACTTCGGCTATCGAAAATCACCCCCAACTACACTTTACAGCAACAAACTAAGCCCAATCACTTTAAAATTACAAAAAAATGCTAAAAATCAACACAAACTATACCAGAATCACCTAAATTACTTCGGCTACCGTAAATCACCCCCAACTATCCCTTACCACAACAAACCAAACCATATCATCTTAAAATTACAAAAAAAGGTGTACAAATCATAACAAACTATGCCAGACAAACCAAACCCAATCACATTTAAATTACAAAAAAATGCCACTAACCATAGCAAACTATGCCAAACTCACCTAAATTACTTCGGCTATCAAAAATCACCCCCATCTACACATTACAGTTACAAACTAAGCCCAATCATTTTAAAATTACAAAAAAATGCTAAAAATCAACACAAACTATACCAGAATTACCTAAATTACTTCGGCTACCGTAAATCACCCCCAACTATCCCTTACCACAACAAACCAAACCATATCATCTTAAAATTACAAAAAAAGGTGTACAAATCATAACAAACTATGCCAGACAAACCAAACCCAATCACTTTTAAATTACAAAAAAATGCTACTAACCATAGCAAACTATGCCAAATTCACCTAAACTACTTCGGCTATCAAAAATCACCCCCAACTACACTTTACAGCAACAAACTAAGCCCAATCACTTTAAAAGTACAAATAAATGCTAAAAATCATAACAAACTATACCAGAATCACCTAAATTACTTCGGCTACCGTAAGCCACCCCCAACTATCCCTTACCAGAACAAACTAAACCCAATCAATTTTAAATTACAAAAAAATGCTACTAACCATAGCAAACTATACCAAACTCACCTAAATTACTTCGGCTATCAAAAATCACCCCCAACTACACTTTACAGCAACAAACTAAGTCCAATCACTTTAAAATTGCAAAAAAATGCTAAAAATCATAACAAACTATACCAGAATCACCTAAATTACTTCGGCTACCGTAAATCACCCCCAACTATCCCTTACCACAACAAACCAAACCATATCATCTTTAAATTACAAAAAAGGTGTACAAATCATAACAAACTATGCCAGACTCACCTAAATTACTTCGGCTATTCTAAATCATCACCAACTAACCCTTACCACAATAAACTAAACCCAATCACTTCTAAATTACAAAAAAATGCTAGTAACCATAGCAAACTATGCCAAACTCACCTAAATTACTTCGGCTACCATAAATCATCACCAACTAACCCTTACCAGAACAAACTAAACCCAATCACTTTTAAATTACAAAAAAATTGCTACTAACCATAGCAAACTATGCCAAACTCACCTAAATTACTTCGACTATCAAAAATCACCCCCAACTACACTTTACAGCAACAAACTAAGCCCAATCGCTTTAAAATTACAAAAAAATGGTAAAAATCATAACAAACTATACCAGAATCACCTAAATTATTTCGGCTACCGTAAATCACCCCCAACTATCCCTTACTACAACAAACCAAATCATATCATGATAAAATTACAAAAAAATGTGTACAAATCATAACAAACTATGCCAGACTCACCTAAATTACTTCGGCTACCCTAAATCATCACCAACTAACCCTTACCACAACAAACTAAATCCAATCACTTTTAAATTACAAAAAAATGCTAGTAACTATAGCAAACTATGCCAAACTCACCTAAATTACTTCGGCTACCATAAATCATCACCCAACTAACCCTTACCAAAACAAACTAAACCCAATCACTTTTAAATTACAAAAAAATGCTACTAACCATAGCAAACTATGCCAAACTCACCTAAATTACTTCGGCTATCAAAAATCACCCCCAACTACACTTTACAGCAACAAACTAAACCCAATCACTTTAAAATTACAAAAAAATGCAAAAATCATAACAAACTATACCAGAATCACCTAAATTACTTCGGTTAACGTAAATCACCCCCAACTATCCCTTACCACAACAAACCAAACAATATCATCTTATAATTACAAAAAAAGGTGTACAAATCATAACAAACTAAGCCAAACTCACCTAAATTACTTCGGCTACTCTAAATCGTCACCAACAAACCCTTACCACAACAAACTAAACCCAATCACTTTTAAATTACAAAAAAATGCTAGTAACCATAGGAAACTATGCCAAACTCACCTAAATTACTTCGTCTACCATAAATCATTACCAACTAACCCTTACCAAAACAAACTAAACCCAATCACTTTTAAATTACAAAAAAATGCTACTAACCATAGCAAACTATGCCAAACTCATCTAAATTACTTCGGCTATCAAAAATCACGCCCAACTACACTTTACAGCAACAAAGTAAGCCCAATCACTTTAAAATTAAAAAAAAATGCTAAAAATCATAACAAACTATACCAGAATCACCTAAATTACTTCGGCTACCGTAAATCACCCCGAACTATCCCATACCACAACAAACTAAACCATATCATGTTAAAATTACAAAAAAATGTGTACAAATCTTAACAAACTATGCCAGACTCACCTAAATTACTTCGGCTACTCTAAATCAATACCAACTAACCCTTACAACAACAAACTAAATCCAATCACTTTTAAATTACAAAAAAATGCTATTAACCATAGCAAACTATGCCAAACTCACCTAAATTACTTCGGCTACCATAAATCATCACCAACTAACCCTTACCAAAACAAACTAAACCCAATCACTTTTAAATTACAAAAAAATGCTACTAACCATAGCAAACTATGCCAAACTCACCTAAATTACTTCGGCTATCAAAAATCACGCCCAACTACACTTTGCAGCAACAAACTAAGCCCAATCGCTTTAAAATTACAAAAAAATGCTAAAAATCATAACAAACTATACCAGAATCACCTAAATTGCTTCGGCTACCGTAAATCACCCCGAACTATCCCATACCACAACAAACTAAACCATATCATGTTAAAATTACAAAAAAATGTGTACAAATCTTAACAAACTATGCCAGACTCACCTAAATTACTTCGGCTACCATAAATCATCACCAACTAACCCTTACCAAAACAAACTAAACCCAATCACTTTTAAATTACAAAAAAATGCTACTAACCATAGCAAACTATGCCAAACTCACCTAAATTACTTCGGCTATCAAAAATCACGCCCAACTACACTTTGCAGCAACAAACTAAGCCCAATCGCTTTAAAATTACAAAAAAATGCTAAAAATCATAACAAACTATACCAGAATCACCTAAATTGCTTCGGCTACCGTAAATCACCCCCAACTATCCCTTACCACAACAAACCAAACCATATCATCATAAAATTACAAAAAAGGTGTACAAATCATAACAAACTATGCCAGACTCACCTAAATTATTTCGGCTACTCTAGATCATCACCAACTAACCCTTACTCCAACAAACTAAACCCAATCACTTTTAAATTACAAAAAAATGCTAGTAACCATAGCCAACTATGCCAAACTCACCTAAATTACTTCGGCTACAATAAATCATCACCAACTAACCCTTACCACAACAAACTAAACCCAATCACTTTTAAATTACAAAAAAATGCTAGTAACCATAGCAAACTATGCCAAACTCACCTAAATTACTTCGGCTACCATAAATCATCACCAACTAACCCTTACCAAAACAAACTAAACCCAATCACTTTTAAATTACAAAAAAATGCTACTAACCATAGCAAACTATGCCAAACTCACCTAAATTACTTCGGCTATCAAAAATCACCCCCAACTACACTTTACAGGAACAAACTAATCCCAATCACTTTAAAATTACAAAAAAATGCTAAAAATCATAACAAACTATACCAGAATCACCTAAATTACTTCGGCTACCGTAAATCAACCCCAACTATCCCTTACCACAACAAACCAAACCATATCATCTTAAAATTACAAAAAAAGTTGTACAAATCATAACAAACTATGCCAGACTCACCTAAATTACTTCGGCTACTCTAAATCATCACCAACTAACCCTTAGCACAACAAAATAAACTCAATCACTTTTAAATTACAAAAAAATGCTAGTAACCATAGCAAACAATGCCAAACTCACCTACATTACTTCGGCTACCATAAATCATCACCAACTAACCCTTACCACAACAAACTAAACGCAATCACTTTTAAATTACAAAAAAATGCTACTAACCATAGCAAACTATCCCAAACTCACCTAAATTACTTCGGCTATCAAAAATCACCCCCAACTACACTTTACAGCAACAAACTAAGCCCAATCACATTAAAATTACAAAAAAATGCTAAAAATCATAACAAATTATACCAGAAAAACCTAAATTACTTCGGCTACCGTAAATCACCCCCAACTATCCCTTACCACAACAAACCAAACCATATCATCTTAAAATTACAAAAAAAGGTGTACAAATCATAACAAACTATGCCAGACTCACCTAAATTACTTCGGCTACTCTAAATCATCACCAACTAACCCTTACCACAACAAACTAAACCCAATCACTTTTAAATTACAAAAAAATGCTAGTAACCATAACAAACTATGCCAAACTCACCTAAATTACTTCGGTTACCATAAATCATCACCAACTAACCCTTACCACAACAAACTAAACCCAATCACTTTTAAATTACAAAAAAAATGCTACTAACCACAGCAAACTATGCCAAACTCACCTAAATTACTTCGGCTATCAAAAATCAGCCCCAACTACACTTTACAGCAACAAACTAAGCCCAATCACTTTAAAATTACAAAAAAATGCTAAAAATCATAACAAATTATACCAGAAAAACCTAAATTACTTCGGCTACCGTAAATCACCCCCAACTATCCCTTACCACAACAAACCAAACCATATCATCTTAAAATTACAAAAAAAGGTGTACAAATCATATCAAACTATGCCAGACTCACCTAAATTACTTCGGCTACTCTAAATCATCACCAACTAACCCTTACCACAACAAACTAAACCCAATCACTTTTAAATTACAAAAAAATGCTAGTAACCATAGCAAATTATGCCATACTCACCTAAATTACTTCGGCTACCATAAATCACCACCAACTAATCCTTACCACAACAAACTAAACCCAATCACTTTTAAATTACAAAAAATTGCTACTAACCATAGCAAACTATGCCAAACTCACCTAAATTACTTCGGCTATCAAAAATCACCCCCAACTACACTTTACAGCAACAAACTAAGCCCAATCACTTTAAAATTACAAAAAAATGCTAAAAATCATAACAAACTAAACCAGAATCACCTAAATTACTTCGGCTACCGTAAATCACCCCCAACTATCCCTTACCACAACAAACCAAACCATATCATCTTAAAATTACAAAAAAAGGTGTACAAATCATAACAAACTATGCCAGACTCACCTAAATTACTTCGGCTACTCTAAATCATCACCAACTAACCCTTACCACAACTAACTAAACCCAATCACTTTTAAATTACAAAAAAATGCTAGTAACCATAGCAAACTATGCCAAACTCACCTAAATTACTTCGGCTACCATAAATCATCACCAACTAACCCTTACCACAACAAACTAAACCCAATCACTTTTAAATTACAAAAAAATGCTACTAACCATAGCAAACTATGCCAAACTCACCTAAATTACTTCGGCTATCAAAAATCACCCCCAACTACACTTTACAGGAACAAACTAATCCCAATCACTTTAAAATTACCAAAAAATGCTAAAAATCATAACAAACTATACCAGAATCACCTAAATTACTTCAGCTACCGTAAATCAACCCCAACTATCCCTTACCACAACAAACCAAACCATATCATCTTAAAATTACAAAAAAAGTTGTACAAATCATAACAAACTATGCCAGACTCACCTAAATTACTTCGGCTACTCTAAATCATCACCAACTAACCCTTAGCACAACAAAATAAACTCAATCACTTTTAAATTACAAAAAAATGCTAGTAACCATAGCAAACAATGCCAAACTCACCTAAATTACTTCGGCTACCATAAATCATCACCAACTAACCCTTACCACAACAAACTAAACGCAATCACTTTTAAATTACAAAAAAATGCTACTAACCAGAGCAAACTATGCCAAACTCACCTAAATTACTTCGGCTATCAAAAATCACCCCCAACTACACTTTACAGCAACAAACTAAGCCCAATCACATTAAAATTACAAAAAAATGCTAAAAATCATAACAAATTATACCAGAAAAACCTAAATTACTTCGGCTACCGTAAATCACCCCCAACTATCCCTTACCACAACAAACCAAACCATATCATCTTAAAATTACAAAAAAAGGTGTACAAATCATACCAAACTATGCCAGACTCACCTAAATTACTTCGGCTACTCTAAATCATCACCAACTAACCCTTACCACAACAAACTAAACCCAATCACTTTTAAATTACAAAAAAATGCTAGTAACCATAGCAAACTATGCCAAACTCACCTAAATTACTTCGGTTACCATAAGTCATCACCAACTAACCCTTACCACAACAAACTAAACCCAATCACTTTTAAATTACAAAAAAAATGCTACTAACCACAGCAAACTATGCCAAACTCACCTTAATTACTTCGGCTATCAAAAATCAGCCCCAACTACACTTTACAGCAACAAACTAAGCCCAATCACTTTAAAATTACAAAAAAAATTCTAAAAATCATAACAAACTAAACCAGAATCACCTAAATTACTTCGGCTACCGTAAATCACCCCCAACTATCCCTTACCACAACAAACCAAACCATATCATCTTAAAATTACAAAAAAAGGTGTACAAATCATAACAAACTATGCCAGACTCACCAAAATTACTTCGGCTACTCTAAATCATCACCAACTAACCCTTACCACAACAAACTAAACCCAATCACTTTTAAATTACAAAAAAATGCTAGTAACCATAGCAAACTATGCCAAACTCACCTAAATTACTTCGGCTACCATAAATCATCACCAACTAACCCTTACCACAACAAACTAAACCCAATCACTTTTAAATTACAAAAAAATGCTACTAACCATAGCAAACTATGCCAAACTCACCTAAATTATTTCGGCTATCAAAAATCACCCCCAACTACACTTTACAGGAACAAACTAATCCCAATGACTTTAAAATTACAAAAAAATGCTAAAAATCATAACAAACTATACCAGAATCTCCTAAATTACTTCGGCTACCGTAAATCAACCCTAACTATCCCTAACCACAACAAACCAAACCATATCATCTTAAAACTACAAAAAAAGTTGTACAAATCATAACAAACTATGCCAGACTCACCTAAATTACTTCGGTTACTCTAGATCATCACCAACTAACCCTTACCACAACAAACTAAACCCAATCACTTTTAAATTACAAAAAAATGCTAGTAACCATAGCCAACTATGCCAAACTCACCTAAATTACTTCGGCTACCATAAATCATCACCACCTAACCCTTACCACAACAAACTAAACCCAATCACTTTTAAATTACAAAAAAAATGCTACTAACCACAGCAAACTATGCCAAACTCACCTAAATTACTTCGGCTATCAAAAATCAGCCCCAACTACACTTTACAGCAACAAACTAAGCCCAATCACTTTAAAATTACAAAAAAATTCTAAAAATCATAACAAACTATACCAGAATCACCTAAATTACTTCGGCTACCGTAAATCACCCCCAACTATCCCTTACCACAACAAACCAAACCATATCATTTTAAAATTACAAAAAAAGGTGTACAAATCATAACAAACTATGCCAGACTCACCTAAATTACTTCGGCTACTCTAAATCATCACCAACTAACCCTTAGCACAACAAACTAAACTCAATCACTTTTAAATTACAAAAAAATGCTAGTAACCATAGCAAACAATGCCAAACTCACCTAAATTACTTCGGCTACCATAAATCATCACCAACTAACCCTTACCACAACAAACTAAACGCAATCACTTTTAAATTACAAAAAAATGCTACTAACCATAGCAAACTATGCCAAACTCACCTAAATTACTTCGGCTATCAAATATCACCCCCAACTACACTTTACAGCAACAAACTAAGCCCAATCACATTAAAATTACAAAAAAATGCTAAAAATCATAACAAATTATACCAGAAAAACCTAAATTACTTCGGCTACCGTAAATCACCCCCAACTATCCCTTACCACAACAAACCAAACCATATCATCTTAAAATTACAAAAAAAGGTGTACAAATCATAACAAACTATGCCAGACTCACCTAAATTACTTCGGCTACTCTAAATCATCACCAACTAACCCTTACCACAACAAACTAAACCCAATCATTTTTAAATTACAAAAAAATGCTAGTAACCATAGCAAACTATGCCAAACTCACCTAAATTACTTCGGTTACCATAAATCATCACCAACTAACCCTTACCACAACAAACTAAACCCAATCACTTTTAAATTACAAAAAAAATGCTACTAACCACAGCAAACTATGCCAAACTCACCTAAATTACTTCGGCTATCAAAAATCAGCCCCAACTACACTTTACAGCAACAAACTAAGCCCAATCATTTTAAAATTACAAAAAAATTCTAAAAATCATAACAAACTAAACCAGGATCACCTAAATTACTTCGGCTACCGTAAATCACCCTAACTATCACTTACCACAACAAACCAAATCATATCATGTTAAAATTACAAAAAAAGGTGTACAAATCATATCAAACTATGCCAGACTCACCTAAATTACTTCGGTTACTCTAAATCATCACCAACTAACCCTTACCACAACAAACTAAACCCAATCACTTTTAAATTAAAAAAAATGCTAGTAACCATAGCAAACTATGCCAAACTCACCTAAATTACTTCGGCTACCATAAATCATCACCAACTAACCCTTACCACAACAAACTAAACCCAATCACTTTTAAATTACAAAAAAATGCTAGTAACCATAGCAAATTATGCCATACTCACCTAAATTACTTCGGCTACCATAAATCACCACCAACTATTCCTTACCACAACAAACTAAACCCAATCACTTTTAAATTACAAAAAAATGCTACTAACCATAGCAAACTATGCCAAACTCACCTAAATTACTTCGGCTATCAAAAATCACCCCTGTTTCGCCGCTAGCTTTTTAGCAGCGCGTGTCGTGTTATTTAGTAAAATCACCTTTTTTTATAATTCTACTATATTGACACATACACTAATAATACATGGATACACAACGTTTTTCTTGGTAACACAAATATCGTTCTCTTGTTTACAATTATAATTCTTTGACTACTACTCTCGTTCTCTTCTGTAAGAATTGTCGTTTTCGCCGCTAGCTTTTTAGCAGCGCGTGTCGTGTTATTTAGTAAAATCACCTTTTTTTATAATTCTACTATATTGACACATACACTAATAATACATGGATACACAACGTTTTTCTTGGTAACACAAATATCGTTCTCTTGTTTACAATTATAATTCTTTGACTACTACTCTCGTTCTCTTCTGTAAGAATTGTCGTTTTATGTACTCCCCACCTCATGGTCTGAGGGTTGGTTGAGGGTGACATCCAACATCCTCCGCCCCCTTGGAAAATTGATAATTTTTCAAAGTTAAATAAAAACACAAAAAAAAAATTACATTAAATTGAACTTATATACATGAATCCTATAACTAACACTGCTTCCGTCACTTCTCCATTGGCAACAAGCACAGCTTAGCTACCGGTCTTTTGAGCTCACCACTCGCGGTTTTCACGGTCACCACTCGCACTTGATTGTCTTTTCCGGGGTGCACCATTGTGACGCGTCCTAGGCGCCAGGTGAGTGGTGGGCTGTTGTCTTCCTTGATGACAACAAGGTCGGAGACTTCGATGTTGGGACTAGGTTTCCTCCATTTTTCCCGATTTAATTTTAGGTTCCAGAGGCTTTGAATTAAAATCTTTGCTGTTACCGTTGCAGGGCCTAATAACCCGATTGGATCGTAAATTTTTGACGTTGTCGACAAAATTGTACGTTTTGTAGTCTTTTTTGGAATTGAAATAATTTCGGCTGAGTAACCGAAAGAGTCCGATCGCGGGTTCCATAATAAACCTAAGGTTTTATATTCCTCATCATTGCAATTGAATGTGACATTTTCTAGCTGACTATGACTTTCTTTGTTATCTGGTGTTGCATGTTTATATACTCGCGCATAAATTGTTGATAACTAGATTGAAGTTTGGGATCTTTCTGAAATTTCTGCTCGAGTTCCTTATTGTCACTAATCGCACAATAAGCATGAATGCTCTTCCCTTGATTGTCATGTGTCGGAATTGAAAGTGGACCAGCAAGAATCCAGCCCAGTAAGGTTTTTTGTAAAATGATTTCAGTATTTTTTGGCCGTACTTGTCCTACGCATAGTAGGTGCCAAAAAATCTCAGCCCCTATCAGTAAATCGATTGGCCCGGACACATTAAAATCAGGATCAGCTAGCTTGATATTTGATGGAATTGAAATTCTGTGTTTATTGAACGAAAACACAGGTAAGTTTTCCGTAATTTTTGGTAACACTAGGCAATTGAGATTCGTCAAAAATCCGTTTACCCTTGATGATAGGGTCACATCTATCGCCTGTTTTATTACTGAACTAGCTGAATGTACCCGGCGTTGCCCGGACGTAGATTAAATAAACGCAGTGTTGACAAAAGTGGTGTATTTGTGATGTAGACTAATCGACATTATAATACAATTAAACAGGAATGCTCTACTTTTCCAATCACAAAATAAACAAATTTGCTGAAATTAACCTGCATTGCCAGGACCGGGTACTTCAATATGATTTGGAAAATGACGATAATTTCGTTTCTGGGTGCAAGCTCCTTTTTTTTCACTCTTTTTCACTCTTCAAGAGAAGGAGAGTTGACAGAGAAGCTGAACTATTCCAAATTATTCCCATTTAGTTCTCTAACAACGTTAAAGAATGTCGTCGAAGAATGTTGAAATATATAAATAAATAATTTCACACCATAAAAACGATGTATTTGGTGTAGTTTCGGATGATAAGGTTTTTTTTGGGGATTGTTTTGAATGGTTATTGATAGTTGGCGGGGTTTAGCTTTGGCGGATTAAACGAAACTTTTGGTAATTTTAATGCGATTGGGTTTAGTTTGGCTTGGTAAGAAGTGGTTGGGGTGATATAGCGGAAGTCGAAGTAATTTATGCGGGTTTAGCGTAGTTTGCTTGTAATTCGTAATTTTTTTACATTTTAGGTTGATGTGGGGTAGTTTGGAATGGCAAGTGTATGATTTTTGAGAGTAGTTTGGAATGGTACATTATGTTTAGGGGTGTTTAACGTATTCAGGTAAAATATACAGAAAATTTGGTAATTTTAAAATGAACAATTATAGTGCGAACCTCTTGAGCTCTATTTTCGGTAATAAAATGCAATAGGAAAGATAGTAAAAAAGACTATTTCCATCACTTTTCAGAGGAATTATACGTGGTGGTATTTGTACCCCGCTTACTATTCCTCCATCTTAGTTATAAATAATGCAGAACAATAATGAACACAATGTACATAAAATAAATAGTGTAAATAGTGTATAAGCACACATTACTTATGATGTCAGTGAAATCCGGTAAAACTGCAAATTTCGGATTTTGGCCGGAGCAGGTTTGGTGAAGATCAAATACACCACTATCATTAAATGAACGTAAAAATTAGCGTACGGTAGATAAGTGGAGTCCGGTACGACGATGGTAATTTTTCGAAAATCGATTGGGGAGATATTTACTTAACGTCAAGAACAAATCGGGAATATTATATTAAAAAAATTTATTTAATAGCGATAGAACTTCGAATACTGATTCGTCGCCTCGACCTTGGCGACGTTGAGTACCAGCGTTCCAGACGCTGAAGCAGCAATTTTAACAATTAAATTAGGTGCACGTGCCTAGTGCGTATTAAAAGAATTTGGATTACCAAATAATACTCGCGCAGGTGTACTCGACTGGCCCGTCATAATTTGCACAAAATGAATTAACATACTAAAGTAAATAAATATTTTGACGGGAATGTGGTGGGTGTAAAAATCTTATTCGGCCTCTCCGACAAACTAACACTTGTTTACATTAACATGCATGCCTTCATGGACCTGTGACGAATTACAAACAAATATCTAAATTTCAAGTGTTCCATTTGATTTCGTTTCTGGATGCAAGCGGTTTTTTTCACTCTTGTCAGTCTGAACTTATTACATAGTGATATTTTCACATCCTGGTGCCCTAAATTTATTTTGCCGCTGATTTCAAAAATGTTTCTGGAAGGAAAGTAGTCAGCAGTGGGGCTCGTCAGGGTTGGCAGGGTTGGCAGTGCCACTCCAAGTATAAATTTACTATCGAACACAAAATTAGTTCTGTAATTCAGTTGCAGAATTATGAATTTTTCAGATATTTTCACGAAAATTTAGCGCTTACACCGCCGCTGGTATGAATGTCAGTGATATCTGGTACATACAACGGTGAAAATTTCGGGGCAAATTTGGTGAAAAACAAATACACCACTATCATTAACTAAACGTAAAAATTAGCGTACAAATATAAGTGGAGTCCGGTCCGATGCTGATAATTTTTCGAAAATTGATTGGGGGCAGATTTGGTTAACGCGAGGATGAAATGTTAAATTAAAATACTTTATTTGATAGCGGTAGACCTTCGAACACTGATGCGTCGCCTCATCGAATTTGGCGACTTTGCAAACAGTTTCCGACGCTGGAGCAGCAATTTTCACAATTGTAGTTGTGTTAAAATTAAACACCGCGATCGAGTACTGCTCCACACGCTGAACCAGCAATTCTCGAATTCTAAGAAACGATAAGAAAGGCTTATCATCCAACGCTTGGTATGTGCGAATTTCTGCATAGACACTCAAACTAAATCGAGCATCGCCTTTTCACGTTTCTGACCTTGCCCTTGACGTGGCAGGCTCCAGCTGCTTCAATAATGTAAAAATCTTATTCGGCCTCTCCAATAAACTCACATTTGTTTACATTAACACGCATTCCCTCATGGACTTGTGACGAATTACAAACAAATATTTCAACTTCAAGTGTTCCATTTAATTTCGTTTCTGGGCGCAAGCTCCTTTCTTTTCACTCTAGTCAGTCTAAACTTATTACACAGAGTTATATTTTCAAATCCAGGCGCCCTAAAGAATTTTGTCATTGTTTTCAAAAGTTTCTAAATTATTCCAAATTATTCCCATTTAGTTCTCTGACAACGTTAAAGACAATGTTGAAATATATAAGGAAGTATTTAGGAATTATGTATAAAAAAGTCGAAGTTATTCTTCGCTCTTGAGCTCTATTTCCGGTATTAAAAATGCAATAGGAAAGATAGTAAGAAAGACTATTTCCATCACTTTTCACGGGAATTATACGTGGTGGTATTTGTTCTCCGCTTACTATTAGATTTTCAAACTGCTCCATCTTAGTTATAAATAATGCAGAACAATAATGAACGCAATGTACGTAAAATAAATAGTGTAAATCAATCGTGTCTAAGCATACAATACTTAAGCGTATGATGTCAGTGAAAATTTCGGATTTCGGCCGGAGCAGGTTTGGTGAAGAACAAATACACCACTATCATTAACTGAACGTAAAAATTAGCGTACGAAAATAAGTGAAGTCCGGTCCGACGCTGGAAATTTTTCGAAAATCGATTGGGGAGAGTTTTGGTTAACGGCAAGAACAAATCGGGAATATTATATTAAAATAATTTATTTAATAGCGACAGAACTTTGAATACCGATGCGTCGCCTCGACCTTGGCGACGTTGAGTACCACCGATCCAGACGCTGAAGCAGCAATTTTCACAATAATATGAGGAGCACGTGCCTAGTGCGTATAAAAACAATTCGGATAACAAAAGAGATTAATTTGTATGCACCAAATAATACTCGCACAGGTGTACTCGTATGGCCCGTCATAATTTTCACAAAATCAATTTAAGAAATTAACATTCTAAAGTAAATAAATATTTTGACAGGAATGTTAAAAATCTTATTCGGTCTCTCCGACAAACTAACACTTGTTTACATTAACATGCATTCCTTCATGGACCTGTGACGAATTACAAACAAATATCGAAATTTCAAGTGTTCCATGTCAGTCTGAACTTATTACACAGTGATATTTTCACATTCAGGCGTCCTAAATTATTTTGACGTTGATTTATAAAGTTTCCCTGGAAGGAGAGTAGTCAGCAGGTGCCTCGTCATGGGTGGCAGGGTTGGCAGTGCCACTCCAAGTATAAATTTACTATCGAACACAAAGAGAGTTCTGATTCAATTGAAGAATTTCGAATTTTTCAGATATTTTTACGAAACTCTAGCGCTTACACCGCCTTTATACCTCTTTTAAAGTTAAAAACCATAGAGCTGTTTATACAAATGCACGCATGTTGAAAAGGTAGGGCTTGCCCCGTCAGCGTGTTGCAATTCAGAAATACGTTTATGTTTGCATCTCAACTGGAACAAATATTTATTGGAAGGTGGAAGAGAATCAAAATAGGTATCAGCATATTTAATATTCAGAATAACGACTATTAGTCGGAACAATATATTTTATGTGCAGATATTTATTAATATTTTATGATTTAATACGATAAGGCATTTATAAATAACACAACCAAATAGAAGATTTTGATTGAAAACGATTATTAATTTATGGTAGCCGAAGAAATTTAAGTGAGTTTGGCATAGCTTGCTATGTTTTGTAGCATTTTTGTAATTTTAAAGTGATTAGGCTAATTTTGGGGCGGTAAGGGGTAGTTGGGGGTGATTTATGGTAGCCGAAGTAATTTAGGTGAGTTTGGCATAGTTTGCTATGGTTTGTAGCATTTTTTGTAATTTTAAAGTGATTGGGCTTAGTTTGGGGTGGTAAGGGGTAGTTGGGGGTGATTTATGGTAGCCAAAGTAATTCAGGTGAGTTTGAGATAGTTTGCTATGGCTTGTAGCATTTTTCGTAATTTTAAAGTGATTGGGCTTATTTTGGGGTGGTAAGGGGTAGTTGGGGGTGATTTATGGTAGCCGAAGTAATTTAGGTGAGTTTGGCATAGTTTGCTATGGTTTGTAGCATTTTTTTGTAATTTTAAAGTGATTGGGCTTATTTTGGGGTGGTAAGGGGTAGTTGGGGGTGATTTATGGTAGCCGAAGTAATTTAGGTGAGTTAGGCATAGTTTGCTATGATTTGTTGAATATCTTGTAATTTTAAAGTGATTGGGCTTATTTTGGGGTTGTAAGGGGTAGTTCGGGGTGATTTATGGTAGCCGAAGTAATTTAGGGGAGTTTGGCATAGTTTGCTACGGTTTGTAGAATTTTTTTGTAATTTTAAAGTGGTTGAGCCTATTTTGGGGTGGTAAGGGGTAGTTGGGGGTGATTTATAGAAGCCAAAGTAATTTAAGTGAGTTTGGCATAGTTTGCTATGGTTTGTAGCATTTTTTGTAATTTTAAAGTGATTGGGTTTAGTTTGTGGTTGGTAAGGGGTAGTTGGGGGTGATTTATGGTAGCCGCAGTAATTTAAGTGAGTTTGGCATAGTTTGCCATGGTTTGTAGCATTTTTCGTAATTTTAAAGTGATTGGGCTAATTTTGGGGTTGTAAGGGGTAGTTGGGGGTGATTTATGGTAGCCGAAGTAATTTAGGTGAGTTAGGCATAGTTTGCTATGATTTGTTGAATATTTTGTAATTTTAAAGTGATTGGGCTTATTTTGGGGTTGTAAGGGGTAGTTCGGGGTGATTTATGGTAGCCGAAGTAATTTAGGGGAGTTTGGCATAGTTTGCTACGGTTTGTAGAATTTTTTTGTAATTTTAAAGTGATTGAGCCTATTTTGGGGTGGTAAGGGGTAGTTGGGGGTGATTTATGGAAGCCAAAGTAATTTAGATGAGTTTGGCATAGTTTGATAAGGCTTGTAACATTTTTTGTAATTTTAAAGTGATTGGGCTGAGTTTGGGGTGGTAAGGGGTAGTTGGGGTGATTTATGATAGCCGAAGTAATTTAAGTGAGTTTGGCATAGTTTGCTATGGTTTGTAGCATTTTTTGTAATTTTAAAGTGATTGGGCTTATTTTGGGGTGGTAAGGGGTAGTTGGGGCTGATTTATGGTAGCCGAAGTAATTTAGGTGAGTTAGGCATAGTTTGCTATGGTTTGTAGCATTTTTTTGTAATTTTAAAGTGATTGGGCTTATTTTGGGGTAGTAAGGGGTTGTTGGGGGTGATTTATGTTAGCCGAAGTAATTTAGGTGAGTTAGGCATAGTTTGCTATGGTTTGTAGCATTTTTTGTAATTTTAAAGTGATTGGGCTTATTTTGGGGTAGTAAGGGGTTGTTGGGGGTGATTTATGTTAGCCGAAGTAATTTAGGTGAGTTAGGCATAGTTTGCTATGGTTTGTAGCATTTTTTTGTAATTTTAAAGTGATTGGGCTTATTTTGGGGTAGTAAGGGGTTGTTGGGGGTGATTTATGTTAGCCGAAGTAATTTAGGTGAGTTAGGCATAGTTTGCTATGGTTTGTAGCATTTTTTGTAATTTTAAAGTGATTGGGCTTATTTTGGGGTAGTAAGGGGTTGTTGGGGGTGATTTATGTTAGCCGAAGTAATTTAGGTGAGTTAGGCATAGTTTGCTATGGTTTGTAGCATTTTTTGTAATTTTAAAGTGATTGGGCTTATTCTGGGGTAGTAAGGGGTTGTTGGGGGTGATTTATGTTAGCCGAAGTAATTTAGGTGAGTTAGGCATAGTTTGCTATGGTTTGTAGCATTTTTTTGTAATTTTAAAGTGATTGGGCTTATTTTGGGGTAGTAAGGGGTTGTTGGGGGTGATTTATGTTAGCCGAAGTAATTTAAGTGAGTTTGGCATAGTTTGCTATGGTTTGTAGCATTTTTTGTAATTTTAAAGTGATTGGGCTTATTTTGGGGTGGTAAGGGGTAGTTGGGGCTGATTTATGGTAGCCGAAGTAATTTAGGTGAGTTAGGCATAGTTTGCTATGGTTTGTAGCATTTTTTTGTAATTTTAAAGTGATTGGGCTTATTTTGGGGTAGTAAGGGGTTGTTGGGGGTGATTTATGTTAGCCGAAGTAATTTAGGTGAGTTAGGCATAGTTTGCTATGGTTTGTAGCATTTTTTGTAATTTTAAAGTGATTGGGATGAGTTAGGGGTGGTAAGGGGTAGTTGGGGGTGATTTATGTTAGCCGAAGTAATTTAAGTGAGTTAGGCATAGTTTGCTATGGTTTGTAGCATTTTTTGTAATTTTAAAGTGATTGGGATGAGTTAGGGGCGGTAAGGGGTAGTTGGTTGTGATTTATGATAGCCGAAGTAATTTAAGTGAGTTTGGCATAGTTTGCTATGGTTTGTAGCATTTTTTGTAATTTTAAAGTGATTGGGCTTATTTTGGGGTAGTAAGGGGTTGTTGGGGGTGATTTATGTTAGCCGAAGAAATTTGGGTGAGTTAGGCATAGTTTGCTATGGTTTGTAGCATTTTTTGTAATTTTAAAGTGATTGGGATGAGTTAGGGGTGGTAAGGGGTCGTTGGGGGTGATTTATGATAGCCGAAGTAATTTAAGTGAGTTTGGCATAGTTTGCTATGGTTTGTAGCATTTTTTGTAATTTTAAAGTGATTGGGCTTATTTTGGGGTAGTAAGGGGTTGTTGAGGGTGATTTATGTTAGCCGAAGTAATTTAGGTGAGTTAGGCATAGTTTGCTATGGTTTGTAGCATTTTTGATAATTTTAAAGTGATTGGGCTTATTTTGGGGTGGTAAGGGGTTGTTGGGGGTGATTTATGTTAGCCGAAGTAATTAAGGTGAGTTAGGCATAGTTTGCTATGGTTTGTAGCATTTTTGATAATTTTAAAGTGATTGGGCTTATTTTGGGGTGGTAAGGGGTAGTTGGGAGTGATTTATGGAAGCCAAAGTAATTTAGATGAGTTTGGCATAGTTTGGTAAGGTTTGTAACATTTTTTGTAATTTTAAAGTGATTGGGCTTATTTTGGGGTGGTAAGGGGTAGTTGGGGGTGATTTTTGGTAGAAGAAATAATATGTGTGAGTTGGACTTAATCTGCCATGATTTGTGTCATTTTGTTTTATTTTAAAGTGATTGGAGTTGCTTGGGGTTGCTAAGGGGTGGTAAGGGATGATTTAAAATAACGGATCTAGTTTATGTCAGTTTGGCATAGTTCGGGAATTTTTTGGGGTTGATTTGGTAAAGTTTGCAGTGGTAAGAGATATTTGAGGATGTTTAATGTTGACGGATTAAATTTGGAGTGATTTGGTAATTTTTAATTGAGTCACGGATCGACATTATAATTGAAATCAAAATTATAATTGAAATATCTGCGGCCTCGCTAGGTACGGCAAAAGTATGATCACGAAAGCAGAAACTCGACGTTGAAATTGTTTAGGTTAAATAAGTGCTTTTAATGTAAACCGGTCGCCCGTCGTCGAAGTTGTTTTGGCTAGATACGTGCTTCTAACATAAACACGGTCTCCGCGATCCGATCATTTTTTGTTTATTTTAGCCGGTTTTTATTGAATTACAAAGGAACCGGGCCGAATTTCGCAAAATCCCTTCTTAGTGTTCAGTTTCGGCACATGATACACCCGTGTCTAAAATTTCAAGTCTCCAGCCCTCACGGTTTGGGCTGTGGGTTGATTATGAATCAGTGTGTAGATGTGTAGATGAATGAGTGAATGAATGAGTGTGTCAGTGAGGACACTTCGCTTTATATATATAGATGGACGTTGTTTATGGCTGAGACAGAAATGTTTGCAACCTTGGGAATTAGACCTAACCGATTGCAGGCAGATTCTGTAATAAAATTGCATTGTGCTCCACTGTCTAATAAAACCCGGCATGGTTGAGAGAGACCTTTGTTGTCCTTTAAATTAACAATTGCTGTCGACAGAAGTGTGTCGTTTTGGATATTTTGGCGGCATGGTTTTACCGTCGTATTGACAACAGATGTTGAGTTTGTAGGTAAATCCCTATGTAACAAAGAATTGTGTCGTCGCTTGCATTTTTTACAACCGCTTGATGGACAATCGACCGCCGCGTGTGACGGTTTTAAACAATTTGTGCAAAGTTTTAATTTTGCAACTTGTGCTTCACGAGATGAAATTGATAACCTTAAAAAGTCTGTGCAATTGTAAATGCTATGATTTTTTCTGCACATATAACAAGTTAAGTTATTATTGATGGCGACGTTTGTTGACTTTTTCTGCATGGATTTTTGATTTGAATATGAATTGTAAACTTGTGAATTGCTTGGTGTTTGGAATTTGATTTTATTGATTTGTAACGCCTCGAGTTGATGACAACGATTTGTTAAAAAATTGTCTAGTTGTTGTTTTGTTGGGACTTCCGCTGCCTTTAATGACTCTTCCCAAGAGTCGCGGGTTGTGTCATCTAATTTTGACGAAATTATGTGAATTAATACGGCGTCCCACGCTTCTATTGGCGTTCCTAAGGATTTTAATGACTCCAAATTTAAATTTGCTTGATCAAGAAGTTGTCTTAAAGACGTCGGAGAGTCTTTTTCTACATTGTTTAAATTGAACAAGTTATTTACATGATGTTGAATTAATAGTCTTTTATTTTCGAAACGGTCCTTTAGAAGGTTCCACGCTACTTCGTAGTTGTTGCCTGATAATGCAACTGAATTGATCGCGTTCGCGGCATCACCTCGAACAGAGTTTTTTAGATGATGCAATTTTTGAATGTTGCTGAAGCGCGATTCATTATGCACCAGAGCTTGAAATGTGTCGTGAAATGATAACCACTCCGTGTAAAGGCCTGTAAATGGTTTTATGTTGATCGGCGGCAATTGTACATTTGCGAATGATGTGGACAAATTGTTTGATCGCGTACTTTCCGTCGGTGCAGAGAGCGAACTGGTGCTTAATTGTTCAAGCAGTTCATCAAATTGACTGCACAATTGAAAATACGTTTCTTCAAATGTCTCGCGCATGCTATCGTGGTCAAATTGTGACGTAATTTGATCAAGCTTTTCGATTTTTGATTGAACTTGATCAAACTCTTTCATTCGCGGACGCAACTCTTGTAGTCTGTTTTTGAGTTGAAATGGAGAAGCCATGGAACCCTTGTTTGCGAGCCATGCTTCGTTTCGCGAGATAAACCTAATTATCGACTCTCGTTCGGTGATTGCCGAATTTAGCTCTGCATTGCATGTCGCAGATTGTTCTACATCGGATAGAATCGGAGCCTCGCTTACTTGAGAACGTGTCAAAGGCATTGTTGATTACGAAAAATGTATCGAATTGAACTTAAAATGGAAACAGATCGAAACTCATACGTGAAGGAACGATAATGTGAATAGGAAGTGATCGGACCCACTTATCAGTGATGACTTGACGACCGATTGCTGACTTCCTCACGTGCGTGATGATTTTTCCAACTTTTTGGAAAGCGTTGGATGTGGACAGGCGAAGATCTTGCACTAGCACTGTTGCAATTGCGGAATCTGATGATTGACCGATGCAGCAGCCGCAGCTCTTCCGTCTGGGATTGATTGTTGCACAATCCGGCTCGAAGGACCAATGTTTCGCCGATAGCTTTTTAGCAGCGCGTGTCGTGTTATTTAGTAAAATCACCTTTTTTTATAATTCTACTATATTGACACATACACTAATAATACATGGATACACAATGTTTTTCTTGGTAACACAAATATCGTTCTCTTGTTTACAATTATAGTTCTTTGACTACTACTCTCGTTCTCTTCTGTAAGAATTGTCGTTTTATGTACTTGAGGGTGACATCCAACAACCCCCAACTACACTTTACAGCAACAAACTAAGCCCAATCACTTTAAAATTACAAAAAAATGCTAAAAATCATAACAAACTATACCAGAATCTCCTAAATTACTTCGGCTACCGTAAATCAACCCCAACTAACCCTAACCACAACAAACCAAACCATATCATCTTAAAATTACAAAAAAAGTTGTACAAATCATAACAAACTATGCCAGACTCACCTAAATTACTTCGGTTACTCTAGATCATCACCAACTAACCCTTACCACAACAAACTAAACCCAATCACTTTTAAATTACAAAAAAATGCTAGTAACCATAGCCAACTATGCCAAACTCACCTAAATTACTTCGGCTACCATAAATTATCACCACCTAACCCTTACTACAACAAACTAAACCCAATCACTTTTAAATTACAAAAAAAATGCTACTAACCACAGCAAACTATGCCAAACTCACCTAAATTACTTCGGCTATCAAAAATCAGCCCCAACTACACTTTACAGCAACAAACTAAGCCCAATCACTTTAAAATTACAAAAAAATTCTAAAAATCATAACAAACTATACCAGAATCACCTAAATTACTTCGGCTACCGTAAATCACCCCCAACTATCCCTTACCACAACAAACCAAACCATATCATTTTAAAATTACAAAAAAAGGTGTACAAATCATAACAAACTATGCCAGACTCACCTAAATTACTTCGGCTACTCTAAATCATCACCAACTAACCCTTAGCACAACAAACTAAACTCAATCACTTTTAAATTACAAAAAAATGCTAGTAACCATAGCAAACAATGCCAAACTCACCTAAATTACTTCGGCTACCATAAATCATCACCAACTAACCCTTACCACAACAAACTAAACGCAATCACTTTTAAATTACAAAAAAATGCTACTAACCATAGCAAACTATGCCAAACTCACCTAAATTACTTCGGCTATCAAATATCACCCCCAACTACACTTTACAGCAACAAACTAAGCCCAATCACATTAAAATTACAAAAAAATGCTAAAAATCATAACAAATTATACCAGAAAAACCTAAATTACTTCGGCTACCGTAAATCACCCCCAACTATCCCTTACCACAACAAACCAAACCATATCATCTTAAAATTACAAAAAAAGGTGTACAAATCATATCAAACTATGCCAGACTCACCTAAATTACTTCGGCTACTCTAAATCATCACCAACTAACCCTTACCACAACAAACTAAACCCAATCACTATTAATATAAAAAAAAATGCTAGTAACCATAGCAAACTATGCCAAACTCACCTAAATTACATCGGCTACCATAAATCATCACCAACTAACCCTTACCACAACAAACTAAACCCAATCACTTTTAAATTACAAAAAAATGCTAGTAACCATAGCAAATTATGCCATACTCACCTAAATTACTTCGGCTACCATAAATCACCACCAACTAACCCTTACCACAACAAACTAAACTCAATCACTTTTAAATTACAAAAAAATGCTACTAACCATAGCAAACTATGCCAAACTCACCTAAATTACTTCGGCTATCAAAAATCACCCCCAACTACACTTTACAGCAACAAACTAAGCCCAATCACTTTAAAATTACAAAAAAATGCTAAAAATCATAACAAACTATACCAGAATCACCTAAATTACTTCGGCTACCGTAAATCACCCCCAACTATCCCTTACCACAACAAACCAAACCATATCATCTTAAAATTACAAAAAAAGGTGTACAAATCATAACAAACTATGCCAGACTCACCTAACTTACTTCGGCTACTCTAAATCATCACCAACTAACCCTTACCACAACAAACTAAACCCAATCACTTTTAAATTAAAAAAAAATGCTAGTAACCATAGCAAACTATGCCAAACTCACCTAAATTACTTCGGCTACCATAAATCATCACCAACTAACCCTTACCACAACAAACTAAACCCAATCACTTTTAAATTACAAAAAAATGGTACTAACCATAGCAAACTATGCCAAACTCACCTAAATTACTTCGGCTATCAAAAATCACCCCCAAGTACACTTTATAGCAACAAACTAAACTCAATCATTTTAAAATTACAAAAAAAATGCTAAAAATCATAACAAACTATACCAGAATCACCTAAATTACTTCGGCTACCGTAAATCACCCCCAACTATCCCTTACCACAACAAACCAAACCATATCATCTTAAAATTACAAAAAAGGTGTACAAATCATAACAAACTATGCCAGACTCACCTAAATTTCTTCGGCTACTCTTAATCATCACCAACTAACCCTTACCACAACAAACTAAACCCAATCACTTTTAAATTACAAAAAAATGCTAGTAACCATAGCAAACTATGCCAAACTCACCTAAATTACTTCGGTTACCATAAGTCATCACCAACTAACCCTTACCACAACAAACTAAACCCAATCACTTTTAAATTACAAAAAAAATGCTACTAACCACAGCAAACTATGCCAAACTCACCTTAATTACTTCGGCTATCAAAAATCAGCCCCAACTACACTTTACAGCAACAAACTAAGCCCAATCACTTTAAAATTACAAAAAAAATTCTAAAAATCATAACAAACTAAACCAGAATCACCTAAATTACTTCGGCTACCGTAAATCACCCCCAACTATCCCTTACCACAACAAACCAAACCATATCATCTTAAAATTACAAAAAAAGGTGTACAAATCATATCAAACTATGCCAGACTCACCTAAATTACTTCGGCTACTCTAAATCATCACCAACTAACCCTTACCAAAACAAACTAAACCCAATCACTTTTAAATTACAAAAAAATGCTACTAACCATAGCAAACTATGCCAAACTCACCTAAATTACTTCGGCTATCAAAAATCACCCCCAACTACACTTTACAGCAACAAACTAAGCCCAATCACTTTAAAATTACAACAAAATGCTAAAAATCATAACAAACTATACCAGAATCACCTAAATTACTTCGGCGACCGTAAATCACCCCCAACTATCCCTTACCACAACAAACCAAACCATATCATCTTAAAATTACAAAAAAAGGTGTACAAATCATAACAAACTATGCCAGACTCACCTAAATTACTTCGGCTACTCTAAATCATCACCAACTAACCCTTACCACAACAAACTAAACCCAATCACTTTTAAATTACAAAAAAATGCTAGTAACCATAGCAAACTATGCCAAACTCACCTAAATTACTTCGGCTATCAAAAATCACCCCCAACTACACTTTACAGGAACAAACTAATCCCAATGACTTTAAAATTACAAAAAAATGCTAAAAATCATAACAAACTATACCAGAATCTCCTAAATTACTTCGGCTACCGTAAATCAACCCTAACTATCCCTAACCACAACAAACCAAACCATATCATCTTAAAATTACAAAAAAAGTTGTACAAATCATAACAAACTATGCCAGACTCACCTAAATTACTTCGGTTACTCTAGATCATCACCAACTAACCCTTACCACAACAAACTAAACCCAATCACTTTTAAATTACAAAAAAATGCTAGTAACCATAGCCAACTATGCCAAACTCACCTAAATTACTTCGGCTACCATAAATCATCACCACCTAACCCTTACCACAACAAACTAAACCCAATCACTTTTAAATTACAAAAAAAATGCTACTAACCACAGCAAACTATGCCAAACTCACCTAAATTACTTCGGCTATCAAAAATCAGCCCCAACTACACTTTACAGCAACAAACTAAGCCCAATCACTTTAAAATTACAAAAAAATTCTAAAAATCATAACAAACTATACCAGAATCACCTAAATTACTTCGGCTACCGTAAATCACCCCCAACTATCCCTTACCACAACAAACCAAACCATATCATTTTAAAATTACAAAAAAAGGTGTACAAATCATAACAAACTATGCCAGACTCAACTAAATTACTTCGGCTACTCTAAATCATCACCAACTAACCCTTAGCACAACAAACTAAACTCAATCACTTTTAAATTACAAAAAAATGCTAGTAACCATAGCAAACAATGCCAAACTCACCTAAATTACTTCGGCTACCATAAATCATCACCAACTAACCCTTACCACAACAAACTAAACGCAATCACTTTTAAATTACAAAAAAATGCTACTAACCATAGCAAACTATGCCAAACTCACCTAAATTACTTCGGCTATCAAATATCACCCCCAACTACACTTTACAGCAACAAACTAAGCCCAATCACATTAAAATTACAAAAAAATGCTAAAAATCATAACAAATTATACCAGAAAAACCTAAATTACTTCGGCTACCGTAAATCACCCCCAACTATCCCTTACCACAACAAACCAAACCATATCATCTTAAAATTACAAAAAAAGGTGTACAAATCATAACAAACTATGCCAGACTCACCTAAATTACTTCGGCTACTCTAAATCATCACCAACTAACCCTTACCACAACAAACTAAACCCAATCACTTTTAAATTACAAAAAAATGCTAGTAACCATAGCAAACTATGCCAAACTCACCTAAATTACTTCGGTTACCATAAATCATCACCAACTAACCCTTACCACAACAAACTAAACCCAATAACTTTTAAATTACAAAAAAAATGCTACTAACCACAGCAAACTATGCCAAACTCACCTAAATTACTTCGGCTATCAAAAATCAGCCCCAACTACACTTTACAGCAACAAACTAAGCCCAATCATTTTAAAATTACAAAAAAATTCTAAAAATCATAACAAACTAAACCAGGATCACCTAAATTACTTCGGCTACCGTAAATCACCCTAACTATCACTTACCACAACAAACCAAACCATATCATCTTAAAATTACAAAAAAAGGTGTACAAATTATATCAAACTATGCCAGACTCACCTAAATTACTTCGGTTACTCTAAATCATCACCAACTAACCCTTACCACAACAAACTAAACCCAATCACTTTTAAATTAAAAAAAAATGCTAGTAACCATAGCAAACTATGCCAAACTCACCTAAATTACTTCGGCTACCATAAATCATCACCAACTAACCCTTACCACAACAAACTAAACCCAATCACTTTTAAATTACAAAAAAATGCTAGTAACCATAGCAAATTATGCCATACTCACCTAAATTACTTCGGCTACCATAAATCACCACCAACTAATCCTTACCACAACAAACTAAACCCAATCACTTTTAAATTACAAAAAAATGCTACTAACCATAGCAAACTATGCCAAACTCACCTAAATTACTTCGGCTATCAAAAATCACCCCCAACTACACTTTACAGCAACAAACTAAGCCCAATCACTTTAAAATTACAAAAAAATGCTAAAAATCATAACAAACTATACCAGAATCTCCTAAATTACTTCGGCTACCGTAAATCAACCCCAACTAACCCTAACCACAACAAACCAATCCATATCATCTTAAAATTACAAAAAAAGTTGTACAAATCATAACAAACTATGCCAGACTTACCTAAATTACTTCGGTTACTCTAGATCATCACCAACTAACCCTTACCACAACAAACTAAACCCAATCACTTTTAAATTACAAAAAAATGCTAGTAACCATAGCCAACTATGCCAAACTCACCTAAATTACTTCGGCTACCATAAATTATCACCACCTAACCCTTACTACAACAAACTAAACCCAATCACTTTTAAATTACAAAAAAAATGCTACTAACCACAGCAAACTATGCCAAACTCACCTAAATTACTTCGGCTATCAAAAATCAGCCCCAACTACACTTTACAGCAACAAACTAAGCCCAATCACTTTAAAATTACAAAAAAATTCTAAAAATCATAACAAACTATACCAGAATCACCTAAATTACTTCGGCTACCGTAAATCACCCCCAACTATCCCTTACCACAACAAACCAAACCATATCATTTTAAAATTACAAAAAAAGGTGTACAAATCATAACAAACTATGCCAGACTCACCTAAATTACTTCGGCTACTCTAAATCATCACCAACTAACCCTTAGCACAACAAACTAAACTCAATCACTTTTAAATTACAAAAAAATGCTAGTAACCATAGCAAACAATGCCAAACTCACCTAAATTACTTCGGCTACCATAAATCATCACCAACTAACCCTTACCACAACAAACTAAACGCAATCACTTTTAAATTACAAAAAAATGCTACTAACCATAGCAAACTATGCCAAACTCACCTAAATTACTTCGGCTATCAAATATCACCCCCAACTACACTTTACAGCAACAAACTAAGCCCAATCACATTAAAATTACAAAAAAATGCTAAAAATCATAACAAATTATACCAGAAAAACCTAAATTACTTCGGCTACCGTAAATCACCCCCAACTATCCCTTACCACAACAAACCAAACCATATCATCTTAAAATTACAAAAAAAGGTGTACAAATCATAACAAACTATGCCAGACTCACCTAAATTACTTCGGCTACTCTAAATCATCACCAACTAACCCTTACCACAACAAACTAAACCCAATCACTTTTAAATTACAAAAAAATGCTAGTAACCATAGCAAACTATGCCAAACTCACCTAAATTACTTCGGTTACCATAAATCATCACCAACTAACCCTTACCACAACAAACTAAACCCAATCACTTTTAAATTACAAAAAAAATGCTACTAACCACAGCAAACTATGCCAAACTCACCTAAATTACTTCGGCTATCAAAAATCAGCCCCAACTACACTTTACAGCAACAAACTAAGCCCAATCATTTTAAAATTACAAAAAAATTCTAAAAATCATAACAAACTAAACCAGGATCACCTAAATTACTTCGGCTACCGTAAATCACCCTAACTATCACTTACCACAACAAACCAAACCATATCATCTTAAAATTACAAAAAAAGGTGTACAAATCATATCAAACTATGCCAGACTCACCTAAATTACTTCGGTTACTCTAAATCATCACCAACTAACCCTTACCACAACAAACTAAACCCAATCACTTTTAAATTAAAAAAAAATGCTAGTAACCATAGCAAACTATGCCAAACTCACCTAAATTACTTCGGCTACCATAAATCATCACCAACTAACCCTTACCACAACAAACTAAACCCAATCACTTTTAAATTACAAAAAAATGCTAGTAACCATAGCAAATTATGCCATACTCACCTAAATTACTTCGGCTACCATAAATCACCACCAACTAATCCTTACCACAACAAACTAAACCCAATCACTTTTAAATTACAAAAAAATGCTACTAACCATAGCAAACTATGCCAAACTCACCTAAATTACTTCGGCTATCAAAAATCACCCCCAACTACACTTTACAGCAACAAACTAAGCCCAATCACTTTAAAATTACAAAAAAATGCTAAAAATCATAACAAACTATACCAGAATCTCCTAAATTACTTCGGCTACCGTAAATCAACCCCAACTAACCCTAACCACAACAAACCAAACCATATCATCTTAAAATTACAAAAAAAGTTGTACAAATCATAACAAACTATGCCAGACTTACCTAAATTACTTCGGTTACTCTAGATCATCACCAACTAACCCTTACCACAACAAACTAAACCCAATCACTTTTAAATTACAAAAAAATGCTACAAACCATAGCAAACTATGCCAAACTTACCTAAATTACTTCGGCTACCATAAATCATCACCAACGAACCCTTACCACAAGAAACTAAACCCAATCACTTTTAAATAACAAAAATATGCTACTAACCATAGCAAACTATGCCAAACTCACCTAAATTACTTCGGCTATCAAAAATCACCCCCAACTACACTTTACAGCAACAAACTAAGCCCAATCATTTTAAAATTACAAAAAAATGCTAAAAATAATAACAAACTATACCAGAATCACCTAAATTACTTCGGCTACCGTAAATCACCCCCAACTATCCCTTACCACAACAAACCAAACCATATCATCTTAAAATTACAAAAAAAGGTGTACAAATCATAACAAACTATGCCAGACTCACCTAAATTACTTCGGCTACTCTAAATCATCACCAACTAACCCTTACCACAACAAACTAAACCCAATCACTTTTAAATTACAAAAAAATGCTAGTAACCATATCAAACAATGCCAAACTCACCTAAATTACTTCGGCTACTATAAATCATCACCAACTAACCCTTACCACAACAAACTAAACCCAATAACTTTTATATTACAAAAAAATGCTACTAACCATAGCAAACTATGCCAAACTCACCTAAATTACTTCGGCTATCAAAAATCACCCCCAACTACATTTTACAGCAACAAACTAAGCCCAATCACTTTAAAATTACAAAAAAATGCTAAAAATTATAAAAAACTATACCAGAATCACTTAAATTACTTCGGCTACCGTAAATCACCCCCAACTATCCCTTACCACAACAAACCAAACCATATCATCTTAAAATTACAAAAAAAGGTGTACAAATCATTACAAACTATGCCAGACTCACCTAAATTACTTCGGCTACTCTAAACCATCACCAACTAACCCTTACCACAACAAATTAAACCCAATCCACTTTTAAATTAAAAAAAAATGCTAGCAACCATAGCAAACTATGCCAAACTCACCTAAATTACTTCGGCTACCATAAATCATCACCAACTAACCCTTACAAAAACAAACTAAACCCAATCACTTTTAAATTACAAAAAAATGCTACTAACCATAGCAAACTATGCCAAACTCACCTAAATTACTTCGGCTATCAAAAATCACCCCCAACTACATTTTAAAGCAACAAACTAAGCCCAATCATTTTAAGATTACAAAAAAATGCTAACAACCATAACAAACTATACCAGAATCACCTAAATTACTTTGGCTACAGTAAATCACCCCCAACTATCCCTTACCACAACAAACCAAACCATATCATCTTAAAATTACATAAAAAGGTGTACAAATCATAACAAACTATGCCAGACTCACCTAAATTACTTCGGCTACATTAAATCATCACCAACTAAACCTTACCACAACAAACTAAACCCAATCACTTTTAAATTAAAATAAAAATGCTAGTAACCATAGCAAACTATGCCAAACTCTCCCTAAATTACTTCGGCTACCATAAATCATCACCAACTAACCCTTATCAAAACAAACTAAACCCAATCACTTTTAAATTACAAAAAAATGCTACTGACCATAGCAAACTATGCCATACTTACCTAAATTACTTCGGCTATCAAAAATCACCCCCAACTACACTTTACAGCAACAAACTATGCCCAATCACTTTAAAATTACAAAAAAATTTAAAAATCATAACAAACTATACCAGAATCACCTAAATTACTTCGGCTACCGTAAATCACCCCCAACTATCCCTTACCACAACAAACCATACCATATCATCTTAAAATTACAAAAAAAGATGCACAAATCATAACAAACTATGCCAGACTCACCTAAATTACTTCGGCTACTCTAAATCATCACCAACTAACCCTTACCACAACAAACTAAACCCAATCACTTTTAAATTACAAAAAAATGCTACTAACCATAGCAAACTATGCCAAATTCACCTAAATTACTTCGGCTAGCAAAAATCACCCCCAACTACATTTTACAGCAACAAACTAAGCCCAATCACTTTAAAATTACAAAAAAATGCTAAAAATTATAGAAAACTATACCAGAATCACTTAAATTACTTCGGCTACCGTAAATCACCCCCAACTATCCCTTACCACAACAAACCAAACCATATCATCTTAAAATTACAAAAAAAGGTGTACAAATCATTACAAACTATGCCAGACTCACCTAAATTACTTCGGCTACTCTAAACCATCACCAACTAACCCTTACCACAACAAATTAAACCCAATCACTTTTAAATTAAAAAAAAATGCTAGCAACCATAGCAAACTATGCCAAACTCACCTAAATTACTTTGGCTACCATAAATCATCACCAACTAACCCTTACCAAAACAAACTAAACCCAATCACTTTTAAATTACAAAAAAATGCTACTAACCATAGCAAACTATGCCAAACTCACCTAAATTACTTCGGCTATCAAAAATCACCCCCAACTACATTTTACAGCAACAAACTAAGCCCAATCATTTTAAGATTACAAAAAAATTCTAAAAACCATAACAAACTATACCAGAATCACCTAAATTACTTTGGCTACAGTAAATCACCCCCAACTATCCCTTACCACAACAAACCAAACCATATCATCTTAAAATTACATAAAAAGGTGTACAAATCATTACAAACTATGCCAGACTCACCTTAATTACTTCGGCTACTTTAAATCATCACCAACTAAACCTTACCACAACAAACTAAACCCAATCACTTTTAAATTAAAATAAAAATGCTAGTAACCATAGCAAACTATGCCAAACTCTCCCTAAATTACTTCGGCTAGAATAAATCATCACCAACTAACCCTTATCAAAACAATCTAAACCCAAACACTTTTAAATTACAAGAAAATGCTACTGACCATAGCAAACTATGCCAAACTTACCTAAATTACTTCGGCTATCAAAAATCACCCCCAACTACACTTTACAGCAACAAACTATGCCCAATCATTTTAAAATTACAAAAAAATGTAAAAATCATAACAAACTATACCAGAATCACCTAAATTACTTCGGCTACCGTAAATCACCCCCAACTATCCCTTACCACAACTAACCAAACCATATCATCTTAAAATTACAAAAAAAGATGCACAAATCATAACAAACTATGCCAGACTTACCTAAATTACTTCGGCTACTCTAAATCATCACCAACTAACCCTTACCACAACAAACTAAACCCAATCACTTTTAAATTACAAAAAATGCTAGTAACCATAGCAAACTATGCCAAACTCACCTAAATTACTTCGGCTACCCTAAATCATCACCAACTTACCCTTACCACAACAAACTAAACCCAATCACTTTTAAATTACAAAAAAATGCTACTAACCATAGCAAACTATGCCAAACTCACCTAAATTACTTCGGCTATCAAAAATCACCCCCAACTACACTTTACAGCAACAAATTAAGCCCACTCACTTTAAAATTTCAAAAAAATGCTTAAAATCATAACAAACTATACCAGAATCACCTAAATTACTTCGGCTAACGTAAATCACCCCCAACTATCCCTTACCACAACAAACCAAACCATATCATCTTAAAATTACAAAAAAGGTGTACAAATCATAACAAACTATGCCAGATTCACCTAAATTACTTTGGCTACACTAAATCATCACCAACTAAACCTTACCACAACAAACTAAACCATATCACTTTTAAATTACAAAAAAATGCTAGTAACCATAGCAAACTATGCCAAACTCACCTAAATTACTTCGGCTATCATAAATCATCACCAACTAACCCTTACCACAACACACTAAACCCAATCACTTTTAAATTACAAAAAAATGCTACTAACCATAGCAAACTATGCCAAACTCACCTAAATTACTTCGGCTATCAAAAATCACCCCCAACTACACTTTACAGCAACAAACTAAGCCCAATCACTTTAAAATTACAAAAAAATGCTAAAAATCATAACAAACTATACCAGAATCACCTAAATTACTTCGGCTACCGTAAATCACCCCCAACTATCCCTTACCACAACAAACCAAACCATATCATCTTAAAATTACAAAAAAAGGTGTACAAATCATAACAAACTATGCCAGACTCACCTAAATTACTTCGGCTACTCTAAATCATCACCACCTAACCCTTACCACAACAAACTAAACCCAATCACTTTTAAATTACAAAAAAATGCTACTAACCATAGCAAACTATGCCAAACTCACCTAAATTACTTCGGCTATCAAAAATCACCCCCAACTACATTTTACAGCAACAAACTAAGCCCAATCACTTTAAAATTACAAAAAAATGCTAAAAATTATAAAAAACTATACCAGAATCACTTAAATTACTTCGGCTACCGTAAATCACCCCCAACTATCCCTTACCACAACAAACCAAACCATATCATCTTAAAATTACAAAAAAAGGTGTACAAATCATTACAAACTATGCCAGACTCACCTAAATTACTTCGGCTACTCTAAACCATCACCAACTAACCCTTACCACAACAAATTAAACCCAATCACTTTTAAATTAAAAAAAATGCTAGCAACCATAGCAAACTATGCCAAACTCACCTAAATTACTTCGGCTAACATAAATCATCACCAACTAACCCTTACCAAAACAAACTAAACCCAATCACATTTAAATTACAAAAAAATGCTACTAACCATAGCAAACTATGCCAAACTCACCTAAATTACTTCGGCTATCAAAAATCACCCCCAACTACATTTTACAGCAACAAACTAAGCCCAATCATTTTAAGATTACAAAAAAATGCTAAAAACCATAACAAACTATACCAGAATCACCTAAATTACTTTGGCTACAGTAAATCACCCCCAACTATCCCTTACCACAACAAACCAAACCATATCATCTTAAAATTACATAAAAAGGTGTACAAATCATAACAAACTATGCCAGACTCACCTAAATTACTTCGGCTACATTAAATCATCACCAACTAAACCTTACCACAACAAACTAAACCCAATCACTTTTAAATTAAAATAAAAATGCTAGTAACCATAGCAAACTATGCCAAACTCTCCCTAAATTACTTCGGCTAGAATAAATCATCACCAACTAACCCTTATCAAAACAAACTAAACCCAATCACTTTTAAATTACAAAAAAATGCTACTGACCATAGCAAACTATGCCAAATTCACCAAAATTACTTCGGCTATCAAAAATCACCCCCAACTACACTTTACAGCAACAAACTAAGCCCAATCACTTTAAAATTACAAAAAAATGCTAAAAATCATAACAAACTATACCAGAATCACCTAAATTACTTCGGCTACCGTAAATCACCACCAACTATCCCTTACCACAACAAACCAAACCATATCATCTTAAAATTACAAAAAAAGGTGTACAAATCATAACAAACTATGCCAGACTCACCTAAATTACTTCGGCTACTCTAAATCATCACCACCTAACCCTTACCACAACAAACTAAACCCAATCACTTTTAAATTACAAAAAAATGCTACTGACCATAGCAAACTATGCCAAACTTACCTAAATTACTTCGGCTATCAAAAATCACCCCCAACTACACTTTACAGCAACAAACTATGCTAAATCACTTTAAAATTACAAAAAAATGTAAAAATCATAACAAACTATACCAGAATCTCCTAAATTACTTCGGCTACCGTAAATCACCCCCAACTATCCCTTACCACAACAAACCAAACCTAATCATCTTAAAATTACAAAAAAAGATGCACAAATCATAACAAACTATGCCAGACTCACCTAAATTACTTCGGCTACTCTAAATCATCACCAACTAACCCTTACCACAACAAACTAAACCCAATCACTTTTAAATTACAAAAAATGCTAGTAACCATAGCAAACTATGCCAAACTCGCCTAAATTACTTCGGCTACCATAAATCATCACCAACTAACCCTTACCACAACAAACTAAACCCAATCACTTTTAAATTACAAAAAAATGCTACTAACCATAGCAAACTATGCCAAACTCACCTAAATTACTTCGGCTATCAAAAATTACCCCCAACTACACTTTACATCAACAAACTAAGCCCAATCACTTTAAAATTACAAAAAAATGCTAAAAATCATAACATACTATACCAGAATCACCTAAATTACTTCGGCTACCGTAAATCACCCCCAACTATCCCTTACCACAACAAACCAAACCATATCATCTTAAAATTACAAAAAAGGTGTACAAATCATAACAAACTATGCCAGACTCACCTAAATTACTTCGGCTACTCTAAATCATCACCACCTAACCCTTACCACAACAAACTAAACCCAATCACTTTTAAATTACAAAAAAATGCTACTAACCATAGCAAACTATGCCAAACTCACCTAAATTACTTCGGCTACCATAAATCATCACCAACTAACCCTTACCACAACAAACTAAACCCAATCACTTTAAAATTACAAAAAAATGCTAAAAATCATAACAAACTATACCAGAATCACCTAAATTACTTCGGCTACCGTAAATCACCACCAACTATCCCTTACCACAACAAACCAAACCATATCATCTTAAAATTACAAAAAAGGTGTACAAATCATAACAAATTATGCCAGACTCACCTAAATTACTTCGGCTACTCTAAATCATCACCAACTAACCCTTACCACAACTAACTAAACCCAATCACTTTTAAATTACAAAAAAATGCTAGTAACCATAGCAAACTATGCCAAACTCACCTAAATTACTTCGGCTATCAAAAATCACCCCCAACTACACTTTACAGGAACAAACTAATCCCAATCACTTTAAAATTACAAAAAAATGCTAAAAATCATAACAAACTATACCAGAATCACCTAAATTATTTCGGCTACCGTAAATCACTCCCAACTCTCCCTTACCACAACAAACCAAACCATATCATCTTAAAATTACAAAAAAAGGTGTACAAATCATAACAAACTATGCCAGACTTACCTAAATTACTTCGGCTACTCTAAATCATCACCAACTAACCCTTACCACAACTAACTAAACCCAATCACTTTTAAATTACAAAAAAATGCTAGTAACCATAGCAAACTATGCCAAACTCACCTAAGTTACTTCGGCTACCATAAATCATCACCAACTAACCCTTACCACAACAAACTAAACCCAATCACTTTTAAATTACAAAAAAATGCTACTACCCATAGCAAACTATGCCAAACTCACCTAAATTACTTCGGCTATCAAAAATCACCCCCAACTACACTTTACAGGAACAAACTAATCCCAATCACTTTAAAATTACAAAAAAATGCTAAAAATCATAACAAACTATACCAGAATCACCTAAATTACTTCGGCTACCGTAAATCAACCCCAACTATCCCTTACCACAACAAACCAAACCATATCATCTTAAAATTACAAAAAAAGTTGTACAAATCATAACAAATTATGCCAGACTCACCTAAATTACTTCGGCTACTCTAAATCATCACCAACTAACCCTTAGCACAACAAAATAAACTCAATCACTTTTAAATTACAAAAAAATGCTAGTAACCATAGCAAACAATGCCAAACTCACCTAAATTACTTCGGCTACCATAAATCATCACCAACTAACCCTTACCACAACAAACTAAACGCAATCACTTTTAAATTACAAAAAAATGCTACTAACCATAGCAAACTATGCCAAACTCACCTAAATTACTTCGGCTATCAAAAATCACCCCCAACTACACTTTACAGCAACAAACTAAGCCCAATCACATTAAAATTACAAAAAAATGCTAAAAATCATAACAAATTATACCAGAAAAACCTAAATTACTTCGGCTACCGTAAATCACCCCCAACTATCCCTTACCACAACAAACCAAACCATATCATCTTAAAATTACAAAAAAAGGTGTACAAATCATAACAAACTATGCCAGACTCACCTAAATTACTTCGGCTACTCTAAATCATCACCAACTAACCCTTACCACAACAAACTAAACCCAATCACTTTTAAATTACAAAAAAATGCTAGTAACCATAGCAAACTATGCCAAACTCACCTAAATTACTTCGGTTACCATAAATCATCACCAACTAACCCTTACCACAACAAACTAAACCCAATCACTTTTAAATTACAAAAAAAATGCTACTAACCACAGCAAACTATGCCAAACTCACCTAAATTACTTCGGCTATCAAAAATCAGCCCCAACTACACTTTACAGCAACAAACTAAGCCCAATCACTTTAAAATTACAAAAAAAATTCTAAAAATCATAACAAACTAAACCAGAATCACCTAAATTACTTCGGCTACCGTAAATCACCCCCAACAATCCCTTACCACAACAAACCAAACCATATCATCTTAAAATTACAAAAAAAGGTGTACAAATCATATCAAACTATGCCAGACTCACCTAAATTACTTCGGCTACTCTAAATCATCACCAACTAACCCTTACCAAAACAAACTAAACCCAATCACTTTTAAATTACAAAAAAATGCTACTAACGATAGCAAACTATGCCAAACTCACCTAAATTACTTCGGCTATCAAAAATCACCCCCAACTACACTTTACAGCAACAAACTAAGCCCAATCACTTTAAAATTACAACAAAATGCTAAAAATCATAGCAAACTATACCAGAATCACCTAAATTACTTCGGCTACCGTAAATCACCCCCAACTATCCCTTACCACAACAAACCAAACCATATCATCTTAAAATTACAAAAAAAAGTGTACAAATCATAACAAACTATGCCAGACTCACCTAAATTACTTCGGCTACTCTAAATCATCACCAACTAACCCTTACCACAACAAACTAAACCCAATCACTTTTAAATTACAAAAAAATGCTAGTAACCATAGCAAACTATGCCAAACTCACCTAAATTACTTCGGCTACCATAAATCATCACCAACTAACCCTTACCACAACAAACTAAACCCAATCACTTTTAAATTACAAAAAAATGCTACTAACCATAGCAAACTATGCCAAACTCACCTAAATTACTTCGGCTATCAAAAATCACCCCCAACTACACTTTACAGGAACAAACTAATCCCAATCACTTTAAAATTACAAAAAAATGCTATAAATCATAACAAACTATACCAGAATCTCCTAAATTACTTCGGCTACCGTAAATCAACCCCAACTATCCCTAACCACAACAAACCAAACCATATCATCTTAAAATTACAAAAAAAGTTGTACAAATCATAACAAACTATGCCAGACTCACCTAAATTACTTCGGCTACTCTAGATCATCACCAACTAACCCTTACCACAACAAACTAAACCCAATCACTTTTAAATTACAAAAAAATGCTAGTAACCATAGCCAACTATGCCAAACTCACCTAAATTACTTCGGCTACCATAAATCATCACCACCTAACCCTTACCACAACAAACTAAACCCAATCACTTTTAAATTACAAAAAAAATGCTACTAACCACAGCAAACTATGCCAAACTCACCTAAATTACTTCGGCTATCAAAAATCAGCCCCAACTACACTTTACAGCAACAAACTAAGCCCAATCACTTTAAAATTACAAAAAAATTCTAAAAATCATAACAAACTATACCAGAATCACCTAAATTACTTCGGCTACCGTAAATCACCCCCAACTATCCCTTACCACAACAAACCAAACCATATCATTTTAAAATTACAAAAAAAGGTGTACAAATCATAACAAACTATGCCAGACTCACCTAAATTACTTCGGCTACTCTAAATCGTCACCAACTAACCCTTAGCACAACAAACTAAACTCAATCACTTTTAAATTACAAAAAAATGCTAGTAACCATAGCAAACAATGCCAAACTCACCTAAATTACTTCGGCTACCATAAATCATCACCAACTAACCCTTACCACAACAAACTAAACGCAATCACTTTTAAATTACAAAAAAATGCTACTAACCATAGCAAACTATGCCAAACTCACCTAAATTACTTCGGCTATCAAAAATCACCCCCAACTACACTTTACAGCAACAAACTAAGCCCAATCACATTAAAATTACAAAAAAATGCTAAAAATCATAACAAATTATACCAGAAAAACCTAAATTACTTCGGCTACCGTAAATCACCCCCAACTATCCCTTACCACAACAAACAAAACCATATCATCTTAAAATTACAAAAAAAGGTGTACAAATCATAACAAACTATGCCAGACTCACCTAAATTACTTCGGCTACTCTAAATCATCACCAACTAACCCTTACCACAACAAACTAAACCCAATCACTTTTAAATTACAAAAAAATGCTAGTAACCATAGCAAACTATGCCAAACTCACCTAAATTACTTCGGCTACCATAAATCATCACCAACTAACCCTTACCACAACAAACTAAACCCAATCACTTTTAAATTACAAAAAAATGCTAGTAACCATAGCAAATTATGCCATACTCACCTAAATTACTTCGGCTACCATAAATCACCACCAACTAACCCTTACCACAACAAACTAAACCCAATCCTTTTTAAATTACAAAAAAATGCTACTAACCATAGCAATCTATGCCAAACTCACCTAAATTACTTCGGCTATCAAAAATCACCCCCAACTACACTTTACAGCAACAAACTAAGCCCAATCACTTTAAAATTACAAAAAAATGCTAAAAATCATAACAAACTATACCAGAATCACCTAAATTACTTCGGCTACCGTAAATCACCCCCAACTATCCCTTACCACAACAAACCAAACCATATCATCTTAAAATTACAAAAAAAGGAGTACAAATCATAACAAACTATGCCAGACTCACCTAACTTACTTCGGCTACTCTAAATCATCACCAACTAACCCTTACCACAACAAACTAAACCCAATCACTTTTAAATTACAAAAAAAATGCTACTAACCACAGCAAACTATGCCAAATTCACCTAAATTACTTCGGCTATCAAAAATCAGCCCCAACTACACTTTACAGCAACAAACTAAGCCCAATCACTTTAAAATTACAAAAAAATTCTAAAAATCATAACAAACTAAACCAGGATCACCTAAATTACTTCGGCTACCGTAAATCACCCCAACTATCCCTTACCACAACAAACCAAACCATATCATCTTAAAATTACAAAGAAAGGTGTACAAATCATAACAAACTATGCCAGACTCACCTAACTTACTTCGGCTACTCTAAATCATCACCAACTAACCCTTAACACAACAAACTAAACCCAATCACTTTTAAATTAAAAAAAAATGCTAGTAACCATAGCAAACTATGCCAAACTCACCTAAATTACTTCGGCTACCATAAATCATCACCAACTAACCCTTACCACAACAAACTAAACCCAATCACTTTTAAATTACAAAAAAATGCTACTAACCATAGCAAACTATGCCAAACTCACCCAAATTACTTCGGCTATCAAAAATCACCCCCAAGTACACTTTATAGCAACAAACTAAACTCAATCATTTTAAAATTACAAAAAAAATGCTAAAAATCATAACAAACTATACCAGAATCACCTAAATTACTTCGGCTACCGTAAATCACCCCCAACTATCCCTTACCACAACAAACCAAACCATATCATCTTAAAATTACAAAAAAGGTTTACAAATCATAACAAACTATGCCAGACTCACCTAAATTACTTAGGCTACTCTAAATCATCACCAACTAACCCTTACCACAACAAACTAAACCCAATCAATTTTAAATTAAAAAAAAATGCTAGTAACCATAATAAACTATGCCAAACTTACCTAAATTACTTCGGCTACCATAAATCATCACCAACTAACCCTTACCACAACAAACTAAACCCAATCACTTTTAAATTACAAAAAAATGCTACTAACCATAGCAAACTATGCCAAACTCACCTAAATTACTTCGGCTATCAAAAATCACCCCCAACTATCCCTTACCACAACAAACCAAACCATATCATCTTAAAATTACAAAAAAAGGTGTACAAATCATAACAAACTATGCCAGACTCACCTAAATTACTTCGGCTACTCTAAATCATCACCAACTAACCCTTACCACAACAAACTAAACCCAATCACTTTTAAATTACAAAAAAATGCTAGTAACCGTAGCAAACTATGCCAAACTCACCTAAATTACTTCGGCTACCATAAATCATCACGAACTAACCCTTACCACAACAAACTAAACCCAATCACTTTTAAATTACAAAAAAATGCTACAAACCATAGCAAACTATGCCAAACTTACCTAAATTACTTCGGCTACCATAAATCATCACCAACGAACCCTTACCACAAGAAACTAAACCCAATCACTTTTAAATTACAAAAATATGCTACTAACCATAGCAAACTATGCCAAACTCACCTAAATTACTTCGGCTATCAAAAATCACCCCCAACTACACTTTACAGCAACAAACTAAGCCCAATCATTTTAAAATTACAAAAAAATGCTAAAAATAATAACAAACTATACCAGAATCACCTAAATTACTTCTGCTACCGTAAATCACCCCCAACTATCCCTTACCACAACAAACCAAACCATATCATCTTAAAATTACAAAAAAAGGTGTACAAATCATAACAAACTATGCCAGACTCACCTAAATTACTTCGGCTACTCTAAATCATCACCAACTAACCCTTACCACAACAAACTAAACCCAATCACTTTTAAATTACAAAAAAATGCTAGTAACCATATCAAACCATGCCAAACTCACCTAAATTACTTCGGCTACTATAAATCATCACCAACTAACCCTTACCACAACAAACTAAACCCAATCACTTTTATATTACAAAAAAATGCTACTAACCATAGCAAACTATGCCAAACTCACCTAAATTACTTCGGCTATCAAAAATCACCCCCAACTACATTTTACAGCAACAAACTAAGCCCAATCACTTTAAAATTACAAAAAAATGCTAAAAATTATAAAAAACTATACCAGAATCACTTAAATTACTTCGGCTACCGTAAATCACCCCCAACTATCCCTTACCACAACAAACCAAACCATATCATCTTAAAATTACAAAAAAAGGTGTACAAATCATTACAAACTATGCCAGACTCACCTAAATTACTTCGGCTACTCTAAACCATCACCAACTAACCCTTACCACAACAAAGTAAACCCAATCCACTTTTAAATTAAAAAAAATGCTAGCAACCATAGCAAACTATGCCAAACTCACCTAAATTACTTCGGCTACCATAAATCATCACCAACTAACCCTTACCAAAACAAACTAAACCCAATCACTTTTAAATTACAAAAAAATGCTACTAACCATAGCAAACTATGCCAAACTCACCTAAATTACTTCGGCTATCAAAAATCACCCCCAACTACATTTCACAGCAACAAACTAAGCCCAATCATTTTAAGATTACAAAAATATGCTAAAAACCATAACAAACTATACCAGAATCACCTAAATTACTTTGGCTACAGTAAATCACCCCCAACTATCCCTTACCACAACAAACCAAACCATATCATCTTAAAATTACATAAAAAGGTGTACAAATCATAACAAACTATGCCAGACTCACCTAAATTACTTCGGCTACATTAAATCATCACCAACTAAACCTTACCACAACAAACTAAACCCAATCACTTTTAAATTAAAATAAAAATGCTAGTAACCATAGCAAACTATGCCAAACTCTCCCTAAATTACTTCGGCTACCATAAATCATCACCAACTAACCCTTATCAAAACAAACTAAACCCAATCACTTTTAAATTACAAAAAAATGCTACTGACCATAGCAAATTATGCCATACTTACCTAAATTACTTCGGCTATCAAAAATCACCCCCAACTACACTTTACAGCAACAAACTATGCCCAATCACTTTAAAATTACAAAAAAATTTAAAAATCATAACAAACTATACCAGAATCACCTAAATTACTTCGGCTACCGTAAATCACCCCCAACTATCCCTTACCACAACAAACCAAACCATATCATCTTAAAATTACAAAAAAAGATGCACAAATCATAACAAACTATGCCAGACTCACCTAAATTACTTCGGCTACTCTAAATCATCACCAACTAACCCTTACCACAACAAACTAAACCCAATCACTTTTAAATTACAAAAAATGCTAGTAACCATAGCAAACTATGCCAAACTCACCTAAATTACTTCAGCTACCATAAATCATCACCAACTAACCCTTACCACAACAAACTAAACCCAATCACTTTTAAATTACAAAAAAATGCTACTAACCATAGCAAACTAAGCCAAACTCTCCTAAATTACTTCGGCTATCAAAAATCACCCCCAACTACACTTTACAGCAACAAATTAAGCCCACTCACTTTAAAATTTCAAAAAAATGCTTAAAATCATAACAAACTATACCAGAATTACCTAAATTACTTCGGCTAACGTAAATCACCCCCAACTATCCCTTACCACAACAAACCAAACCATATCATCTTAAAATTACAAAAAAGGTGTACAAATCATAACAAACTATGCCAGATTCACCTAAATTACTTTGGCTACACTAAATCATCACCAACTAACCCTTACCACAACAAACTAAACCCAATCACTTTTATATTACAAAAAAATGCTACTAACCATAGCAAACTATGCCAAACTCACCTAAATTACTTCGGCTAGCAAAAATCACCCCCAACTACATTTTACAGCAACAAACTAAGCCCAATCACTTTAAAATTACAAAAAAATGCTAAAAATTATAGAAAACTATACCAGAATCACTTAAATTACTTCGGCTACCGTAAATCACCCCCAACTATCCCTTACCACAACAAACCAAACCATATCATCTTAAAATTACAAAAAAAGGTGTACAAATCATTACAAACTATGCCAGACTCACCTAAATTACTTCGGCTACTCTAAACCATCACCAACTAACCCTTACCACAACAAATTAAACCCAATCACTTTTAAATTAAAAAAAAATGCAAGCAACCATTGCAAACTATGCCAAACTCACCTAAATAACTTCGGCTACCATAAATCATCACCAACTAACCCTTACCAAAACAAACTAAACCCAATCACTTTTAAATTACAAAAAAATGCTACTAACCATAGAAAACTATGCCAAACTCACCTAAATTACTTCGGCTGTCAAAAATCACCCCCAACTACATTTTACAGCAACAAACTAAGCCCAATCATTTTAAGATTACAAAAAAATGCTAAAAACCATAACAAACTATACCAGAATCACCTAAATTACTTTGGCTACAGTAAATCACCCCCAACTATCCCTTACCACAACAAACCAAACCATATCATCTTAAAATTACATAAAAAGGTGTACAAATCATAACAAACTATGCCAGAATCACCTAAATTACTTCGGCTACATTAAATCATCACCAACTAAACCTTACCACAACAAACTAAACCCAATCACTTTTAAATTAAAATAAAAATGCTAGTAACCATAGCAAACTATGCCAAACTCTCCTTAAATTACTTCGGCTACCATAAATCATCACCAACTAACCCTTATCAAAACAAACTAAACCCAATCACTTTTAAATTACAAAAAAATGCTACTGACCATAGCAAACTATGCCAAACTTACCTAAATTACTTCGGCTATCAAAAATCACCCCCAACTACACTTTACAGCAACAAACTATGCCCAATCACTTTAAAATTACAAAAAAATGTAAAAATCATAACAAACTATACCAGAATCACTTAAATTACTTCGGCTACCGAAAATCACCCCCAACTATCCCTTACCACAACAAACCAAACCTAATCATCTAAAAATTACAAAAAAAGATGCACAAATCATAACAAACTATGCCAGACTCACCTAAATTACTTCGGCTACTCTAAATCATCACCAACTAACCCTTACCACAACAAACTAAACATAATCACTTTTAAATTACAAAAAATGCTAGTAACCATAGCAAACTATGCCAAACTCACCTAAATTACTTCGGCTACCATAAATCATCACCAACTAACCCTTACCACAACAAACTAAACCCAATCACTTTTAAATTATAAAAAAATGCTACTAACCATAGCAAACTATGCCAAACTCACTTAAATTACTTCCGCTATCAAAAATTACCCCCAACTACACTTTACATCAACAAACTAAGCCCAATCACTTTAAAATTACAAAAAAATGCTAAAAATCATAACATACTATACCAGAATCACCTAAATTACTTCGGCTACCGTAAATCACCCCCAACTATCCCTTACCACAACAAACCAAACCATATCATCTTAAAATTAAAAAAAGGTGTACAAATCATAACAAACTATGCCAGATTCACCTAAATTACTTTGGCTACACTAAATCATCACCAACTAAACCTTACCACAACAAACTAAACCATATCACTTTTAAATTACAAAAAAATGCTAGTAACCATAGCAAACTATGCCAAACTCACCTAAATTACTTCGGCTACCATAAATCATCACCAACTAACCCTTACCACAACAAACTAAACCCAATCACTTTTAAATTACAAAAAAATGCTACTAACCATAGCAAACTATGCCAAACTCACCTAAATTACTTCGGCTACCATAAATCATCACCAACTAACCCTTACCACAACAAACTAAACCCAATCACTTTAAAATTACAAAAAAATGCTAAAAATCATAACAAACTATACCAGAATCACCTAAATTACTTCGGCTACCGTAAATCACCACCAACTATCCCTTACCACAACAAACCAAACCATATCATCTTAAAATTACAAAAAAAGGTGTACAAATCATAACAAACTATGCCAGACTCACCTAAATTACTTCGGCTACTCTAAATCATCACCACCTAACCCTTACCACAACAAACTGAACCCAATCACTTTTAAATTACAAAAAAATGCTACTAAACATAGCAAACTATGCCAAACTCACCTAAATTACTTCGGCTATCAAAAATCACCCCCAACTACACTTTACAGCAACAAATTAAGCCCACTCACTTTAAAATTTCAAAAAAATGCTTAAAATCATAACAAACTATACCAGAATCACCTAAATTACTTCGGCTAACGTAAATCACCCCCAACTATCCCTTACCACAACAAACCAAACCATATCATCTTAAAATTACAAAAAAGGTGTACAAATCATAACAAACTATGCCAGACTCACCTAAATTACTTCGGCTACTCTAAATCATCACCAACTAACCCTTACCACAACAAACTAAACCCAATCACTTTTAAATTACAAAAAAATGCTAGTAGATATAGCAAACTATGCCAAACTCATCTAAATTACTTCGGCTACCATAAATCATCACCAACTAACCCTTACCACAACAAACTAAACCCAATCACTTTTAAATTACAAAAAAATGCTACTAACCATAGCAAACTATGCCAAACTCACCTAAATTACTTCGGCTATCAAAAATCACCCCAACTACATTTTACAGCAACAAACTAAGCCCAATCACTTTAAAATTACAAAAAAATGCTAAAAATCATAACAAACTATACCAGAATCATCTAAATTACTTCGGCTACCGTAAATCGCCCCCAACTATCCCTTACCACAACAAACCAAACCATATCATCTTAAAATTACAAAAAATGGTGTACAAATCATAACAAACTATGCCAGACTCACCTAAATTACTTCGGCTACTCTAAATCATCACAAACTAACCCTTACCACAACAACCTAAACCCAATCACTTTTAAATTACAAAAAAATGCTAGTAACCATAGCAAACTATGCCAAACTCACCTAAATTACTTCGGCTACCATAAATCATCACCAACTAACCCTTACCAAAACAAACTGAACCCAATCACTTTTAAATTACAAAAAAATGCTACTAACCATAACAAACTATGCCAAACTCACCTAAATTACTTCGGCTATCAAAAATCACCCCCAACTACACTTTACAGCAACAAACTAAGCCCAATCACTTTAAAATTACAAAAAAATGCTAAACATTATAACAAACTATACCAGAATCACCTAAATTACTTCGGCTACCGTAAATCACCCCCAACTATCCCTTACCACAACAAACCAAACCATATCATCTTAAAATTACAAAAAAAGGTGAACAAATTATAACAAACTATGCCAGACTTACCTAAATTACTTCGGCTACTCTAAATCATCACCAACTAACCCTTACCACAACAAACTAAACCCAATCACTTTTAAATTACAAAAAAATGCTGGTAACCATAGCAAACTATGCCAAACTCACCTAAATTACTTCGGCTATCAAAAATCACCCTCAACTACACTTTACAGCAACAAACTAATCCCAATCACTTTAAAATTACAAAAAAATGCTAAAAATCATAACAAACTATACCAGAATCACCTGAATTACTTCGGCTACCGTAAATCACCCCCAACTATCCCTTACCACAACAAACCAAACCATATCATCTTAAAATATACAAAAAAAGGTGTACCAATCATAACAAACTATGCCAGACTCACCTAAATTACTTCGGCTACTCTAAATCATCTCCAACTAAACCCTTACCACAACAAACTAAACCCAATCACTTTTAAATTACAAAAAAATGCTAGTAACCATGGCAAACTATGCCAAACTCACCTAAATTACTTCGGCTACCATAAATCATCACCAACTAACCCTTACCACAACAAACTATACCCAATCACTTTTAAATTAAAAAAATTGCTACTAACCATAGCAAACTATGCCAAACTCACCTAAATTACTTCGGATATCAAAAATCACCCCCAACTCCACTTTACAGCAACAAACTAAGCCCAATCACTTTAAAATTACAAAAAAATGCTAAAAATCATAACAAACTATACCAGAATCACCTAAATTACTTCGGCTAACGTAAATCACCCCCAACTATCCCTTACCACAACAAACCAAACCATATCATCTTAAAATTACAAAAAAGGTGTACAAATCATAACAAACTATGCCAGACTCACCTAAATTACTTCGGCTACTCTAAATCATCACCAACTAACCCTTACCACAACAAACTAAACCCAATCACTTTTAAATTACAAAAAAATGCTAGTAGATATAGCAAACTATGCCAAACTCATCTAAATTACTTCGGCTACCATAAATCATCACCAACTAACCCTTACCACAACAAACTAAACCCAATCACTTTTAAATTACAAAAAAATGCTACTAACCATAGCAAACTATGCCAAACTCACCTAAATTACTTCGGCTATCAAAAATCACCCCAACTACATTTTACAGCAACAAACTAAGCCCAATCACTTTAAAATTACAAAAAAATGCTAAAAATCATAACAAACTATACCAGAATCATCTAAATTACTTCGGCTACCGTAAATCGCCCCCAACTATCCCTTACCACAACAAACCAAACCATATCATCTTAAAATTACAAAAAATGGTGTACAAATCATAACAAACTATGCCAGACTCACCTAAATTACTTCGGCTACTCTAAATCATCACAAACTAACCCTTACCACAACAACCTAAACCCAATCACTTTTAAATTACAAAAAAATGCTAGTAACCATAGCAAACTATGCCAAACTCACCTAAATTACTTCGGCTACCATAAATCATCACCAACTAACCCTTACCACAACAAACTAAACCCAATCACTTTTAAATTACAAAAAAATGCTAGTAACCATGGCAAACTATGCCAAACTCACCTAAGTTACTTCGGCTACCATAAATCATCACCAACTAACCCTTACCACAACAAACTAAACCCAATCACTTTTAAATTACAAAAAAATGCTAGTAACCATGCCAAAATATGCCAAACTCACCTAAATTACTTCGGCTAGCATAAATCATCACCAACTAACCCTTACCAAAACAAACTGAACCCAATCACTTTTAAATTACAAAAAAATGCTACTAACCATAACAAACTATGCCAAACTCACCTAAATTACTTCGGCTATCAAAAATCACCCCCAACTACACTTTACAGCAACAAACTAAGCCCAATCACTTTAAAATTACAGAAAAATGCTAAACATTATAACAAACTATACCAGAATCACCTAAATTACTTCGGCTACCGTAAATCACCCCCAACTATCCCTTACCACAACAAACCAAACCATATCATCTTAAAATTACAAAAAAAGGTGAACAAATTATAACAAACTATGCCAGACTTACCTAAATTACTTCGGCTACTCTAAATCATCACCAACTAACCCTTACCACAACAAACTAAACCCAATCACTTTTAAATTACAAAAAAATGCTGGTAACCATAGCAAACTATGCCAAACTCACCTAAATTACTTCGGCTATCAAAAATCACCCTCAACTACACTTTACAGCAACAAACTAATCCCAATCACTTTAAAATTACAAAAAAATGCTAAAAATCATAACAAACTATACCAGAATCACCTGAATTACTTCGGCTACCGTAAATCACCCCCAACTATCCCTTACCACAACAAACCAAACCATATCATCTTAAAATATACAAAAAAAGGTGTACCAATCATAACAAACTATGCCAGACTCACCTAAATTACTTCGGCTACTCTAAATCATCTCCAACTAAACCCTTACCACAACAAACTAAACCCAATCACTTTTAAATTACAAAAAAATGCTAGTAACCATGGCAAACTATGCCAAACTCACCTAAATTACTTCGGCTACCATAAATCATCACCAACTAACCCTTACCACAACAAACTATACCCAATCACTTTTAAATTAAAAAAATTGCTACTAACCATAGCAAACTATGCCAAACTCACCTAAATTACTTCGGATATCAAAAATCACCCCCAACTCCACTTTACAGCAACAAACTAAGCCCAATCACTTTAAAATTACAAAAAAATGCTAAAAATCATAACAAACTACACCAGAAACACCTAAATTACTTCGGCTACCGTAAATCACCCCCAACTATACCTTACCACAACAAACCAAACCATATCATCTTAAAATTACAAAAAAAGGTGTACAAATTATAACAAACTATGCCAGACTCACCTAAATTACTTCGGCTACTCTAAATCATCACCAACTAACCCTTACCACTACAAACTAAACCCAATTACTTTTAAATTAAAAAAAATGCTGGTAACCATAGCAAACTATGCCAAACTCACCTAAATTACTTCGGCTATCAAAAATCACACTCAACTACACTTTACAGCAACAAACTAATCCCAATTACTTTAAAATTACAAAAAAATTCTAAAAATCATAACAAACTATACCAGAATCACCTAAATTACTTCGGCTACCGTAAATCACCCCCAACTAACCCTTACCACAACAAACCAAACCATATCATCTTAAAATTACAAAAAAAGGTGTACAAATCATAACAAACTATGCCAGATTCACCTAAATTACTTCGGCTACTCTAAATCATCTCCAACTATCCCTTACCACACAAACTAAACCCAATCACTTTTAAATTACAAAAAAATGCTAGTAACCATAACAAACTATGCCAAAGTCACCTAAATTACTTCGGCTACCATAAATCATCACCAACTAACCCTTACCACAACAAACTAAACCCAATCACTTTTAAATTACAAAAAAATGCTAGTAACCATAGAAAACTATGCCAAACTCACCTAAATTACTTCGGCTACCATAAATCATCACCAACTAACCCTTTCCACAACAAACTAAACCCAATCACTTTTAAATTACAAAAAAATGCTAGTAACCATGCCAAAATATGCCAAACTCACCTAAATTACTTCGGCTAGCATAAATCATCACCAACTAACCCTTACCAAAACAAACTGAACCCAATCACTTTTAAATTACAAAAAAATGCTACTAACCATAACAAACTATGCCAAACTCACCTAAATTACTTCGGCTATCAAAAATCACCCCCAACTACACTTTACAGCAACAAACTAAGCCCAATCACTTTAAAATTACAAAAAAATGCTAAACATCATAACAAACTATACCAGAATCACCTAAATTACTTCGGCTACCGTAAATCACCCCCAACTATCCCTTACTACAACAAACCAAACCATATCATCTTAAAATTACAAAAAAGGTGTACAAATCATAACAAACTATGCCAGATTCACCTAAATTACTTTGGCTACACTAAATCATCACCAACTAAACCTTACCACAACAAACTAAACCATATCACTTTTAAATTACAAAAAAACGCTAGTAACCATAGCAAACTATGCCAAACTCACCTAAATTACTTCGGATACCATAAATCATCACCAACTAACCCTTACCACAACAAACTAAACCCAATCACTTTTAAATTACAAAAAAATGCTACTAACCATAGCAAACTATGCCAAACTCACCTAAATTACTTCGGCTACCATAAATCATCACCAACTAACCCTTACCACAACAAACTGAACCCAATCACTTTAAAATTACAAAAAAATGCTAAAAATCATAACAAACTATACCAGAATCACCTAAATTACTTCGGCTACCGTAAATCACCACCAACTATCCCTTACCACAACAAACCAAACCATATCATCTTAAAATTACAAAAAAAGGTGTACAAATCATAACAACCTATGCCAGACTCACCTAAATTACTTCGGCTACTCTAAATCATCACCACCTAACCCTTACCACAACAAACTGAACCCAATCAATTTTAAATTACAAAAAAATGCTACTAAACATAGCAAACTATGCCAAACTCACCTAAATTACTTCGGCTATCAAAAATCACCCCCAACTACACTTTACAGCAACAAATTAAGCCCACTCACTTTAAAATTTCAAAAAAATGCTTAAAATCATAACAAACTATACCAGAATCACCTAAATTACTTCGGCTAACGTAAATCACCCCCAACTATCCCTTACCACAACAAACCAAACCATATCATCTTAAAATTACAAAAAAGGTGTACAAATCATAACAAACTATGCCAGACTCACCTAAATTACTTCGGCTACTCTAAATCATCACCAACTAACCCTTACCACAACAAACTAAACCCAATCACTTTTAAATTACAAAAAAATGCTAGTAGATATAGCAAACTATGCCAAACTCATCTAAATTACTTCGGCTACCATAAATCATCACCAACTAACCCTTACCACAACAAACTAAACCCAATCACTTTTAAATTACAAAAAAATGCTACTAACCATAGCAAACTATGCCAAACTCACCTAAATTACTTCGGCTACTCTAAATCATCATAAACTAACCCTTACCACAACAACCTAAACCCAATCACTTTTAAATTACAAAAAAATGCTAGTAACCATAGCAAACTATGCCAAACTCACCTAAATTACTTCGGCTACCATAAATCATCACCAACTAACCTTTACCACAACAAACTAAACCCAATCACTTTTAAATTACAAAAAAATGCTAGTAACCATGGCAAACTATGCCAAACTCACCTAAGTTACTTCGGCTACCATAAATCATCACCAACTAACCCTTACCACAACAAACTAAACCCAATCACTTTTAAATTACAAAAAAATGCTAGTAACCATGCCAAAATATGCCAAACTCACCTAAATTACTTCGGCTAGCATAAATCATCACCAACTAACCCTTACCAAAACAAACTGAACCCAATCACTTTTAAATTACAAAAAAATGCTACTAACCATAACAAACTATGCCAAACTCACCTAAATTACTTCGGCTATCAAAAATCACCCCCAACTACACTTTACAGCAACAAACTAAGCCCAATCACTTTAAAATTACAAAAAAATGCTAAACATCATAACAAACTATACCAGAATCACCCAAATTACTTCGGCTACCGTAAATCACCCCCAACTATCCCTTACCACAACAAACCAAACCATATCATCTTAAAATTACAAAAAAAGGTGTACAAATTATAACAAACTATGCCAGACTTACCTAAATTACTTCGGCTACTCTAAATCATCACCAACTAACCCTTACCACAACAAACTAAACCCAATCACTTTTAAATTACAAAAAAATGCTGGTAACCATAGCAAACTATGCCAAACTCACCTAAATTACTTCGGCTATCATAAATCATCACCAACTAACCCTTACCACAACAAACTAAACCCAATCACTTTTAAATTACAAAAAAATGCTACTAACCATAGCAAACTATGCCAAACTCACCTAAATTACTTCGGCTACCATAAATCATCACCAACAAACCCTTACTACAACAAACCAAACCATATCATCTTAAAATTACAAAAAAAGGTGTACCAATCATAACAAACTATGCCAGACTCACCTAAATTACTTCGGCTACTCTAAATCATCTCCAACTAAACCCTTACCACAACAAACTAAACCCAATCACTTTTAAATTACAAAAAAATGCTAGTAACCATAGCAAACTATGCCAAACTCACCTAAATTACTTCGGCTACCATAAATCATCACCAACTAACCCTTACCACAACAAACTAAACCCAATCACTTTTAAATTACAAAAAATGCTACTAACCATAGCAAACTATGCCAAACTCACCTAAATTACTTCGGATATCAAAAAGCACCCCCAACTACACTTTACAGCAACAAACTAAGCCCAATCACTTTAAAATTACAAAAAAATGCTAAAAATCATAACAAACTACACCAGAAACACCTAAATTACTTCGGCTACCGTAAATCACCCCCAACTATACCTTACCACAACAAACCAAACCATATCATCTTAAAATTACAAAAAAAAGTGTACAAATTATAACAAACTATGCCAGACTCACCTAAATTACTTCGGCTACTCTAAATCATCACCAACTAACCCTTACCACTACAAACTAAACCCAATTACTTTTAAATTACAATAAAATGCTGGTAACCATAGCAAACTATGCCAAACTCACCTAAATTACTTCGGCTATCAAAAATCACCCTCAACTACACTTTACAGCAACAAACTAATCCCAATTACTTTAAAATTACAAAAAAATGCTAAAAATCATAACAAACTATACCAGAATCACCTAAATTACTTCGGCTACCGTAAATCACCCCCAACTATCCCTTACCACAACAAACCAAACCATATCATCTTAAAATTACAAAAAAAGTTGTACAAATCATAACAAACTATGCCAGATTCACCTAAATTACTTCGGCTACTCTAAATCATCACCAACTAACCCTTACCACTACAAACTAAACCCAATTACTTTTAAATTACAATAAAATGCTGGTAACCATAGCAAACTATGCCAAACTCACCTAAATTACTTCAGCTACCATAAATCATCACCAACTAACCCTTACCACAACAAACTAAACCCAATCACTTTTAAATTACAAAAAAATGCTAGTAACCATAGCAAACTATGCCAAACTCACCTAAATTACTTCGGCTACCATAAATCATCACCAACTAACCCTTTCCACAACAAACTAAACCCAATCCCTTTTAAATTACAAAAAATGCTACTAACCATAGCAAACTATGCCAAACTCACCTAAATTACTTCGGCTATCAAAAATCACCCCCAACTACACTTTACAGCAACAAACTAAGCCCAATCACTTTAAAATTATAAAAAAATGCTAAAAATTATAACAAACTATACCAGAAACACCTAAATTACTTCGGCTACCGTAAATCACCCCCAACTATCCCTTACCACAACAAACCAAACCATATCATCTTAAAATTACAAAAAAGGTGTACAAATCATAACAAACTATGCCAGATTCACCTAAATTACTTTGGCTACACTAAATCATCACCAACTAAACCTTACCACAACAAATTAAACCATATCACTTTTAAATTACAAAAAAATGCTTGTAACCATAGCAAACTATGCCAAACTCACCTAAATTACTTCGGATACCATAAATCATCACCAACTAACCCTTACCACAACAAACTAAACCCAATCACTTTTAAATTACAAAAAAATGCTACTAACCATAGCAAACTATGCCAAACTCACCTAAATTACTTCGGCTACCATAAATCATCACCAACTAACCCTTACCACAACAAACTAAACCCAATCACTTTAAAATTACAAAAAAATGCTAAAAATCATAACAAACTATACCAGAATCACCTAAATTACTTCGGCTACCGTAAATCACCACCAACTATCCCTTACCACAACAAACCAAACCATATCATCTTAAAATTACAAAAAAAGGTGTACAAATCATAACAAACTATGCCAGACTCACCTAAATTACTTCGGCTACTCTAAATCATCACCACCTAACCCTTACCACAACAAACTGAACCCAATCACTTTTAAATTACAAAAAAATGCTACTAAACATAGCAAACTATGCCAAACTTACCTAAATTACTTCGGCTATCAAAAATAACCCCCAACTACACTTTACAGCAACAAATTAAGCCCACTCACTTTAAAATTTCAAAAAAATGCTTAAAATCATAACAAACTATACCAGAATCACCTAAATTACTTCGGCTAACGTAAATCACCCCCAACTATCCCTTACCACAACAAACCAAACCATATCATCTTAAAATTACAAAAAAGGTGTACAAATCATAACAAACTATGCCAGACTCACCTAAATTACTTCGGCTACTCTAAATCATCACCAACTAACCCTTACCACAACAAACTAAACCCAATCACTTTTAAATTACAAAAAAATGCTAGTAGATATAGCAAACTATGCCAAACTCATCTAAATTACTTCGGCTACCATAAATCATCACCAACTAACCCTTACCACAACAAACAAAACCCAATCACTTTTAAATTACAAAAAAATGCTACTAACCATAGCAAACTATGCCAAACTCACCTAAATTACTTCGGCTACTCTAAATCATCACAAACTAACCCTTACCACAACAACCTAAACCCAATCACTTTTAAATTACAAAAAAATGCTAGTAACCATAGCAAACTATGCCAAACTCACCTAAATTACTTCGGCTACCATAAATCATCACCAACTAACCCTTACCACAACAAACTAAACCCAATCACTTTTAAATTACAAAAAAATGCTAGTAACCATGGCAAACTATGCCAAACTCACCTAAGTTACTTCGGCTACCATAAATCATCACCAACTAACCCTTACCACAACAAACTAAACCCAATCACTTTTAAATTACAAAAAAATGCTAGTAACCATGCCAAAATATGCCAAACTCACCTAAATTACTTCGGCTAGCATAAATCATCACCAACTAACCCTTACCAAAACAAACTGAACCCAATCACTTTTAAATTACAAAAAAATGCTGGTAACCATAGCAAACTATGCCAAACTCACCTAAATTACTTCGGCTATCATAAATCATCACCAACTAACCCTTACCACAACAAACTAAACCCAATCACTTTTAAATTAGAAAAAAATGCTACTAACCATAGCAAACTATGCCAAACTCACCTAAATTACTTCGGCTACCATAAATCATCACCAACAAACCCTTACCACAACAAACTAAACCCAATCACTTTTAAATTACAAAAAATGCTACTAACCATAGCAAACTATGCCAAACTCACCTAAATTACTTCGGATATCAAAAATCACAACCAACTACACTTTACAGCAACAAACTAAGCCCAATCACTTTAAAATTACAAAAAAATGCTAAAAATCATAACAAACTACACCAGAAACACCTAAATTACTTCGGCTAACGTAAATCACCCCCAACTATCCCTTACCAGAACAAACCAAACCATATTATCTTAAAATTACAAAAAAAGGTGTACAAATTATAACAAACTATGCCAGACTTACCTAAATTACTTCGGCTACTCTAAATCATCACCAACTAACCCTTACCACAACAAACTAAACCCAATCACTTTTAAATTACAAAAAAATGCTGGTAACCATAGCAAACTATGCCAAACTCACCTAAATTACTTCGGCTATCAAAAATCACCCTCAACTACACTTTACAGCAACAAACTAATCCCAATCACTTTAAAATTACAAAAAAATGCTAAAAATCATAACAAACTATACCAGAATCACCTGAATTACTTCGGCTACCGTAAATCACCCCCAACTATCCCTTACCACAACAAACCAAACCATATCATCTTAAAATTACAAAAAAAGGTGTACCAATCATAACAAACTATGCCAGACTCACCTAAATTACTTCGGCTACTCTAAATCATCTCCAACTAACCCCTTACCACAACAAACTAAACCCAATCACTTTTAAATTACAAAAAAATGCTAGTAACCATAGCAAACTATGCCAAACTCACCAAAATTACTTCGGCTACCATAAATCATCACCAACTAACCCTTACCACAACAAACTAAACCCAATCACTTTAAAATTACAAAAAAATGCTAGTAACCATAGCAAACTATGCCAAACTCACCTAAATTACTTCGGCTACCATAAATCATCACCAACTAACCCTTACCACAACAAACTAAACCCAATCACTTTTAAATTACAAAAAATGCTACTAACCATAGCAAACTATGCCAAACTCACCTAAATTACTTCGGATATCAAAAATCACCCCCAACTACACTTTACAGCAACAAACTAAGCCCAATCACTTTAAAATTACAAAAAAATGCTAAAAATCATAACAAACTACACCAGAAACACCTAAATTACTTCGGCTACCGTAAATCACCTCGAACTATACCTTACCACAACAAACCAAACCATATCATCTTAAAATTACAAAAAAAGGTGTACAAATTATAACAAACTATGCCAGACTCACCTAAATTACTTCGGCTACTCTAAATCATCACCAACTAACCCTTACCACAACAAACTAAACCCAATCACTTTTAAATTACAAAAAAATGCTGGTAACCATAGCAAACTATGCCAAACTCACCTAAATTACTTCGGCTATCAAAAATCACCCTCAACTACACTTTACAGCAACAAACTAATCCCAATTACTTTAAAATTACAAAAAAATGCTAAAAATCATAACAAACTATACCAGAATCACCTAAATTACTTCGGCTACCGTAAATCACCCCCAACTATCCCTTACCACAACAAACCAAACCATATCATCTTAAAATTACAAAAAAAGGTGTACAAATCATAACAAACTATGCCAGATTCACCTAAATTACTTCGGCTACTCTAAATCATCTCCAACTAACCCTTACCACAACAAACTAAACCCAATCACTTTTAAATTACAAAAAAATGCTAGTAACCATAACAAACTATGCCAAACTCACCTAAATTACTTCGGCTACCATAAATCATCACCAACTAACCCTTACCACAACAAACTAAACCCAATCACTTTTAAATTACAAAAAAATGCTAGTAACCATAGCAAACTATGCCAAACTCACCTAAATTACTTCGGCTACCATAAATCATCACCAACTAACCCTTTCCACAACAGACTAAACCCAATCACTTTTAAATTACAAAAAATGCTACTAACCATAGCAAACTATGCCAAACTCACCTAAATTACTTCGGCTATCAAAAATCACCCCCAACTACACTTTACAGCAACAAACTAAGCCCAATCACTTTAAAATTACAAAAAAATGCTAAAAATCATAACAAACTATACCAGAAACACCTAAATTACTTCGGCTACCGTAAATCACCCCCAACTATCCCTTACCACAACAAACCAAACCATATCATCTTAAAATTACAAAAAAAGGTGTACAGATCATAACAAACTATGCCAGACTCACCTAAATTACTTCGGCTACTCTAAATCATCACCAACTAACCCTTACCACAAGAAACTAAACCCATTCACTTTTAAATTACAAAAAAATGCTAGTAACCATAGCAAACTATGCCAAACTCACCTAAATTACTTCGGCTATCAAAAATCACCCCCAACTACACTTTACAGCAACAAACTAATCCCAATCACTTTAAAATTACAAAAAAATGCTAAAAATCATAACAAACTATACCAGAATCACCTAAATTACTTCGGCTATCGTAAATCACCCTCAACTATCCCTTACCACAACAAACCAAACCATATCATCTTAAAATTACAAAAAAGGTGTACAAATCATAACAAACTATGGCAGATTCACCTAAATTACTTTGGCTACACTAAATCATCACCAACTAAACCTTACCACAACAAACTAAACCATATCACTTTTAAATTACAAAAAAATGCTTGTAACCATAGCAAACTATGCCAAACTCACCTAAATTACTTCGGATACCATAAATCATCACCAACTAACCCTTACCACAACAAACTAAACCCAATCACTTTTAAATTACAAAAAAATGCTACTAACCATAGCAAACTATGCCAAACTCACCTAAATTACTTCGGCTACCATAAATCATCACCAACATACCCTTACCACAACAAACTAAACCCAATCACTTTAAAATTACAAAAAAATGCTAAAAATCATAACAAACTATACCAGAATCACCTAAATTACTTCGGCTACCGTAAATCACCCCCAACTATTCCATACCCCAACAAACCAAACCATTTCATCTTAAAATTACAAAAAAAGGTGTACAAATCATAACAAACTTTGCCAGACTCACCTAAATTTCTTCGGCTACCATAAATCATCACCAACTAACCCTTACCACAACAAACTAAACCCAATTACTTTTAAATTACAAAAAAATGCTACTAACCATAGCAAACTATGCCAAACTCACCTAAATTACTTCGGATATCAAAAATCACCCCCAACTACACTTTACAGCAACAAACTAAGCCCAATCATTTTAAATTACAAAAAAATGCTAAAAATCATAACACACTATACCAGAAACACCTAAATTACTTCGGCTACCGCAAATCACCCTCAACTATCCCTTACCACAACAAACCAAACCATATTATCTTAAAATTACAAAAAAAGGTGTACAAATCATAACAAACTATGCCAGACTCACCTAAATTACTTCGGCTACTCTAAATCATCACCAACTAACCCTTACCACAACAAACTAAACCCAATCACTTTTAAATTACAAAAAAATGCTAGTAACCGTAGCAAACTATGCCAAACTCACCTAAATTACTTCGGCTACCATAAATCATCACCAACTAACCCTTACCACAACAAACTAAACCCAATCACTTTTAAATTACAAAAAAATGCTACTAACCATAGCAAACTATGCCAAACTCACCTAAATTACTTCGGCTATCAAAAATCACCCCCAACTACACTTTACAGAAACAAACTAAGCCCAATCACTTTAAAATTACAAAAAAATGCTAAAAATCATAACTAACTACACCAGAATCACCTTAATTACTTCGGCTACCATAAATCACCCCCAATTATCCCTTACCACAACAAACCAAACCATATCATCTTAAAATTACAAAAAAAGGTGTACAAATCATAACAAACTATGCCAGACTCACCTAAATTACTTCGGCTACTCTAGATCATCACCAACTAACCCTTACCACAAGAAACTAAACCCAATCACTTTTATATTACAAAAAAATGCTAGTAACCATAGCAAACTATGCCAAACTCACCTAAATTACTTCGGCTACCATAAATCATCACGAACTAACCCTTACCACAACAAACTAAACCCAATCACTTTTAAATTACAAAAAAATGCTAATAATCATAGCAAACTATGCCAAACTCACCTTAATTACTTCGGCTATCAAAAATCACCCCCAACTACACTTTACAGCAACAAACTAAGCCTAATCACTTTAAAATTACAAAAAAATGCTAAAAATCATAACAAACTACACCAGAAACACCTAAATTACTTCGGCTATCAAAAATCACCCCAACTACATTTTACAGCAACAAACTAAGCCCAATCACTTTAAAATTACAAAAAAATGCTAAAAATCATAACAAACTATACCAGAATCATCTAAATTACTTCGGCTACCGTAAATCGCCCCCAACTATCCCTTACCACAACAAACCAAACCATATCATCTTAAAATTACAAAAAATGGTGTACAAATCATAACAAACTATGCCAGACTCACCTAAATTACTTCGGCTACTCTAAATCATCACAAACTAACCCTTACCACAACAACCTAAACCCAATCACTTTTAAATTACAAAAAAATGCTAGTAACCATAGCAAACTATGCCAAACTCACCTAAATTACTTCGGCTACCATAAATCATCACCAACTAACCCTTACCACAACAAACTAAACCCAATCACTTTTAAATTACAAAAAAATGCTAGTAACCATGGCAAACTATGCCAAACTCACCTAAGTTACTTCGGCTACCATAAATCATCACCAACTAACCCTTACCACAACAAACTAAACCCAATCACTTTTAAATTACAAAAAAATGCTAGTAACCATGCCAAAATATGCCAAACTCACCTAAATTACTTCGGCTAGCATAAATCATCACCAACTAACCCTTACCAAAACAAACTGAACCCAATCACTTTTAAATTACAAAAAAATGCTACTAACCATAACAAACTATGCCAAACTCACCTAAATTACTTCGGCTATCAAAAATCACCCCCAACTACACTTTACAGCAACAAACTAAGCCCAATCACTTTAAAATTACAAAAAAATGCTAAACATTATAACAAACTATACCAGAATCACCTAAATTACTTCGGCTACCGTAAATCACCCCCAACTATCCCTTACCACAACAAACCAAACCATATCATCTTAAAATTACAAAAAAAGGTGAACAAATTATAACAAACTATGCCAGACTTACCTAAATTACTTCGGCTACTCTAAATCATCACCAACTAACCCTTACCACAACAAACTAAACCCAATCACTTTTAAATTACAAAAAAATGCTGGTAACCATAGCAAACTATGCCAAACTCACCTAAATTACTTCGGCTATCAAAAATCACCCTCAACTACACATTACAGCAACAAACTAATCCCAATCACTTTAAAATTACAAAAAAATGCTAAAAATCATAACAAACTATACCAGAATCACCTGAATTACTTCGGCTACCGTAAATCACCCCCAACTATCCCTTACCACAACAAACCAAACCATATCATCTTAAAATATACAAAAAAAGGTGTACCAATCATAACAAACTATGCCAGACTCACCTAAATTACTTCGGCTACTCTAAATCATCTCCAACTAAACCCTTACCACAACAAACTAAACCCAATCACTTTTAAATTACAAAAAAATGCTAGTAACCATGGCAAACTATGCCAAACTCACCTAAATTACTTCGGCTACCATAAATCATCACCAACTAACCCTTACCACAACAAACTATACCCAATCACTTTTAAATTAAAAAAATTGCTACTAACCATAGCAAACTATGCCAAACTCACCTAAATTACTTCGGATATCAAAAATCACCCCCAACTCCACTTTACAGCAACAAACTAAGCCCAATCACTTTAAAATTACAAAAAAATGCTAAAAATCATAACAAACTACACCAGAAACACCTAAATTACTTCGGCTACCGTAAATCACCCCCAACTATACCTTACCACAACAAACCAAACCATATCATCTTAAAATTACAAAAAAAGGTGTACAAATTATAACAAACTATGCCAGACTCACCTAAATTACTTCGGCTACTCTAAATCATCACCAACTAACCCTTACCACTACAAACTAAACCCAATTACTTTTAAATTAAAAAAAATGCTGGTAACCATAGCAAACTATGCCAAACTCACCTAAATTACTTCGGCTATCAAAAATCACACTCAACTACACTTTACAGCAACAAACTAATCCCAATTACTTTAAAATTACAAAAAAATTCTAAAAATCATAACAAACTATACCAGAATCACCTAAATTACTTCGGCTACCGTAAATCACCCCCAACTAACCCTTACCACAACAAACCAAACCATATCATCTTAAAATTACAAAAAAAGGTGTACAAATCATAACAAACTATGCCAGATTCACCTAAATTACTTCGGCTACTCTAAATCATCTCCAACTATCCCTTACCACACAAACTAAACCCAATCACTTTTAAATTACAAAAAAATGCTAGTAACCATAACAAACTATGCCAAAGTCACCTAAATTACTTCGGCTACCATAAATCATCACCAACTAACCCTTACCACAACAAACTAAACCCAATCACTTTTAAATTACAAAAAAATGCTAGTAACCATAGAAAACTATGCCAAACTCACCTAAATTACTTCGGCTACCATAAATCATCACCAACTAACCCTTTCCACAACAAACTAAACCCAATCACTTTTAAATTACAAAAAAATGCTAGTAACCATGCCAAAATATGCCAAACTCACCTAAATTACTTCGGCTAGCATAAATCATCACCAACTAACCCTTACCAAAACAAACTGAACCCAATCACTTTTAAATTACAAAAAAATGCTACTAACCATAACAAACTATGCCAAACTCACCTAAATTACTTCGGCTATCAAAAATCACCCCCAACTACACTTTACAGCAACAAACTAAGCCCAATCACTTTAAAATTACAAAAAAATGCTAAACATCATAACAAACTATACCAGAATCACCTAAATTACTTCGGCTACCGTAAATCACCCCCAACTATCCCTTACTACAACAAACCAAACCATATCATCTTAAAATTACAAAAAAGGTGTACAAATCATAACAAACTATGCCAGATTCACCTAAATTACTTTGGCTACACTAAATCATCACCAACTAAACCTTACCACAACAAACTAAACCATATCACTTTTAAATTACAAAAAAACGCTAGTAACCATAGCAAACTATGCCAAACTCACCTAAATTACTTCGGATACCATAAATCATCACCAACTAACCCTTACCACAACAAACTAAACCCAATCACTTTTAAATTACAAAAAAATGCTACTAACCATAGCAAACTATGCCAAACTCACCTAAATTACTTCGGCTACCATAAATCATCACCAACTAACCCTTACCACAACAAACTGAACCCAATCACTTTAAAATTACAAAAAAATGCTAAAAATCATAACAAACTATACCAGAATCACCTAAATTACTTCGGCTACCGTAAATCACCACCAACTATCCCTTACCACAACAAACCAAACCATATCATCTTAAAATTACAAAAAAAGGTGTACAAATCATAACAACCTATGCCAGACTCACCTAAATTACTTCGGCTACTCTAAATCATCACCACATAACCCTTACCACAACAAACTGAACCCAATCAATTTTAAATTACAAAAAAATGCTACTAAACATAGCAAACTATGCCAAACTCACCTAAATTACTTCGGCTATCAAAAATCACCCCCAACTACACTTTACAGCAACAAATTAAGCCCACTCACTTTAAAATTTCAAAAAAATGCTTAAAATCATAACAAACTATACCAGAATCACCTAAATTACTTCGGCTAACGTAAATCACCCCCAACTATCCCTTACCACAACAAACCAAACCATATCATCTTAAAATTACAAAAAAGGTGTACAAATCATAACAAACTATGCCAGACTCACCTAAATTACTTCGGCTACTCTAAATCATCACCAACTAACCCTTACCACAACAAACTAAACCCAATCACTTTTAAATTACAAAAAAATGCTAGTAGATATAGCAAACTATGCCAAACTCATCTAAATTACTTCGGCTACCATAAATCATCACCAACTAACCCTTACCACAACAAACTAAACCCAATCACTTTTAAATTACAAAAAAATGCTACTAACCATAGCAAACTATGCCAAACTCACCTAAATTACTTCGGCTACTCTAAATCATCATAAACTAACCCTTACCACAACAACCTAAACCCAATCACTTTTAAATTACAAAAAAATGCTAGTAACCATAGCAAACTATGCCAAACTCACCTAAATTACTTCGGCTACCATAAATCATCACCAACTAACCTTTACCACAACAAACTAAACCCAATCACTTTTAAATTACAAAAAAATGCTAGTAACCATGGCAAACTATGCCAAACTCACCTAAGTTACTTCGGCTACCATAAATCATCACCAACTAACCCTTACCACAACAAACTAAACCCAATCACTTTTAAATTACAAAAAAATGCTAGTAACCATGCCAAAATATGCCAAACTCACCTAAATTACTTCGGCTAGCATAAATCATCACCAACTAACCCTTACCAAAACAAACTGAACCCAATCACTTTTAAATTACAAAAAAATGCTACTAACCATAACAAACTATGCCAAACTCACCTAAATTACTTCGGCTATCAAAAATCACCCCCAACTACACTTTACAGCAACAAACTAAGCCCAATCACTTTAAAATTACAAAAAAATGCTAAACATCATAACAAACTATACCAGAATCACCCAAATTACTTCGACTACCGTAAATCACCCCCAACTATCCCTTACCACAACAAACCAAACCATATCATCTTAAAATTACAAAAAAAGGTGTACAAATTATAACAAACTATGCCAGACTTACCTAAATTACTTCGGCTACTCTAAATCATCACCAACTAACCCTTACCACAACAAACTAAACCCAATCACTTTTAAATTACAAAAAAATGCTGGTAACCATAGCAAACTATGCCAAACTCACCTAAATTACTTCGGCTATCATAAATCATCACCAACTAACCCTTACCACAACAAACTAAACCCAATCACTTTTAAATTACAAAAAAATGCTACTAACCATAGCAAACTATGCCAAACTCACCTAAATTACTTCGGCTACCATAAATCATCACCAACAAACCCTTACTACAACAAACCAAACCATATCATCTTAAAATTACAAAAAAAGGTGTACCAATCATAACAAACTATGCCAGACTCACCTAAATTACTTCGGCTACTCTAAATCATCTCCAACTAAACCCTTACCACAACAAACTAAACCCAATCACTTTTAAATTACAAAAAAATGCTAGTAACCATAGCAAACTATGCCAAACTCACCTAAATTACTTCGGCTACCATAAATCATCACCAACTAACCCTTACCACAACAAACTAAACCCAATCACTTTTAAATTACAAAAAATGCTACTAACCATAGCAAACTATGCCAAACTCACCTAAATTACTTCGGATATCAAAAAGCACCCCCAACTACACTTTACAGCAACAAACTAAGCCCAATCACTTTAAAATTACAAAAAAATGCTAAAAATCATAACAAACTACACCAGAAACACCTAAATTACTTCGGCTACCGTAAATCACCCCCAACTATACCTTACCACAACAAACCAAACCATATCATCTTAAAATTACAAAAAAAAGTGTACAAATTATAACAAACTATGCCAGACTCACCTAAATTACTTCGGCTACTCTAAATCATCACCAACTAACCCTTACCACTACAAACTAAACCCAATTACTTTTAAATTACAATAAAATGCTGGTAACCATAGCAAACTATGCCAAACTCACCTAAATTACTTCGGCTATCAAAAATCACCCTCAACTACACTTTACAGCAACAAACTAATCCCAATTACTTTAAAATTACAAAAAAATGCTAAAAATCATAACAAACTATACCAGAATCACCTAAATTACTTCGGCTACCGTAAATCACCCCCAACTATCCCTTACCACAACAAACCAAACCATATCATCTTAAAATTACAAAAAAAGTTGTACAAATCATAACAAACTATGCCAGATTCACCTAAATTACTTCGGCTACTCTAAATCATCTCCAACTATCCCTTACCACAACAAACTAAACCCAATCACTTTTAAATTACAAAAAAATGCTAGTAACCATAACAAACTATGCCAAACTCACCTAAATTACTTCAGCTACCATAAATCATCACCAACTAACCCTTACCACAACAAACTAAACCCAATCACTTTTAAATTACAAAAAAATGCTAGTAACCATAGCAAACTATGCCAAACTCACCTAAATTACTTCGGCTACCATAAATCATCACCAACTAACCCTTTCCACAACAAACTAAACCCAATCCCTTTTAAATTACAAAAAATGCTACTAACCATAGCAAACTATGCCAAACTCACCTAAATTACTTCGGCTATCAAAAATCACCCCCAACTACACTTTACAGCAACAAACTAAGCCCAATCACTTTAAAATTATAAAAAAATGCTAAAAATTATAACAAACTATACCAGAAACACCTAAATTACTTCGGCTACCGTAAATCACCCCCAACTATCCCTTACCACAACAAACCAAACCATATCATCTTAAAATTACAAAAAAGGTGTACAAATCATAACAAACTATGCCAGATTCACCTAAATTACTTTGGCTACACTAAATCATCACCAACTAAACCTTACCACAACAAATTAAACCATATCACTTTTAAATTACAAAAAAATGCTTGTAACCATAGCAAACTATGCCAAACTCACCTAAATTACTTCGGATACCATAAATCATCACCAACTAACCCTTACCACAACAAACTAAACCCAATCACTTTTAAATTACAAAAAAATGCTACTAACCATAGCAAACTATGCCAAACTCACCTAAATTACTTCGGCTACCATAAATCATCACCAACTAACCCTTACCACAACAAACTAAACCCAATCACTTTAAAATTACAAAAAAATGCTAAAAATCATAACAAACTATACCAGAATCACCTAAATTACTTCGGCTACCGTAAATCACCACCAACTATCCCTTACCACAACAAACCAAACCATATCATCTTAAAATTACAAAAAAAGGTGTACAAATCATAACAAACTATGCCAGACTCACCTAAATTACTTCGGCTACTCTAAATCATCACCACCTAACCCTTACCACAACAAACTGAACCCAATCACTTTTAAATTACAAAAAAATGCTACTAAACATAGCAAACTATGCCAAACTTACCTAAATTACTTCGGCTATCAAAAATAACCCCCAACTACACTTTACAGCAACAAATTAAGCCCACTCACTTTAAAATTTCAAAAAAATGCTTAAAATCATAACAAACTATACCAGAATCACCTAAATTACTTCGGCTAACGTAAATCACCCCCAACTATCCCTTACCACAACAAACCAAACCATATCATCTTAAAATTACAAAAAAGGTGTACAAATCATAACAAACTATGCCAGACTCACCTAAATTACTTCGGCTACTCTAAATCATCACCAACTAACCCTTACCACAACAAACTAAACCCAATCACTTTTAAATTACAAAAAAATGCTAGTAGATATAGCAAACTATGCCAAACTCATCTAAATTACTTCGGCTACCATAAATCATCACCAACTAACCCTTACCACAACAAACAAAACCCAATCACTTTTAAATTACAAAAAAATGCTACTAACCATAGCAAACTATGCCAAACTCACCTAAATTACTTCGGCTACTCTAAATCATCACAAACTAACCCTTACCACAACAACCTAAACCCAATCACTTTTAAATTACAAAAAAATGCTAGTAACCATAGCAAACTATGCCAAACTCACCTAAATTACTTCGGCTACCATAAATCATCACCAACTAACCCTTACCACAACAAACTAAACCCAATCACTTTTAAATTACAAAAAAATGCTAGTAACCATGGCAAACTATGCCAAACTCACCTAAGTTACTTCGGCTACCATAAATCATCACCAACTAACCCTTACCACAACAAACTAAACCCAATCACTTTTAAATTACAAAAAAATGCTAGTAACCATGCCAAAATATGCCAAACTCACCTAAATTACTTCGGCTAGCATAAATCATCACCAACTAACCCTTACCAAAACAAACTGAACCCAATCACTTTTAAATTACAAAAAAATGCTGGTAACCATAGCAAACTATGCCAAACTCACCTAAATTACTTCGGCTATCATAAATCATCACCAACTAACCCTTACCACAACAAACTAAACCCAATCACTTTTAAATTAGAAAAAAATGCTACTAACCATAGCAAACTATGCCAAACTCACCTAAATTACTTCGGCTACCATAAATCATCACCAACAAACCCTTACCACAACAAACTAAACCCAATCACTTTTAAATTACAAAAAATGCTACTAACCATAGCAAACTATGCCAAACTCACCTAAATTACTTCGGATATCAAAAATCACAACCAACTACACTTTACAGCAACAAACTAAGCCCAATCACTTTAAAATTACAAAAAAATGCTAAAAATCATAACAAACTACACCAGAAACACCTAAATTACTTCGGCTAACGTAAATCACCCCCAACTATCCCTTACCAGAACAAACCAAACCATATTATCTTAAAATTACAAAAAAAGGTGTACAAATTATAACAAACTATGCCAGACTTACCTAAATTACTTCGGCTACTCTAAATCATCACCAACTAACCCTTACCACAACAAACTAAACCCAATCACTTTTAAATTACAAAAAAATGCTGGTAACCATAGCAAACTATGCCAAACTCACCTAAATTACTTCGGCTATCAAAAATCACCCTCAACTACACTTTACAGCAACAAACTAATCCCAATCACTTTAAAATTACAAAAAAATGCTAAAAATCATAACAAACTATACCAGAATCACCTGAATTACTTCGGCTACCGTAAATCACCCCCAACTATCCCTTACCACAACAAACCAAACCATATCATCTTAAAATTACAAAAAAAGGTGTACCAATCATAACAAACTATGCCAGACTCACCTAAATTACTTCGGCTACTCTAAATCATCTCCAACTAACCCCTTACCACAACAAACTAAACCCAATCACTTTTAAATTACAAAAAAATGCTAGTAACCATAGCAAACTATGCCAAACTCACCAAAATTACTTCGGCTACCATAAATCATCACCAACTAACCCTTACCACAACAAACTAAACCCAATCACTTTAAAATTACAAAAAAATGCTAGTAACCATAGCAAACTATGCCAAACTCACCTAAATTACTTCGGCTACCATAAATCATCACCAACTAACCCTTACCACAACAAACTAAACCCAATCACTTTTAAATTACAAAAAATGCTACTAACCATAGCAAACTATGCCAAACTCACCTAAATTACTTCGGATATCAAAAATCACCCCCAACTACACTTTACAGCAACAAACTAAGCCCAATCACTTTAAAATTACAAAAAAATGCTAAAAATCATAACAAACTACACCAGAAACACCTAAATTACTTCGGCTACCGTAAATCACCTCGAACTATACCTTACCACAACAAACCAAACCATATCATCTTAAAATTACAAAAAAAGGTGTACAAATTATAACAAACTATGCCAGACTCACCTAAATTACTTCGGCTACTCTAAATCATCACCAACTAACCCTTACCACAACAAACTAAACCCAATCACTTTTAAATTACAAAAAAATGCTGGTAACCATAGCAAACTATGCCAAACTCACCTAAATTACTTCGGCTATCAAAAATCACCCTCAACTACACTTTACAGCAACAAACTAATCCCAATTACTTTAAAATTACAAAAAAATGCTAAAAATCATAACAAACTATACCAGAATCACCTAAATTACTTCGGCTACCGTAAATCACCCCCAACTATCCCTTACCACAACAAACCAAACCATATCATCTTAAAATTACAAAAAAAGGTGTACAAATCATAACAAACTATGCCAGATTCACCTAAATTACTTCGGCTACTCTAAATCATCTCCAACTAACCCTTACCACAACAAACTAAACCCAATCACTTTTAAATTACAAAAAAATGCTAGTAACCATAACAAACTATGCCAAACTCACCTAAATTACTTCGGCTACCATAAATCATCACCAACTAACCCTTACCACAACAAACTAAACCCAATCACTTTTAAATTACAAAAAAATGCTAGTAACCATAGCAAACTATGCCAAACTCACCTAAATTACTTCGGCTACCATAAATCATCACCAACTAACCCTTTCCACAACAAACTAAACCCAATCACTTTTAAATTACAAAAAATGCTACTAACCATAGCAAACTATGCCAAACTCACCTAAATTACTTCGGCTATCAAAAATCACCCCCAACTACACTTTACAGCAACAAACTAAGCCCAATCACTTTAAAATTACAAAAAAATGCTAAAAATCATAACAAACTATACCAGAAACACCTAAATTACTTCGGCTACCGTAAATCACCCCCAACTATCCCTTACCACAACAAACCAAACCATATCATCTTAAAATTACAAAAAAAGGTGTACAGATCATAACAAACTATGCCAGACTCACCTAAATTACTTCGGCTACTCTAAATCATCACCAACTAACCCTTACCACAAGAAACTAAACCCATTCACTTTTAAATTACAAAAAAATGCTAGTAACCATAGCAAACTATGCCAAACTCACCTAAATTACTTCGGCTATCAAAAATCACCCCCAACTACACTTTACAGCAACAAACTAATCCCAATCACTTTAAAATTACAAAAAAATGCTAAAAATCATAACAAACTATACCAGAATCACCTAAATTACTTCGGCTATCGTAAATCACCCTCAACTATCCCTTACCACAACAAACCAAACCATATCATCTTAAAATTACAAAAAAGGTGTACAAATCATAACAAACTATGGCAGATTCACCTAAATTACTTTGGCTACACTAAATCATCACCAACTAAACCTTACCACAACAAACTAAACCATATCACTTTTAAATTACAAAAAAATGCTTGTAACCATAGCAAACTATGCCAAACTCACCTAAATTACTTCGGATACCATAAATCATCACCAACTAACCCTTACCACAACAAACTAAACCCAATCACTTTTAAATTACAAAAAAATGCTACTAACCATAGCAAACTATGCCAAACTCACCTAAATTACTTCGGCTACCATAAATCATCACCAACATACCCTTACCACAACAAACTAAACCCAATCACTTTAAAATTACAAAAAAATGCTAAAAATCATAACAAACTATACCAGAATCACCTAAATTACTTCGGCTACCGTAAATCACCCCCAACTATTCCATACCCCAACAAACCAAACCATTTCATCTTAAAATTACAAAAAAAGGTGTACAAATCATAACAAACTTTGCCAGACTCACCTAAATTTCTTCGGCTACCATAAATCATCACCAACTAACCCTTACCACAACAAACTAAACCCAATTACTTTTAAATTACAAAAAAATGCTACTAACCATAGCAAACTATGCCAAACTCACCTAAATTACTTCGGATATCAAAAATCACCCCCAACTACACTTTACAGCAACAAACTAAGCCCAATCATTTTAAATTACAAAAAAATGCTAAAAATCATAACACACTATACCAGAAACACCTAAATTACTTCGGCTACCGCAAATCACCCTCAACTATCCCTTACCACAACAAACCAAACCATATTATCTTAAAATTACAAAAAAAGGTGTACAAATCATAACAAACTATGCCAGACTCACCTAAATTACTTCGGCTACTCTAAATCATCACCAACTAACCCTTACCACAACAAACTAAACCCAATCACTTTTAAATTACAAAAAAATGCTAGTAACCGTAGCAAACTATGCCAAACTCACCTAAATTACTTCGGCTACCATAAATCATCACCAACTAACCCTTACCACAACAAACTAAACCCAATCACTTTTAAATTACAAAAAAATGCTACTAACCATAGCAAACTATGCCAAACTCACCTAAATTACTTCGGCTATCAAAAATCACCCCCAACTACACTTTACAGAAACAAACTAAGCCCAATCACTTTAAAATTACAAAAAAATGCTAAAAATCATAACTAACTACACCAGAATCACCTTAATTACTTCGGCTACCATAAATCACCCCCAATTATCCCTTACCACAACAAACCAAACCATATCATCTTAAAATTACAAAAAAAGGTGTACAAATCATAACAAACTATGCCAGACTCACCTAAATTACTTCGGCTACTCTAGATCATCACCAACTAACCCTTACCACAAGAAACTAAACCCAATCACTTTTATATTACAAAAAAATGCTAGTAACCATAGCAAACTATGCCAAACTCACCTAAATTACTTCGGCTACCATAAATCATCACGAACTAACCCTTACCACAACAAACTAAACCCAATCACTTTTAAATTACAAAAAAATGCTAATAATCATAGCAAACTATGCCAAACTCACCTTAATTACTTCGGCTATCAAAAATCACCCCCAACTACACTTTACAGCAACAAACTAAGCCTAATCACTTTAAAATTACAAAAAAATGCTAAAAATCATAACAAACTATACCAGAATCACCTAAATTACTTCGGCTACCGTAAATCATCTCCAACTATCCCTTGCCACAACAAACCAAACCATATCATCTTAAATATACAAAAAAAGGTGTACAAATCATAACAAACTATGCCAAACTCACCTAAATTACTTCGGCTACTCTAAATCATCACCAACTAACCCTTACCACAACAAACTAAACCCAATCACTTTTAAATTACAAAAAAATGCTAGTAACCATAGCAAACTATGCCAAACTTACCTAAATTACTTCGGCTACCATAAATCATCACCAACTAACCCTTACCACAACAAACTAAACCCAATCAATTTTAAATTACAAAAAAATGCTACTAACCATAGCAAACTATGCCAAACTCACCTAAATTACTTCGGCTATCAAAAATCACCACCAACTACACTTTACAGCAACAAACTAAGCCCAATCACTTTAAAATTACAAAAAAATGCTAAAAATCATAACAAACTATACCAGAATCACCTAAATTACTTCGGCTACTCTAAATCATCACCAACTAACCCTTACCACAACAAACTAAACCCAATCACTTTTAAATTACAAAAAAATGCTAGAAACCGTAGCAAAATATGCCAAACTCACCTAAATTACTTCGGCTACCATAAATCATCACCAACTAACCCTTACCACAATAAACTAAACCCAATCATTTTTAAATTTCAAAAAAATGCTACTAACCATAGCAAACTATGCCAAACTCACCTAAATTACTTCGGCTATCAAAAATCACCACCAACTACACTTTACAGCATCAAACTAAGCCCAATCACTTTAAAATTACAAAAAAATGCTAAAAATCATAACAAACTATACCAGAATCACCTAAATTACTTCGGCTACCGTAAATCACCTCCAACTATCCCTTACCACAACAAACCAAACCATATCATCTTAAATATACAAAAAAAGGTGTACAAATCATAACAAACTATGCCAGACTCACCTAAATTACTTCGGCTACTCTAAATCATCACCAACTAACCCTTACCACAACAAACTAAACCCAATCACTTTAAATTACAAAAAAATGCTAGTAACCATAGCAAACTATGCCAAACTCACCTAAATTACTTCGGATACCATAAATCATCACCAACTAACCCTTACCACAACAAACTAAACCCAATCAATTTTAAATTACAAAAAAATGCTACTAACCATAGCAAACTATGCCAAACTCACCTAAATTACTTCGGCTATCAAAAATCACCACCAACTACACTTTACAGCAACAAACTAAGCCCAATCACTTTAAAATTACAAAAAAATGCTAAAAATCATAACAAACTATACCAAAATCACCTAAATTACTTCGGCTACCGTAAATCACCCCCAACTATCCCTTACCACAACAAACCAAACCATATCATCTTAAAATTACAAAAAAAGGTGTACAAAGCATAACAAACTATGCCAGACTAACCTAAATTACTTCGGCTACTCTAAATCATCACCAACTAACCCTTACCACAACAAACTAAACCCAATCACTTTTAAATTACAAAAAAATGCTAGTAACCATAGCAAACTATGCCAAACTCACCTAAATTACTTCGGCTACCATAAATCATCACCAAATAACCCTTACCACAACAAACTAAACCCAATCACTTTTAAATTACAAAAAAATGCTACTAACCATAGCAAACTATGCCAAAATCACCTAAATTACTTCGGCTATCAAAAATCACCCCCAACTACACTTTATAGCAACAAACTAAGCCCAATTACTTTAAAATTACAAAAAAATGGCAAAAATCATAACAATTTATACCAGAATCAGCTAAATTACATCGGCTACCGTAAATCACCCCCAACTATCCCTTACCACAACAAACCAAACCATATCATCTTAAAATTACAAAAAAGGTGTACAAATCATAACAAACTATGCCAGACTCACCTAAATTACTTCGGCTACTCTAAATCATCACCAACATTCCCTTACCACAACAAACCAAACCATATCATCTTAAAATTACAAAAAAAGTTGTACAAATCATAACAAACTATTCCAGACTCACCTAAATTACTTCGGCTACTCTAAATCATCACCAACTAACCCTTACCACAACAAACTAAACCCAATCACTTTTAAATTGCAAAAAAATGCTAGTAACCATAGCAAACTATGCCAAACTCACCTAAATTACTTCGGCTACCATAAATCATCTCCAACTATCCCTTACCACAACAAACCAAACCATATCATCTTAAATATACAAAAAAAGGTGTACAAATCATAACAAACTATGCCAGACTCACCTAAATTACTTCGGCTGGCCTAAATCATTACCAACTAACCCTTACCACAACAAACTAAACCCAATCACTTTTAAATTACAAAAAAATGCTAGTAACCATAGCAAACTATGCCAAACTCACCTAAATTACTTCGGCTACCATAAATCATCACCAACTAACCCTTACCACAACAAACTAAACCCAATCAATTTTAAATTACAAAGAAATGCTACTAACCATAGCAAAATAAGCCAAACTCACCTAAATTACTGCAATTACCATTAAACATCCTCAAATATCTCTTACCACTGCAAACTTTACCAAATCAACCCCAAAAAATTCCCGAACTAAGCCAAACTGACATAAATTAGATCCGTTATCTTAAATCATCCCTTACCACCCTTTAGCAACCCCAAGTAACTCCAATCACTTTAAAATAAAACAAAATGACACAAATCATAGCAAACTATGCCTAACTCACCTAAATTACTTCGGCTACCATAAATCACCCCCAACTACCCCTTACCACCCCAAACTCAGCCCAATCACTTTAAAATTACAAAAAATGTTACAAGCAATATCAAACTATGCCAAACTCATCTAAATTACTTCGGCTTCCATTAATCACCCCCAACTACCCCTTACCTCCCCAAAATAGGCTCAATCACCTTAAAATTACAAAAAATTCTACAAACCATACCAAACTATGCCAAACTCACTTAAATTACTTCGGCTATCATAAATCACCCCGAACTACCCCTTACAACCCCAAAATAAGCCCAATCACTTTAAAATTACAAAATATTCAACAAATCATAGCAAACTATGCCTAACTCACCTAAATTACTTCGACTACCATAAATCACCCCCAACTACCCCTTACCACCCCAAAATAAGCCCAATCACTTTAAAATTACAAAAAATGCTACAAACCATAGCAAACTATGCCTAACTCACCTAAATTACTTCGGCTACCATAAATCACCCCCAGCTACCCCTTACAACCCCAAAATAAGCCCAATCACTTTAAAATTACAAAATATTCAACAAATCATAGCAAACTATGCCTAACTCACCTAAATTACTTCGGCTACCATAAATCACCCCCAACTACCCCTTACCACCCCAAAATAAGCCCAATCACTTTAAAATTACAAAAAATTCTACAAACCATACCAAACTATGCCAAACTCACTTAAATTACTTCGGCTATCATAAATCACCCCGAACTACCCCTTACAACCCCAAAATAAGCCCAATCACTTTAAAATTACAAAATATTCAACAAATCATAGCAAACTATCTCAAACTCACCTGAATTACTTCGGCTACCATAAATCACCCCCAACTACCCCTTACCACCCCAAACTAAGCCCAATCACTTTAAAATTACAAAAAATGCTACAAACCATAGCAAACTATTCCAAACTCACCTAAATTACTTCGGCTACCATAAATCACCCCCAACTACCCCTTACCGCCCCAAAATTAGCCTAATCACTTTAAAATTACAAAAATGCTACAAAACATAGCAAGCTATGCCAAACTCACTTAAATTACTTCGGCTACCATAAATTAATTATCGTTTTCAATTAAAATCTTCTATTTGGTTGTGTTATTTATAAATGCCTTATCGTATTAAATCATAAAATATTAATAAATATCTGCACATAAAATATATTGTTCCGACTAATAGTCGTTATTCTGAATATTAAATATGCTGATACCTATTTTGATTCTCTTCCACCTTCCAATAAATATTTGTTCCAGTTGAGATGCAAACATGAACGTATTTCTGAATTGCAACACGCTGACGGGGCAAGCCCTACCTTTTCAACATGCGTGCATTTGTATAAACAGCTCTATGGTTTTTAACTTTAAAGAGGTATAAAAGCGGTGTAAGCGCTAGAGTTTCGTAAAAATATCTAAAAAATTCGAAATTCTGCAATTGAATCAGAACTATCTTTGTGTTCGATAGTAAATTTATACTTGGAGTGGCACTGCCAACCCTGCCACCCCTGACGAGGCACCTGCTGACTACTCTCCTTCCAGGGAAACTTTATAAATCAACGTCAAAATAATTTAGGGCGCCTGAATGTGAAAATATCACTGTGTAATAAGTTCAGACTGACATGGAACACTTGAAATTTCGATATTTGTTTGTAATTCGTCACAGGTCCATGAAGGAATGCATGTTAATGTAAACAAGTGTTAGTTTGTCGGAGAGACCGAATAAGATTTTTAACATTCCTCTCAAAATATTTATTTACTTTAGAATGTTAATTTCTTAAATTGATTTTGTGAAAATTATGACGGGCCATACGAGTACACCTGTGCGAGTATTATTTGGTACATACAAATTAATCTCTTTTGTTATCCAAATTGTTTTTATACGCACTAGGCACGTGCACCTCATATAATTGTGAAAATTGCTGCTTCAGCGTCTGGATCGCTGGTACTCAACGTCGCCAAGGTCGAGGCGACGCATCGGTATTCAAAGTTCTATCGCTATTAAATAAATTATTTTAATATTATATTCCCGATTTGTTCTTGCCGTTAACCAAAACTATCCCCAATCGATTTTCGAAAAATTTCCAGCGTCGGACCAGACTTCACTTATTTTCGTACGCTAATTTTTACGTTCAGTTAATGATAGTGGTGTATTTGTTCTTCACCAAACCTGCTCCGGCCGAAATCCGAAATTTTCACTGACATCACACGCTTAAGTATGCTTATACACGATTTATTTACACTATTTATTTTACGTACATTGCGTTCATTATTGTTCTGCATTATTTATAACTAAGATGGAGCAGTTTGAAAATCTAATAGTAAGCGGAGAACAAATACCACCACGTATAATTCCCGTGAAAAGTGATGGAAATAGTCTTTCTTACTATCTTTCCTATTGCATTTTTAATATCGGAAATAGAGCTCAAGAGCGAAGAATATGTCAACTCTCCTTCTCTTGAAACTTTTGAAAACAACGACAAAATTCTTTAGGGCGCCGGGATTTGAAAATATAACTCTGTGTAATAAGTTTAGACTGACTAGAGTGAAAAGAAAGGAGCTTGCATCCAGAAACGAAATTAAATGAAACACTTGAAGTTGAAATATTTGTTTGTAATTCGTCACAAGTCCATGAGGGAATGCGTGTTAATGTAAACAAATGTGAGTTTATTGGAGAGGCCGAATAAGATTTTTACATTATTGAAGCAGCTGGAGCCTGCCACGTCAAGGGCAAGGTCAGAAACGTGAAAAGGCGATGCTCGATTTAGTTTGATTGAGTGTCTATGCAGAAATTCGCACATACCAAGCGTTGGATAAGCCTTTCTTATCGTTTCTTAGAATTCGAGAATTGCTGGTTCAGCGTGTGGAGCAGTACTCGATCGCGGTGTTTAGTTTTAACACAACTACAATTGTGAAAATTGCTGCTCCAGCGTCGGAAACTGTTCGCAAAGTCGCCAAATTCGATGAGGCGACGCATCAGTGTTCGAAGGTCTACCGCTATCAAATAAAGTATTTTAATTTAACATTTGATCCTCGCGTTAACCAAATCTGCCCCCAATCAATTTTCGAAAAATTATCAGCATCGGACCGGACTCCACTTATATTTGTACGCTAATTTTTACGTGTAGTTAATGATAGTGGTGTATTTGTTTTTCACCAAATTTGCCCCGAAATTTTCACCGTTGTATGTACCAGATATCACTGACATTCATACCAGTGGCGGTGTAAGCGCTAAATTTTCGTGAAAATATCTGAAAAATTCATAATTCTGCAACTGAATTACAGAACTAATTTTGTGTTCGATAGTAAATTTATACTTGGAGTGGCACTGCCAACCCTGCCACACCTGACGAGCCCCACTGCTGACTACTTTCCTTCCAGAAAAATTTTTGAAATCAGCGGCAAAATAAATTTAGGGCATTTGGATGTGAAAATATCACTATGTAATAAGTTCAGACTGACAAGAGTGAAAAAAACCGCTTGCATCCAGAAACGAAATCAAATGGAACACTTGAACACAATTTAGATATTTGTTTGTAATTCGTCACAGGTCCATGAAGGCATGCATGTTAATATAAACAAGTGTTAGTATGTCGGAGATGCCGAATAAGATTTTTACACCCACCACATTCCCGTCAAAATATTTATTTACTTTAGTATGTTAATTCATTTTGTGCAAATTATGACGGGCCAGTCGAGTACACCTGCGCGAGTATTATTTGGTAATCCAAATTCTTTTAATACGCACTAGGCACGTGCACCTAATATAATTGTTAAAATTGCTGCTTCAGCGTCTGGAACGCTGGTACTCAAGGTCGCCAAGGTCAAGGCGACGCATCAGTATTCGAAGTTCTATCGCTATTAAATTAATTTTTTTAATATAATATTCCCGATTTGTTCTTGACGTTAAGTAAATATCTCCCCAATCGATTTTCGAAAAATTACCATCGTCGTACCGGTCTCCACTTATATACCGTACGCTAATTTTTACGTTCATTTAATGATAGTGGTGTATTTGATCTTCACCAAACCTGCTCTGGCCAAAATCCGAAATTTGCAGTTTTACCGGATTTCACTGACATCATAAGTAATGTGTGCTTATACACGATTTACACTATTTATTTTATGTACATTGTGTTCATTATTGTTCTGCATTATTTATAACTAAGATGGAGGAATAGTAAGCGGGGTACAAATACCACCACGTATAATTCCTCTGAAAAGTGATGAAAATAGTCTTTTTTACTATCTTTCCTATTGCATTTTATTACCGAAAATAGAGCTCAAGAGGTTCGCACTATAATTGTTCATTTTTAAATTACCAAATTTTCTGTATATTTTACCTGAATACCTAAACATAATGTACCATTCCAAACTACTCTCAAAAATCATACACTTGCCATTCCAAACTACCCCACATCAACCTAAAATGTAAAAAAATTACGAATTACAAGCAAACTACGCTAAACTCGCATAAATTACTTCGACTTCCGCTATATCACCCCAACCACTTCTTACCAAGCCAAACTAAACCCAATCGCATTAAAATTACCAAAAGTTTCGTTTAATACGCCAAAGCTAAACCCCGCCAACCATCAATAACCATTCAAAACAATCCCCAAAAAAACCTTATCATCCGAAACTACACCAAATACATCGTTTTTATGGTGTGAAATTATGTATTTATATATTTCAACATTCTTCGACGACATTCTTTAACGTTGTTAGAGAACTAAATGGGAATAATTTGGAATAGTTCAGCTTCTCTGTCAACTCTCCTTCTCTTGAAGAGTGAAAAAGAGTGAAAAAAAAAGAGCTTGCACCCAGAAACGAAATTATCGTAATTTTCCAAATCATATTGAAGTACCCGGTCCTGGCAATGCAGGTTAATTTCAGCAAATTTGTTTATTTTGTGATTGGAAAAGTAGAGCATTCCTGTTTAATTGTATTATAATGTCGATTAGTCTACTTCACAAATACACCACTTTTGTCAACACTGCGTTTATTTAATCTACGTCCGGGCAACGCCGGGTACATTCAGCTAGTTACAAAATAGGGTGTACAAATCATAACAAACTATGCCAGACTAACCTAAATTACTTCGGCTACTCTAAATTATCACCAACTAACCCTTACCACAACAAACTAAACCCAATCACTTTTAAATTACAAAAAAATGCTAGTAACCATAGCAAACTATGCCAAACTCACCTAAACTACTTCGGCTACCATAAATCATCACCAACAAACCCTTACCACAACAAACTAAACCCAATCACTTTTAAATTACAAAAAAATGCTACTAACCATAGCAAACTATGCCAAACTCACCTAAATTACTTCGGCTATCAAAAATCACCCCCAACTACACTTTACAGCAACAAACTAAGCCCAATCAGTTTAAAATTACAAAAAAATGCTAAAAATCATAACAAACTATACCAGAATCACCTAAATTATTTCGGCTACCGTAAATCATCTCCAACTATCCCTTGCCACAACAAACCAAACCATATCATCTTAAATATACAAAAAAAGGTGTACAAATCATAACAAACTATGCCAGACTCACCTAAATTACTTCGCCTACTCTAAATCATCACCAACTAACCCTTGCCACAACAAACTAAACCCAATCACTTTTAAATAACAAAAAAAAATGCTAATAACCATAGCAAACTATGCCAAACTCACCTAAACTACTTCGGCTACCATAAATCATCACCAACAAACCCTTACCACAACAAACTAAACCCAATCACTTTTAAATTACAAAAAAATGCTACTAACCATAGCAAACTATGCCAAACTCACCTAAATTACTTCGGCTATCAAAAATCACCACCAACTACACTTTACAGCAACAAACTAAGCCCAATCACGTTAAAATTACAAAAAAATGCTAAAAAACATAACAATCTATACCAGAATCAGCTAAATTACTTCGGCTACCGTAAATCACCCCCAACTATCCCTTACCACAACAAACCAAACCATATCATCTTAAAATTACAAAAAAAGGTGTACAAATCATAACAAACTATGCCAGACTAACCTAAATTACTTCGGCTACTCTAAATCATCACCAACTAACCCTTACCACAACAAACTAAACCCAATCACTTTAAATTACAAAAAAATGCTAAAAATCATAACACACTATACCAGAAACACCTAAATTACTTCGGCTACCGTAAATCACCCTCAACTATCCCTTACCACAACAAACCAAACCATATTATCTTAAAATTACAAAAAAAGGTGTACAAATCATAACAAACTATGCCAGACTCACGTAAATTACTTCGGCTACTCTAAATCATCACCAACTAACCCTTACCACAACAAACTAAACCCAATCACTTTTAAATTACAAAAAAATGCTAGTAACCATAGCAAACTATGCCAAACTCACCTAAATTACTTCGGCTACCATAAATCATCACCAACTAACACTTACCACAACAAACTAAACCCAATCACTTTTAAATTACAAAAAAATGCTACTAACCATAGCAAACTATGCCAAACTCACCTAAATTACTTCGGCTATCAAAAATCACCCCCAACTACACTTTACAGAAACAAACTAAGCCCAATCACTTTAAAATTACAAAAAAATGCTAAAAATCATAACTAACTACACAAGAATCACCTTAATTACTTCGGCTACCATAAATCACCCCCAATTATCCCTTACCACAACAAACCAAACCATATCATCTTAAAATTACAAAAAAAGGTGTACAAATCATAACAAACTATGCCAGACTCACCTAAATTACTTCGGCTACTCTAGATCATCACCAACTAACCTTTACCACAAGAAACTAAACCCAATCACTTTTAAATTACAAAAAAATGCTAGTAACCATAGCAAACTATGCCAAACTCACCTAAATTACTTCGGCTACCATAAATCATCACCAACTAACCCTTACCACAACAAACTAAACCCAATCACTTTTAAATTACAAAAAAATGCTAATAATCATAGCAAACTATGCCAAACTCACCTTAATTACTTCGGCTATCAAAAATCACCCCCAACTACACTTTACAGCAACAAACTAAGCCCAATCACTTTAAAATTACAAAAAAATGCTAAAAATCATAACAAACTATACCAGAATCACCTAAATTACTTCGGCTACCGTAAATCATCTCCAACTATCCCTTGCCACAACAAACCAAACCATATCATCTATATATATAAAGCGAAGTGTCCTCACTGACACACTCATTCATTCACTCATTCATCTACACATCTACACACTGATTCATAATCAACCCACAGCCCAAACCGTGAGGGCTGGAGACTTGAAATTTTAGACACGGGTGTATCATGTGCCGAAACTGAACACTAAGAAGGGATTTTGCGAAATTCGGCCCGGTTCCTTTGTAATTCAATAAAAACCGGCTAAAAAAAACAAAAAATGATCGGATCGCGGAGACCGTGTTTATGTTAGAAGCACGTATCTAGCCAAAACAACTTCGACGACGGGCGACCGGTTTACATTAAAAGCACTTATTTAACCTAAACAATTTCAACGTCGAGTTTCTGCTTTCGTGATCATACTTTTGCCGTACCTAGCGAGGCCGCAGATATTTCAATTATAATTTTGATTTCAATTATAATGTCGATCCGTGACTCAATTAAAAATTACCAAATCACTCCAAATTTAATCCGTCAACATTAAACATCCTCAAATATCTCTTACCACTGCAAACTTTACCAAATCAACCCCAAAAAATTCCCGAACTATGCCAAACTGACATAAACTAGATCCGTTATTTTAAATCATCCCTTACCACCCCTTAGCAATCCCAAGCAACTCCAATCACTTTAAAATAAAACAAAATGACACAAATCATGGCAGATTAAGTCCAACTCACACATATTATTTCGTCTACCAAAAATCACCCCCAACTACCCCTTACCACCCCAAAATAAGCCCAATCACTTTAAAATTACAAAAATTTTACAAACCTTACCAAACTATGCCAAACTCATCTAAATTTCTTTGGCTTCCATAAATCACCCCCAACTACCCCTTACCATCCCAAAATAAGCCCAATCACTTTAAAATTATCAAAAATGCTACAAACCATAGCAAACTATGCCTAACTCACCTAAATTACTTCGGCTAACATAAATCACCCCCAACAACCCCTTACTACCCCAAAATAAGCCCAATCACTTTAAAATTACAAAAAATGCTACAAACCATAGCAAACTATGCCAAACTCACTTAAATTACTTCGGCTATCATAAATCACCCCCAACTACCCCTTACCACCCCTAACTCATCCCAATCACTTTAAAATTACAAAAAATGCTACAAACCATAGCAAACTATGCCTAACTCACCCAAATTACTTCGGCTAACATAAATCACCCCCAACAACCCCTTACTACCCCAAAATAAGCCCAATCACTTTAAAATTACAAAAAATGCTACAAACCATAGCAAACTATGCCAAACTCACTTAAATTACTTCGGCTATCATAAATCACCCCCAACTACCCCTTACCGCCCCTAACTCATCCCAATCACTTTAAAATTACAAAAAATGCTACAAACCATAGCAAACTATGCCTAACTCACTTAAATTACTTCGGCTAACATAAATCACCCCCAACTACCCCTTACCACCCCTAACTCATCCCAATCACTTTAAAATTACAAAAAATGCTACAAACCATAGCAAACTATGCCTAACTCACCTAAATTACTTCGGCTAACATAAATCACCCCCAACAACCCCTTACTACCCCAAAATAAGCCCAATCACTTTAAAATTACAAAAAATGGTACAAACCATAGCAAACTATGCCTAACTCACCTAAATTACTTCGGCTAACATAAATCACCCCCAACAACCCCTTACTACCCCAAAATAAGCCCAATTACTTTAAAATTACAAAAAAATGCTACAAACCATAGCAAACTATGCCTAACTCACCTAAATTACTTCGGCTAACATAAATCACCCCCAACAACCCCTTACTACCCCAAAATAAGCCCAATCACTTTAAAATTACAAAAAATGCTACAAACCATAGCAAACTATGCCTAACTCACCTAAATTACTTCGGCTAACATAAATCACCCCCAACAACCCCTTACTACCCCAAAATAAGCCCAATCACTTTAAAATTACAAAAAAATGCTACAAACCATAGCAAACTATGCCTAACTCACCTAAATTACTTCGGCTACCATAAATCACCCCCAACTACCCCTTACCACCCCAAAATAAGCCCAATCACTTTAAAATTACGAAAAATGCTACAAGCCATAGCAAACTATCTCAAACTCACCTGAATTACTTCGGCTACCATAAATCACCCCCAACTACCCCTTACCACCCCAAACTAAGCCCAATCACTTTAAAATTACAAAAAATGCTACAAACCATAGCAAACTATGCCAAACTCACCTAAATTACTTCGCCTACCATAAATCACCCCCAACTACCCCTTACCACCCCAAACTAAGCCCAATCACTTTAAAATTACAAAAAATTCTACAAACCTTACCAAACTATGCCAAACTCACTTAAATTACTTCGGCTATCATAAATCACCCCCAACTACCCTTTACCACCCCTAACTCATCCCAATCACTTTAAAATTACAAAAAATGCTACAAACCATAGCAAACTATGCCTAACTCACCTAAATTACTTCGGCTAACATAAATCACCCCCAACTACCCCTTACTACCCCAAAATAAGCCCAATCACTTTAAAATTATAAAAAATGCTACAAACCATAGCAAACTATGCCTAACTCACCTAAATTACTTCGGCTAACATAAATCACCCCCAACAACCCCTTACTACCCCAAAATAAGCCCAATCACTTTAAAATTACAAAAAAATGCTACAAACCATAGCAAACTATGCCAAACTCACTTAAATTACTGCGGCTACCATAAATCAACCCCAACTACCCCTTACCAACCACAAACTAAACCCAATCACTTTAAAATTACAAAAAATGCTACAAACCATAGCAAACTATGCCAAACTCACTTAAATTACTTTGGCTTCTATAAATCACCCCCAACTACCCCTTACCACCCCAAAATAGGCTCAACCACTTTAAAATTACAAAAAAATTTTACAAACCGTAGCAAACTATGCCAAACTCCCCTAAATTACTTCGGCTACCATAAATCACCCCGAACTACCCCTTACAACCCCAAAATAAGCCCAATCACTTTAAAATTACAAAATATTCAACAAATCATAGCAAACTATGCCTAACTCACCTAAATTACTTCGGCTACCATAAATCACCCCCAACTACCCCTTACCACCCCAAAATAGGCTCAATCACTTTAAAATTACAAAAAAATTCTACAAACCGTAGCAAACTATGCCAAACTCCCCTAAATTACTTCGGCTAACATAAATCACCCCGAACTACCCCTTACAACCCCAAAATAAACGCAATCACTTTAAAATTACAAAATATTCAACAAATCATAGCAAACTATGCCTAACTCACCTAAATTACTTTGGCTACCATAAATCACCCCCAACTACCCCTTACCACCCCAAACTAAGCCCAATCACTTTAAAATTACAAAAAATGCTACAGACCATAGCAAACTATGCCAAACTCACCTAAATTACTTCGGCTACCATAAATCACCCCCAACTACCCCTTACCGCCCCAAAATTAGCCTAATCACTTTAAAATTACAAAAATGCTACAAAACATAGCAAGCTATGCCAAACTCACTTAAATTTCTTCGGCTACCATAAATTAATAATCGTTTTCAATCAAAATCTTCTATTTGGTTGTGTTATTTATAAATGCCTTATCGTATTAAATCATAAAATATTAATAAATATCTGCACATAAAATATATTGTTCCGACTAATAGTCGTTATTCTGAATACTAAATATGCTGATACCTATTTTGATTCTCTTCCACCTTCCAATAAATATTTGTTCCAATTGAGATGCAAACATAAACGTATTTCTGAATTGCAACACGCTGACGGGGCAAGCCATACCTTTTCAACATGCGTGCATTTGTATAAACAGCTCTATGGTTTTTAACTTTAAAGAGGTATAAAGGCGGTGTAAGCGCTAGAGTTTCGTAAAAATATCTGAAAAATTCGAAATTCATCAATTGAATCAGAACTATCTTTGTGTTCGATAGTAAATTTATACTTGGAGTGGCACTGCCAACCCTGCCACCCATGACGAGGCACCTGCTGACTACTCTCCTTCCAGGGAAACTTTATAAATCAACGTCAAAATAATTTAGGACGCCTGAATGTGAAAATATCACTGTGTAATAAGTTCAGACTGACATGGAACACTTGAAATTTCGATATTTGTTTGTAATTCGACACAGGTCCATGAAGGAATGCATGTTAATGTAAACAAGTGTTAGTTTGTCGGAGAGACCGAATAAGATTTTTAACATTCCTGTCAAAATATTTATTTACTTTAGAATGTTAATTTCTTAAATTGATTTTGTGAAAATTATGACGGGCCATACGAGTACACCTGTGCGAGTATTATTTGGTGCATACAAATTAATCTCTTTTGTTATCCGAATTGTTTTTATACGCACTAGGCACGTGCACCTCATATAATTGTGAAAATTGATGCTTCAGCGTCTGGATCGGTGGTACTCAACGTCGCCAAGGTCGAGGCGACGCATCGGTATTCAAAGTTCTGTCGCTATTAAATAAATTATTTTAATATAATATTCCCGATTTGTTCTTGCCGTTAACCAAAACTCTCCCCAATCAATTTTCGAAAAATTTCCAGCGTCGGACCGGACTTCACTTATTTTCGTACGCTAATTTTTACGTTCAGTTAATGATAGTGGTGTATTTGTTCTTCACCAAACCTGCTCCGGCCGAAATCCGAAATTTTCACTGACATCATACGCTTAAGTATTATAGCTTAGACACGATTTATTTACACTATTTATTTTACGTACATTGCGTTCATTATTGTTCTGCATTATTTATAACTAAGATGGAGCAGTTTGAAAATCTAATAGTAAGCGGAGAACAAATACCACCACGTATAATTCCCGTGAAAAGTGATGGAAATAGTCTTTCTTACTATCTTTCCTATTGCATTTTTAATACCGGAAATAGAGCTCAAGAGCGAACAATAACTTCGACTTTTTTATACATAATTCCTAAATACTTCCTTATATATTTCAACATTGTCTTTAACGTTGTCAGAGAACTAAATGGGAATAATTTGGAATAATTTAGAAACTTTTGAAAACAATGACAAAATTCTTTAGGGCGCCTGGATTTGAAAATATAACTCTGTGTAATAAGTTTAGACTGACTAGAGTGAAAAGAAAGGAGCTTGCGCCCAGAAACGAAATTAAATGGAACACTTGAAGTTGAAATATTTGTTTGTAATTCGTCACAAGTCCATGAGGGAATACGTGTTAATGTAAACAAATGTGAGAGTATTGGAGAGGCCGAATAAGATTTTTACATTATTGAAGCAGCTGGAGCCTGCCACGTCAAGGGCAAGGTCAGAAACGTAAAAAGGCGATGCTCGATTTAGTTTGATTGAGTGTCTATGCAGAAATTCGCACATACCAAGCGTTGGATGATAAGCCTTTCTTATCGTTTCTTAGAATTCGAGAATTGCTGGTTCAGCGTGTGGAGCAGTACTCGATCGCGGTGTTTAATTTTAACACAACTACAATTGTGAAAATTGCTGCTCCAGCGTCGGAAACTGTTCGCAAAGTCGCCAAATTCGATGAGGCGACGCTTCAGTGTTCGAAGGTCTACCGCTATCAAATAAAGTATTTTAATTTAACATTTCATCCTCGCGTTAACCAAATCTGCCCCCAATCAATTTTCGAAAAATTATCAGCATCGGACCGGACTCCACTTATATTTGTACGCTAATTTTTACGTTTAGTTAATGATAGTGGTGTATTTGTTTTTCACCAAATTTGCCCCGAAATTTTCACCGTTGTATGTACCAAATATCACTGACATTCATACCAGCGGCGGTGTAAGCGCTAAATTTTCGTGAAAATATCTGAAAAATTCATAATTCTGCAACTGAATTACAGAACTAATTTTGTGTTCGATAGTAAATTTATACTTGCAGTGGCACTGCCAACCCTGCCACCCCTGACGAGCCCCACTGCTGACTACTTTCCTTCCAGAAACATTTTTGAAATCAGCGGCAAAATAAATTTAGGGCACCTGGATGTGAAAATATCACTATGTAATAAGTTCAGACTGACAAGAGTGAAAAAAACCGCTTGCATCCAGAAACGAAATCAAATGGAACATTTGAAATTTAGATATTTGTTTGTAATTCGTCACAGGTCCATGAAGGCATGCATGTTAATGTAAACAAGTGTTAGTTTGTCGGAGAGGCCGAATAAGATTTTTACACCCACCACATTCCCGTCAAAATATTTATTTACTTTAGTATGTTAATTCATTTTGTGCAAATTATGACGGGCCAGTCGAGTACACCTGCGCGAGTATTATTTGGTAATCCAAATTCTTTTAATACGCACTAGGCACGTGCACCTAATATAATTGTTAAAATTGCTGCTTCAGCGTCTGGAACGCTGGTACTCAACGTCGCCAAGGTCGAGGCGACGAATCAGTATTCGAAGTTCTATCGCTATTAAATAATTTTTTTTAATATAATATTCCCGATTTGTTCTTGACGTTAAGTAAATATCTCCCCAATCGATTTTCGAAAAATTACCATCGTCGTACCGGACTCCACTTATATACCGTACGCTAATTTTTACGTTCATTTAATGATAGTGGTGTATTTGATCTTCACCAAACCTGCTCCGGCCAAAATCCGAAATTTGCAGTTTTACCGGATTTCACTGACATCATAAGTAATGTGTGCTTATACACGATTTACACTATTTATTTTATGTACATTGTGTTCATTATTGTTCTGCATTATTTATAACTAAGATGGAGGAATAGTAAGCGGGGTACAAATACCACCACGTATAATTCCTCTGAAAAGTGATGGAAATAGTCTTTTTTACTATCTTTCCTATTGCATTTTATTACCGAAAATAGAGCTCAAGAGGTTCGCACTATAATTGTTCATTTTAAAATTACCAAATTTTCTGTATATTTTACCTGAATACGTTAAACACCCCTAAACATAATGTACCATTCCAAACTACTCTCAAAAATCATACATTTGCCATTCCAAACTACCCCACATCAACCTAAAATGTAAAAAAATTACGAATTACAAGCAAACTACGCTAAACTCGCATAAATTACTTCGACTTCCGCTATATCACCCCAACCACTTCTTACCAATCCAAACTAAACCCAATCGCATTAAAATTACCAAAAGTATCGTTTAATCCGCCAAAGCTAAACCCCGCCAACCATCAATAACCATTCAAAACAATCCCCAAAAAAAACCTTATCATCCGAAACTACACCAAATACATCGTTTTTATGGTGTGAAATTATGTATTTATATATTTCAACATTCTTCGACGACATTCTTTAACGTTGTTAGAGAACTAAATGGGAATAATTTGGAATAGTTCAGCTTCTCTGTCAACTCTCCTTCTCTTGAAGAGTGAAAAAGAGTGAAAAAAAAGGAGCTTGCACCCAGAAACGAAATTATCGTAATTTTCCAAATCATATTGAAGTACCCGGTCCTGGCAATGCAGGTTAATTTCAGCAAATTTGTTTATTTTGTGATTGGAAAAGTAGAGCATTCCTGTTTAATTGTATTATAATGTCGATTAGTCTACATCACAAATACACCACTTTTGTCAACACTGCGTTTATTTAATCTACGTCCGGGCAACGCCGGGTACATTCAGCTAGTCTTAAATATACAAAAAAAGGTGTACAAATCATATCAAACTATGCCAAACTCACCTAAATTACTTCGGCTACTCTAAATCATCACTAACTAACCCTTACCACAACAAACTAAACCCAATCACTTTTAAATTACAAAAAAATGCTAGTAACCATAGCAAACTATGCCAAACTTACCTAAATTACTTCGGCTACCATAAATCATCACCAACTAACCCGTACCACAACAAACTAAACCCAATCAATTTTAAATTACAAAAAAATGCTACTAACCATAGCAAACTATGCCAAACTCACCTAAATTACTTCGGCTATCAAAAATCACCACCAACTACACTTTACAGCAACAAACTAAGCCCAATCACTTTAAAATTACAAAAAAATGCTAAAAACCATAACAAACTATACCAGAATCACCTAAATTACTTCGGCTACTCTAAATCATCACCAACTAACCCTTACCACAACAAACTAAACCCAATCACTTTTAAATTACAAAAAAATGCTAGAAACCGTAGCAAAATATGCCAAACTCACCTAAATTACTTCGGCTACCATAAATCATCACCAACTAACCCTTACCGCAACAAACTAAACCCAATCATTTTTAAATTACAAAAAAATGCTACTAACCATAGCAAACTATGCCAAACTCACCTAAATTACTTCGGCTATTAAAAATCACCCCCAACTACACTTTACAGCAACAAACTAAGCCCAATCACTTTAAAATTACAAAAAAATGCTAAAAATCATAACAAACTATACCAGAATCACCTAAATTACTTCTGCTACCGTAAATCACCTCCAACTATCCCTTACCACAACAAACCAAACCATATCATCTTAAATATACAAAAAAAGGTGTACAAATCATAACAAACTATGCCAGACTCACCTAAATTACTTCGGCTACTCTAAATCATCACCAACTAACCCTTACCACAACAAACTAAACCCAATCACTTTTAAATTACAAAAAAATGCTAGTAACCATAGCAAACTATGCCAAACTCACCTAAATTACTTCGGCTATCAAAAATCACCCCCAACTACACTTTATAGAAACAAACTAAGCCCAATTACTTTAAAATTACAAAAAAATGGTAAAAATCATAACAATTTATACCAGAATCAGCTAAATTACATCGGCTACCGTAAATCACCCCCAACTATCCCTTACCACAACAAAGCAAACCATATCATCTTAAAATTACAAAAAAAGGTGTACAAATCATAACAAACTATGCCAGACTCACCTAAATTACTTCGGCTACTCTAAATCATCACCAACATTCCCTTACCACAACAAACCAAACCATATCATCTTAAAATTACAAAAAAAGTTGTACAAATCATAACAAACTATTCCAGACTCACCTAAATTACTTCGGCTACTCTAAATCATCACCAACTAACCCTTACCACAACAAACTAAACCCAATCACTTTTAAATTGCAAAAAAATGCTAGTAACCATAGCAAACTATGCCAAACTCACCTAAATTACTTCGGCTACCATAAATCATCTCCAACTATCCCTTACCACAACAAACCAAACCATATCATCTTAAATATACAAAAAAAGGTGTACAAATCATAACAAACTATGCCAGACTCACCTAAATTACTTCGGCTAGCCTAAATCATTACCAACTAACCCTTACCACAACAAACTAAACCCAATCATTTTTAAATTACAAAAAAATGCTAGTAACCATAGCAAACTATGCCAAACTCACCTAAATTACTTCGGCTACCATAAATCATCACCAACTAACCCTTACCACAACAAACTAAACCCAATCAATTTTAAATTACAAAATAATGCTACTAACCATAGCAAACTATGCCAAACTCACCTAAATTACTTCGGCTATCAAAAATCACCACCAACTACACTTTACAGCAACAAACTAAGCCCAATCACGTTAAAATTACAAAAAAATGCTAAAAAACATAACAATCTATACCAGAATCAGCTAAATTACTTCGGCTACCGTAAATCACCCCCAACTATCCCTTACCACAACAAACCAAACCATATCATCTTAAAATTACAAAAAAAGGTGTACAAATCATAACAAACTATGCCAGACTAACCTAAATTACTTCGGCTACTCTAAATCATCACCAAGTAACCCTTACCACAACAAACTAAACCCAATCACTTTTAAATTACAAAAAAATGCTAGTAACCATGGCAAACTATGCCAAACGCACCTAAATTACTTCGGCTACCATAAATCATCACCAACTAATCCTTACCACAACAAACTAAACCCAATCACTTTTAAATTACAAAAAATTGGTATTAACCATAGCAAACTATGCCAAACTCACCTAAATTACTTCGGCTACAATAAATCATCACCAACTAACCCTTACCACAACAAACTAGACCCAATCAATTTTAAATTACAAAAAAATGCTACTAACCATAGCAAACTATGCCAAACTCACCTAAATTACTTCGGCAATCAAAAATCACCACCAACTATACTTTACAGCAACAAACTAAGCCCAATCACTTTAAAATTACAAAAAAATGCTAAAAATCATAACAAACTATACCAGAATCACCTAAATTACTTCGGCTACCGTAAATCACCCCCAACAATCCCTTACCACAACAAACCAAACCATATCATCTTAAAATTACAAAAAAAGGTGTACAAATCATAACAAACTATGCCAGACTAACCTAAATTACTTCGGCTACTCTAAATCATTACCAACTAACCCTTACCACAACAAACTAAACCCAATCACTTTTAAATTACAAAAAAATGCTAGTAACCATAGCAAACTATGCCAAACTCACCTAAATTACTTAGGGTACCATAAATCATCACCAACTAACCCTTACCACAACAAACTAAACCCAATCACTTTTAAATTACAAAAAAATGCTACTAACCATAGCAAACTATGCCAAACTCACCTAAATTACTTCGGCTATCAAAAATCACCCCCAACTACACTTTACAGCAACAAACTAAGCCCAATCACTTTAAAATTACAAAAAAATGCTAAAAATCATAACAATCTATACCAGAATCAGCTAAATTACTTCGGCTACCGTAAATCACCCCCAACTATCCCTTACCACAACAAACCAAACCATATCATCTTAAAATTACAAAAAAAGGTGTACAAATCATAACAAACTATGCCAGACACACCTAAATTACTTCGGCTAATCTAAATCATCACCAACTAACCCTTACCACAACAAACTAAACCCAATCACTTTTAAATTACAAAAAAATGCTAGTAACCATAGCAAACTATGCCAAACTCACCTAAATTACTTCGGCTACCATAAATCATCACCAACTAACCCTTACCACAACAAACTAAACCCAATCACTTTTAAATTACAAAAAAATGCTACTAACCATAGCAAACTATGCCAAACTCACCTAAATTACTTCGGCTATCAAAAATCACCCCCAACTACACTTTACAGCAACAAACTAAGCCCAATCACTTTAAAATTACAAAAAAATGCTAAAAATCATAACAAACTATACCAGAATCACCTAAATTACTTCGGCTACTCTAAATCATCACCAACTAACCCTTACCACAACAAACTAAACCCAATCACTTTTAAATTACAAAAAAATGCTAGAAACCGTAGCAAAATATGCCAAACTCACCTAAATTACTTCGGCTACCATAAATCATCACCAACTAACCCTTACCACAACAAACTAAACCCAATCATTTTTAAATTACAAAAAAATGCTACTAACCATAGCAAACTATGCCAAACTCACCTAAATTACTTCGGCTATCAAAAATCACCCCCAACTACACTTTACAGCAACAAACTAAGCCCAATCACTTTAAAATTACAAAAAAATGCTAAAAATCATAACAAACTATACCAGAATCACCTAAATTACTTCGGCTACCGTAAATCACCTCCAACTATCCCTTACCACAACAAACCAAACCATATCATCTTAAATATACAAAAAAAGGTGTACAAATCATAACAAACTATGCCAGACTCACCTAAATTACTTCGGCTACTCTAAATCATCACCAACTAACCCTTACCACAACAAACTAAACCCAATCACTTTAAATTACAAAAAAATGCTAGTAACCATAGCAAACTATGCCAAACTCACCTAAATTACTTCGGCTACCATAAATCATCACCAACTAACCCTTACCACAACAAACTAAACCCAATCAATTTTAAATTACAAGAAAATGCTACTAACCATAGCAAACTATGCCAAACTCACCTAAATTACTTCGGCTATCAAAAATCACCACCAACTACACTTTACAGCAAGAAACTAAGCCCAATCACTTTAAAATTACAAAAAAATGCTAAAAATCATAACAAACTATACCAAAATCACCTAAATTACTTCGGCTACCGTAAATCACCCCCAACTATCCCTTACCACAACAAACCAAACCATATCATCTTAAAATTACAAAAAAAGGTGTACAAATCATAACAAACTATGCCAGACTAACCTAAATTACTTCGGCTACTCTAAATCATCACCAACTAACCCTTACCACAACAAACTAAACCCAATCACTTTTAAATTACAAAAAAATGCTAGTAACCATAGCAAACTATGCCAAACTCACCTAAATTACTTCGGCTACCATAAATCATCACCAAATAACCCTTACCACAACAAACTAAACCCAATCACTTTTAAATTACAAAAAAATGCTACTAACCAAAGCAAACTATGCCAAACTCACCTAAATTACTTCGGCTATCAATAATCACCCCCAACTACACTTTACAGCAACAAACTAAGCCCAATTACTTTAAAATTACAAAAAAATGCTAGTAACCATAGCAAACTATGCCAAACTCACCTAAATTACTTCGGCTACCATAAATCATCACCAAATAACCCTTACCACAACAAACTAAACCCAATCACTTTTAAATTACAAAAAAATGCTACTAACCAAAGCAAACTATGCCAAACTCACCTAAATTACTTCGGCTATCAATAATCACCCCCAACTACACTTTACAGCAACAAACTAAGCCCAATTACTTTAAAATTACAAAAAAATGGTAAAAATCATAACAATTTATACCAGAACTAGCTGAATGTACCCGGCGTTGCCCGGACGTAGATTAAATAAACGCAGTGTTGACAAAAGTGGTGTATTGGTGATGTAGACTAATCGACATTATAATACAATTAAACAGGAATGCTCTACTTTTCCAATCACAAAATAAACAAATTTGCTGAAATTAACCTGCATTGCCAGGACCGGGTTCTTGACCAGGTATATGATTTGGAAAAAAAGGATATCTTGGTTGATATCAGATGAAAAATCTCGAATAGACTCTTTAGGCAAAGACGCAGTTTGGAGGTGTTCTATAAGCGATTCCAGAAAATCGAAATTAATGTTAGAAAATTTTCGGGAAAATCGAAGTTTACAAATTAGCAGATAATGTTATGATAAAGTTGAAAAGACAATGGAAACATTTCTCCTGCTACAGTCATCTCACAGCAGAACAGTATGTAGATGATTTTGACTTATCTTCAGAATAAACAAACTCTTCAGCATAAATATCTCCTTTTGAGCTGCACAAAGTTATTAAAACCTGGCCGCAACTTGTTGAACAATTAAAGTGAGAACCTTTTGAGCTCCCTTTCCAGTATTAAAATTTCAATACCATTACTACAGATAGTTTATCAGCTTTCACGAAAATTATACGGTGTGGTATTTGTAATCTGCTAGATTTTCAAACTGCTCCATCTTAGTTTTAAATGATGCAATAATGAACACAATGTATTTACGTAAAATAAATAGTGTAAAACACGTATCAAAGTCAGTAAAGTCTGGTCTAACGCTGCAAATTTCGGATTTCAACCGGGGCAGGTTTGGTGAAAAACAAATACACCACTATCATTAACTGAACGTAAAAATTAGCGTACGAATATAAGTGGGGTCCGGTACGACAATGGTAATTTTTGGTTAACGGCAAGAACAAATCGGGAATATTATATTAAAATAATTTATTTAATAGCGATAGAACTTTTAATACTGATGCGTCGCCTCGACCTTGGCGACTTTGAGTACCAGCGTTTCAGCCGCTGAAGCAGCAATTTTCACAATTATATTAGTGCCTAGTGCGTGTTAAAACAATTTGGCTAACAAAAGAGATTAATTTGTATATACCAAATAATACTCGCAAAGGTGTACTCGTATGGTCCGTCATTATTTTCACGAAATGAATTAGAAAAATGAACATTCTAAAGTAAATAATTATTTTGACGGGAATGTGGTGGATGAAAAAATCTTATTCGGCCTCTCCGACAAACTAACACTTGTTTAGATTAACATGCATTCCTTCATGGACCTGTGTTCCATATGATTTCGTTTCTGTATGAAAGCGGTTTTTTTCACTCGTCAGTCTGAACTTACTACACAGTGATATTTTCACATCCAGGCGACCTAAATTATTTTGCCGTTTATTTCAAGAATTTCCCTGAAAGGAGAGTAGTCAACAGTGGGGCTCATCAGGGGTGGCAGGGTTAGCAGTGCCACTCCAAGTATAAATTTACTATCGAATACAAAATCAGTTCTGCAATTCAATTGCAAAATTATGAATTTTTAGATATTTTAACGAAAATCTAGCGCTTACACCGCTTTAAAATTAAAAACCATAGAGCTCTTTATACAATGGAGAAAAAGTCCTTATTATTTGCGATGTAAATGCACGCATGTTAAAAAGATAGGGCTTGCCTTGTCAGCGTGTTGCAATTCAGAACATAAGTTTATGTTTGCATCTCAACTGGAATAATTATTTATTGGAAGGTGAAAGAAAATCAAAATTTTTATCAGCATATTTAATATTCAGAATAACGTCTATTAGTCGAAACAATATATTTTAGATGCAGATATTTCTTAATATTTTATGATTTTTGGCCTACAAAGTCTGCAACAGTACGTTTTTTCCATCTTAAAAAGAATTAAAACATTTAGTCGAACTTGTACTTGCAAATCTCGCTTAATCAACTTGTCAACGATTGCAATAGAGGAACAATTAATGAAGACTTTGCTTAATAGTAAGGAATTTTATGACATAATTAGTGGGTTTAGTTTGGGTTGTAAGGGGTATTTGAGGGTGATTTATGGTAGCCGAAGTAATTTGGGTGAATTTGGCATAGTTTGCTATGGTTTGTAGCATTTTTTGTAATTTTAAAGTGATTGGGCTTAGTTTGGGGTGGTAAGGGGTAGTTGGGGTTGATTTATGGAAGCCGAAGTAATTTGGGTGAGTTTGGCATAGTTTTGCTATGGTTTATAGCATTTTTTGTAATTTTAAAGTGATTGGGCTTAGTTTGGGGTGGTAGTTGGGGGTGATCTATGGTAGCCGAAGTAAGTTAGGTGAGTTTGGCATAGTGTTGTTATGGTTTGTAGCATTTATTGTAATTTTAAAATGATTGTTCTTAATTTGGGGTGGTAAGGGGTAGTTGGGGTTGATTTATGGTAGCCGAAGTAATTTGGGTGAGTTTGGCATAGTTTTGCTATGGTTTGTAGCATTTTTTCTAATTTTAAAATGATTGGGCTTAGTTTGGGGTAGTAGTTGGGGGTGATTTATGGTAGTTGAAGTAAGTTAGGTAAGTTTGGCATAGTTTTGCTATGGTTTGTAGAATTTTTTCTAATTTTAAAGTGATGGGTCTTAGTTTGGGGTGGTAAGGGGTAGTTGGGGGTGATTTATGGTAGCCAAAGTAAGTTAGGTGAGTTTGGTTTAGTTTGCTAAGGTTTGTACCATTTTTTGGAATTTTAAAGTGATTGGGCTTAGTTTGAGGTGGTAAGGGGTAGTTGGGGGTGATTTATGGTAGCCGAAGTAATTTGTGTGAGTTTGGCATAGTTTACTATGGTTTGTGGCATTTTGTGTAATCTTAAAGTGATTGGGCTTAGTTTGGGGTGGTAAGGGGTAATTGGGGTTGATTTATGGTAGCCGAAGTAATTTGTGTGAGTTTGGCATAGTTTGCTATGGTTTGTGGCATTTTTTGTAATTTTAAAGTGATTGGGCTTAGTTTGGGGTGGTAAGGGGTAATTGGGGTTGATTTATGGTAGCCGAAGTAATTTGGGTGAGTTTGGCATAGTTTGTTATGGTTTGTAGCATTTTTTGTAATTTTAAAGTGATTGGGCTTAGTTTGGGGAGGTAAGGGGTAGTTGGGGGTGATTTATGGTAGCCGAAGTAATTTGGGTGAGTTTGGCATAGTTTGCTATGGTTTGTAGATTTTTTTCTAATTTTAAAGTGATGGGTCTTAGTTTGGGGTGGTAAGGGGTAGTTGGGGGTGATTTAAGGTAGCCGAAGTAATTTGTGTGAGTTTGGCATAGTTTGCTATGGTTTGTGGCATTTTTTCTAATTTTAAAGTGATTGGGCTTAGTTTGGGGTGGTAAGGGGTAGTTGGGGGTGATTTATGGTAGCCGAAGTAATTTGTGTGAGTTTGGCATAGTTTGCTATGGTTTGTGGCATTTTTTGTAATTTTAAAGTGATTGGGCTTAGTTTGGGGAGGTAAGGGGTAGTTGGGGGTGATTTATGGTAGCCGAAGTAATTTAGGTGAGTTTGGCATAGTTTGCTATGGTTTGTGGCATTTTTTGTAATTTTAAAGTGATTGGGCTTAGTTTGGGGTGGTAAGGGGTAGTTGGGGGTGATTTATGGTAGCCGAAGTAATTTGTGTGAGTTTGGCATAGTTTGCTATGGTTTGTGGCATTTTTTGTAATTTTAAAGTGATTGGGCTTAGTTTGGGGAGGTAAGGGGTAGTTGGGGGTGATTTATGGTAGCCGAAGTAATTTAGGTGAGTTTGGCATAGTTTGCTATGGTTTGTGGCATTTTTTGTAATTTTAAAGTGATTGGGCTTAGTTTGGGGTGGTAAGGGGTAGTTGGGGGTGATTTATGGTTGCCGAAGTAATTTAGGTGAGTTTGGCATAGTTTTGCTATGGTTTGTAGCACTTTTTGTAATTTTAAAGTGATTGGGCTTAGTTTGGGGTGATAAGTGGTAGTTGGGGGTGATTTATGATAGCCGAAGTAATTTGGGTAAGTTTGGCATAGTTTTGCTATGGTTTGTAGCATTTTTTCTAATTTTAAAGTGATTGGGCTTATTTTGGGGTGCTAAGGGGTAATTGGGGTTGATTTATGGTAACCGAAGTAATTTGGGTGAGTTTGGCATAGTTTGTTATGGTTTGTAGCATTTTTTGTAATTTTAAAGTGATTGGGCTTAGTTTGGGGAGGTAAGGGGTAGTTGGGGGTGATTTATGGTAGCCGAAGTAATTTGGGTGAGTTTGGCATAGTTTGCTATGGTTTGTAGATTTTTTTCTAATTTTAAAGTGATGGGTCTTAGTTTGGGGTGGTAAGGGGTAGTTGGGGGTGATTTAAGGTAGCCGAAGTAATTTGTGTGAGTTTGGCATAGTTTGCTATGGTTTGTGGCATTTTTTCTAATTTTAAAGTGATTGGGCTTAGTTTGGGGCGGTAAGGGGTAGTTGGGGGTGATTTATGGTAGCCGAAGTAATTTGTGTGAGTTTGGCATAGTTTGCTATGGTTTGTGGCATTTTTTGTAATTTTAAAGTGATTGGGCTTAGTTTGGGGAGGTAAGGGGTAGTTGGGGGTGATTTATGGTAGCCGAAGTAATTTAGGTGAGTTTGGCATAGTTTGCTATGGTTTGTGGCATTTTTTGTAATTTTAAAGTGATTGGGCTTAGTTTGGGGTGGTAAGGGGTAGTTGGGGGTGATTTATGGTTGCCGAAGTAATTTAGGTGAGTTTGGCATAGTTTTGCTATGGTTTGTAGCACTTTTTGTAATTTTAAAGTGATTGGGCTTAGTTTGGGGTGATAAGTGGTAGTTGGGGGTGATTTATGATAGCCGAAGTAATTTGGGTAAGTTTGGCATAGTTTTGCTATGGTTTGTAGCATTTTTTCTAATTTTAAAGTGATTGGGCTTATTTTGGGGTGCTAAGGGGTAGTTGGGGGTGATTTATGGTAGCCGAAGTAATTTGGGTGAGTTTGGCATAGTTTGCTATGGTTTGTAGATTTTTTTCTAATTTTAAAGTGATGGGTCTTAGTTTGGGGTGGTAAGGGGTAGTTGGGGGTGATTTATGGTAGCCGAAGTAATTTGGGTGAGTTTGGCATAGTTTGCTATGGTTTGTATCATTTTTTGTAATTTTAAAGTGATTTGGCTTAGTTAGGGGTGGTAAGGGGTAGTTGGGGGTGATTTATGGTAGCCGAAGTAATTTGGGTGAGTTTGGCATAGTTTGCTATGGTTTGTGGCATTTTGTTTTATTTTAAAGTGATTGGAGTTACTTGGGGTTGCTAAGTGGTGGTAAGGGATGATTTAAGATAACGGATCTAATTTATGTCAGTTTGGCGTAGTTCGGGAATTTTTTAGGGTTGCTTTGGTGAAGTTTGCAATGGTAAGAGATATTTGAGGATGTTTAATATAGACGGACTAGCTGAATGTACCCGGCGTTGCCCGGACGTAGATTAAATAAACTCAGTGTTGACTAAAGTGGTGATGTTGACTAATCGACATTATAATACAACTAGCTGAATGTACCCGGCGTTGCCCGGACGTAGATTAAATAAACGCAGTGTTGACAAAAGTGGTGTATTTGTGAGGTAGACTAATCGACATTATAATACAATTAAACAGGAATGCTCTACTTTTCCAATCACAAAATAAACAAATTTTCTGAAATTAACCTGCATTGCCAGGACCGGGTACTTCAATATGATTTGGAAAATGACGATAATTTCGTTTCTGGGTGCAAGCTCCTTTTTTTTCACACTTTTTCACTCTTCAAGAGAAGGAGAGTTGACAGAGAAGCTGAACTATTCCAAATTATTCCCATTTAGTTCTCTAACAACGTTAAAGAATGTCGTCGAAGAATGTTGAAATATATAAATAAATAATTTCACACCATAAAAACGATGTATTTGGTGTAGTTTGGGATGATAAGGTTTTTTTGGGGATTGTTTTGAATGGTTATTGATGGTTGGCGGGGTTTAGCTTTGGCGGATTAAACGAAACTTTTGGTAATTTTAATGCGATTGGGTTTAGTTTGGCTTGCTAAGAAGTGGTTGGGGTGATATAGCGGAAGTCGAAGTAATTTATGCGAGTTTAGCGTAGTTTGCTTGTAATTCGTAATTTTTTTACATTTTAGGTTGATGTGGGGTAGTTTGGAATGGCTAGTGTATGATTTTTGAGAGTAGTTTGGAATGGTACATTATGTTTAGGGGTGTTTAACGTATTCAGGTAAAATATACAGAAAATTTGGTAATTTTAAAATGAACAATTATAGTGCGAACCTCTTGAGCTCTATTTTCGGTAATAAAATGCAATAGGAAAGATAGTAAAAAAGACTATTTCCATCACTTTTCAGAGGAATTATACGTGGTGGTATTTGTACCCCGCTTACTATTCCTCCATCTTAGTTATAAATAATGCAGAACAATAATGAACACAATGTACATAAAATAAATAGTGTAAATCGTGTATAAGCACACATTACTTATGATATCAGTGAAATCCGGTAAAACTGCAAATTTCGGATTTTGGCCGGAGCAGGTTTGGTGAAGATCAAATACACCACTATCATTAAATGAACGTAAAAATTAGCGTACGGTATATAAGTGGAGTCCGGTACGACGATGGTAATTTTTCGAAAATCGATTGGGGAGATATTTACTTAACGTCAAGAACAAATCGGGAATATTATACTAAAAAAATTTATTTAATAGCGATAGAACTTCGAATACTGATGCGTCGCCTCGACCTTGGCGACGTTGAGTACCAGCGTTCCAGACGCTGAAGCAGCAATTTTAACAATTATATTAGGTGCACGTGCCTAGTGCGTATTAAAAGAATTTGGAATACCAAATAATACTCGCGCAGGTGTATTCGACTGGCCCGTCATAATTTGCACAAAATGAATTAACATACTAAAGTAAATAAATATTTTGACGGGAATGTGGTGGGTGTAAAAATCTTATTCGGCCTCTCCGACAAACTAACACTTGTTTACATTAACATGCATGCCTTCAAGGACCTGTGACGAATTACAAACAAATATCTAAATTTTAAGTGTTCCATTTGATTTCGTTTTTGGATGCAAGCGGTTTTTTTCACTCTTGTCCGTCTGAACTTATTACATAGTGATATTTTCACATCCAGGTGCCCTAAATTTATTTTGCCGCTGATTTCAAAAATGTTTCTGGAAGGAAAGTAGTCAGCAGTGGGGCTCGTCACGGGTGGCAGGGTTGGCAGTGCCACTCCAAGTATAAATTTACTATCGAACACAAAATTAGTTCTGTAATTCAGTTGCAGAATTATGAATTTTTCAGATATTTTCACAAAAATTTAGCGCTTACACCGCCACTGGTATGAATGTCAGTGATATCTGATACATACAACGGTGAAAATTTCGGGGCAAATTTGGTGAAAAACAAATACACCACTTTCATTAACTAAACGTAAAAATTAGCGTACAAATATAAGTGGAGTCCGGTCCGATGCTGATAATCTTTCGAAAATTGATTGGGGGCAGATTTGGTTAACGCGAGGATCAAATGTTAAATTAAAATACTTTATTTGATAGCGGTAGACCTTCGAACACTGATGCGTCGCCTCATCGAATTTGGCGACTTTGCGAACAGTTTCCGACGCTGGAGCAGCAATTTTCACAATTGTAGTTGTGTTAAAATTAAACACCGCGATCGAGTACTGCTCCACACGCTGAACCAGCAATTCTCGAATTCTAAGAAACGATAAGAAAGGCTTATCCAACGCTTGGTATGTGCGAATTTCTGCATAGACACTCAATCAAACTAAATCGAGCATCGCCTTTTCACGTTTCTGACCTTGCCCTTGACGTGGCAGGCTCCAGCTGCTTCAATAATGTAAAAATCTTATTCGGCCTCTCCAATAAACTCACATTTGTTTACATTAACACGCATTCCCTCATGGACTTGTGACGAATTACAAACAAATATTTCAACTTCAAGTGTTCCATTTAATTTCGTTTCTGGGTGCAAGCTCCTTTATTTTCACTCTAGTCAGTCTAAACTTATTACACAGAGTTATATTTTTAAATCCAGGCGCCCTAAAGAATTTTGTCGTTGTTTTCAAAAGTTTCAAGAGAAGGAGAGTTGACATAGAAGCTGAACTATTCCAAATTATTCCCATTTAGTTCTCTAACAACGTTAAAGAATGTCGTCGAAGAATGTTGAAATATATAAATACAAAATTTTACACCATAAAAACGAAGTATTTAGGAATTATGTATAAAAAAAGTCGAAGTTATTCTTCGCTCTTGAGCTCTATTTCCGGTATTAAAAATGCAATAGGAAAGATAGTAAGAAAGACTATTTCCATCACTTTTCACGGGAATTATACGTGGTGGTATTTGTTCTCCGATTACTATTAGATTTTCAAACTGCTCCATCTTAGTTATAAATAATGCAGAACAATAATGAACGCAATGTACGTAAAATAAATAGTGTAAATAAATCGTGTCTAAGCATACAATACTTAAGCGTATGATGTCAGTGAAAATTTCGGATTTCGGCCGGCGCAGGTTTGGTGAAGAACAAATACACCACTATCATTAACTGAACGTAAAAATTAGCGTACGAAAATAAGTGAAGTCCGGTCCGACGCTGGAAATTTTTCGAAAATCGATTGGGGAGAGTTTTGGTTAACGGCAAGAACAAATCGGGAATATTATATTAAAATAATTTATTTAATAGCGATAGAACTTTGAATACCGATGCGTCGCCTCGACCTTGGCGACGTTGAGTACCAGCGATCCAGACGCTGAAGCAGCAATTTTCACAATTATATGAGGTGCACGTGCCTAGTGCGTATAAAAACAATTTGGATAACAAAAGAGATTAATTTGTATGTACCAAATAATACTCGCACAGGTGTACTCGTATGGCCCGTCATAATTTTCACAAAATCAATTTAAGAAATTAACATTCTAAAGTAAATAAATATTTTGACAGGAATCTTAAAAATCTTATTCGGTCTCTCCGACAAACTAACACTTGTTTACATTAACATGCATTCCTTCATGGACCTGTGACGAATTACAAACAAATATCGAAATTTCAAGTGTTCCATGTCAGTCTGAACTTATTACACAGTGATATTTTCACATTCAGGCGCCCTAAATTATTTTGACGTTGATTTATAAAGTTTCCCTGGAAGGAGAGTAGTCAGCAGGTGCCTCGTCAGGGGTGGCAGGGTTGGCAGTGCCACTCCAAGTATAAATTTACTATCGAACAAATAGATAGTTCTGATTCAATTGCAGAATTTCGAATTTTTCAGATATTTTTACGAAACTCTAGCGCTTACACCGCCTTTATACCTTTTAAAGTTAAAAACCATAGAGCTGTTTATACAAATGCACGCATGTAGAAAAGGTAGGGCTTGCCCCGTCAGCGTGTTGCAATTCAGAAATACGTTTATGTTTGCATCTCAACTGGAACAAATATTTATTGGAAGGTGGAAGAGAATCAAAATAGGTATCAGCATATTTAATATTCAGAATAACGACTATTAGTCGGAACAATATATTTTATGTGCAGATATTTATTAATATTTTATGATTTAATACGATAAGGCATTTATAAATAACACAACCAAATAGAAGATTTTGATTGAAAACGATTATTAATTTATGGTAGCCGAAGTAATTTAAGTGAGTTTGGCATAGCTTGCTATGTTTTGTAGCATTTTTGTAATTTTAAAGTGATTAGGCTAATTTTGGGGCGGTAAGGGGTAGTTGGGGGTGATTTATGGTAGCCGAAGTAATTTAGGTAAGTTTGGAATAGTTTGCTATGGTTTGTAGCATTTTTTGAAATTTTAAAGTGATTGGGCTTAGTTTGGGGTGGTAAGGGGTAGTTGGGGGTGATTTATGGTAGCCGAAGTAATTTGTGTGAGTTTGGAATAGCTTGCTATGGTTTGTAGCATTTTTTGAAATTTTAAAGTGATTGGGCTTAGTTTGGGGTGGTAAGGGGTAGTTGGGGGTGATTTATGGTAGCCGAAGTAATTCAGGTGAGTTTGAGATAGTTTGCTATGGCTTGTAGCATTTTTCGTAATTTTAAAGTGATTGGGCTTATTTTGGGGTGGTAAGGGGTAGTTCGGGGTAGTTCGGGGTGATTTATGGTAGCCGAAGTAATTTAGGTGAGTTAGGCATAGTTTGCTATGATTTGTTGAATATTTTGTAATTTTAAAGTTATTGGGCTTATTTTGGTGTTGTAAGAGGTAGTTCGGGGTGATTTATAGAAGCCAAAGTAATTTAAGTGAGTTTGGCATAGTTTGCTATGGTTTGTAGCATTTTTTGTAAATTTAAAGTGATTGGGCTTATTTTGGGGTGGTAAGGGGTAGTTGGGGGTGATTTATGGTAGCCGAAGTAATTTAGGTGAGTTAGGCATAGTTTGCTATAATTTGTTGAATATTTTGTAATTTTAAAGAGATTGGGCTTATTTTGGGGTGGTAAGGGGTAGTTGGGGGTGATTTATGGTAGCCGAAGTAATTTAGGTGATTTAGGCATAGTCTGCTATGATTTGTTGAATATTTTGTAATTTTAAAGAGATTGGGTTTATTTTGGGGTTGTAAAGGGTAGTTCGGGGTGATTTATGGTAGCCGAAGTAATTTAGGGGAGTTTGGCATAGTTTGCTACGGTTTGTAGAATTTTTTTGTAATTTTAAAGTGATTGAGCCTATTTTGGGGTGGTAAGGGGTAGTTGGGGGTGATTTATGTTAGCCGAAGTAATTTAGGTGAGTTAGGCATAGTTTGCTATGGTTTGTAGCATTTTTTGTAATTTTAAAGTGATTGGGATGAGTTAGGGGTGGTAAGGGGTAGTTGGGGGTGATTTATGATAGCCGAAGTAATTTAAGTGAGTTTGGCATAGTTTGCTATGGTTTGTAGCATTTTTTATAATTTTAAAGTGATTGGGCTTATTTTGGGGTAGTAAGGGGTAGTTGGGGGTGATTTATGTTAGCCGAAGTAATTTAGGTGAGTTAAGCATAGTTTGCGATGGTTTGTAGCATTTTTTGTAATTTTAAAGTGATTGGGCTTATTTTGGGGTGGTAAGGGGTAGTTGGGGGTGATTTATTGTAGCCGAAGTAATTTAGATGAGTTAGGCATAGTTTGCTATGATTTGTAGCATTTTTTTGTAATTTTAAAGTGATTGGGCTTATTTTGGGGTAGTAAGGGGTTGTTGGGGGTGATTTATGTTAGCCGAAGTAATTTAAGTGAGTTTGGCATAGTTTGCTATGATTTGTAGCATTTTTTGTAATTTTAAAGTGATTGGGATGAGTTAGGGGTGGCAAGGGGTAGTTGGGGGTGATTTATGATAGCCGAAGTAATTTAAGTGAGTTTGGCATAGTTTGGTATGGTTTGTAGAATTTTTTGTAATTTTAAAGTGATTGGGCTTATTTTGGGGTTGTAAGGGGTAGTTGGGGGTGATTTATGGTAGCCGAAGTAATTTAGGGGAGTTTGGCACAGTTTGCTACGGTTTGTAGAATTTTTTTGTAATTTTAAAGTGATTGAGCCTATTTTGGGGAGGTAAGGGGTAGTTGGGGGTGATTAATGGAAGCCGAAGTAATTTAGATGAGTTTGGCATAGTTTGATATTGCTTGCAACATTTTTTGTAATTTTAAAGTGATTGGGCTGAGTTTGGGGTGGTAAGGGGTAGTTGGGGGTGATTTATGGTAGCCGAAGTAATTTAGGTGAGTTAGGGATAGTTTGCTATGATTTGTGTCATTTTGTTTTATTTTAAAGTGATTGGAGTTACTTGGGGTTGCTAAAGGGTGGTAAGGGATGATTTAAGATAACGGATCTAATTTATGTCAGTTTGGCTTAGTTCGGGAATTTTTTGGGGTTGATTTGGTAAAGTTTGCAGTGGTAAGAGATATTTGAGGATGTTTAATGTTGACGGATTAAATTTGGAGTGATTTGGTAATTTTTAATTGAGTCACGGATCGACATTATAATTGAAATCAAAATTATAATTGAAATATCGGCGGCCTCGCTAGGTACGGCAAAAGTATGATCACGAAAGCAGAAACTCGACGTTGAAATTGTTTAGGTTAAATAAGTGCTTTTAATGTAAACCGGTCGCCCGTCGTCGAAGTTGTTTTGGCTAGATACGTGCTTCTAACATAAACACGGTCTCCGCGATCGGATCATTTTTTGTTTATTTTAGCCGGTTTTTATTGAATTACAAAGGAACCGGGCCGAATTTCGCAAAATCCCTTCTTAGTGTTCAGTTTCGGCACATGATACACCCGTGTCTAAAATTTCTAGTCGCCAGCCCTCACGGTTTGGGTTGTGGGTTGTCGGTGAATCAGTGAATGTGTAGATGTGTAGATGAGTGTGTCAGTGAGGACACTTCGCTTTATATATATAGATTAAACGGGAATGCTCTACTTTTCCAATCACAAAATAAACAAATATGCTGAAATTAACCTGCGTTGCCAGGACCGGGTACTTCAATATGATTTGGACAAAGAGGATACCTTGGTTGATATCTGAGATGAAAAATTTTGAATAGTCTCTTTAGGCAGTTGTTCTATAAGCGATTCCAGGAAATCGAAATTAACTTTATATAATTTTAGGGGAAATCGAAGTTTACAAATTAGCTGATCATGTTATGATAAAATTGAAAACACAATGGAACAATTCCTCTTGCTGCAGTCAACTCACAAACACAACAGTATGTAGATGATTTTGACTTATCTCCGGAATAAACAAACACTTATCTCCTTCTGAACTGCACAAAAATTATTACAACCTGGCCCTAACTGGTTGGACAATTAAAGTGCGAACCTTTTGAGCTCCCTTTCTAGTATTAAAATTTTGGTATGTGGTAAAATGTGGTATTTTATGGTATTTGTGCATCGCTAGATTTTCAAACTTGTCCATCTTAGTTATAAATGATGTAAAGCAATAATGAACACAATGTATTTACGTAAAATAAACAGTGTAAAACGCGTATCAATGTCAGTAATGTCTGGTCCAACGCTGTAAATTTTGGATTTCAGCCGAGGCAGATTTGGTGAAAAATAAATACACCATTATCATTAACTGAACGGTCGTCCGGTACGACGAAGGTGATTGGGAACAAATTTTGTTAACGGCAAAATTAACATTCTAAAATAAATAAATATTTTGACGGGAATATGGTGGATGTAAAAATCTTATTCGGTCTCTCCGACGGACTCACACCTGTTTACATTAACACACACTTGTTTAACAATTAAAGTGCCAACCTATTGAGCTTCCGTTCCAGTATTAAAATATCAATACCAATACCATAGATATAAAAAAAGACAATTTCCATAACCTTTCATAATACGGTGTGGTATTTGTACATCGCTAGATTTTCAAACTTCTCCATCTTAGTTATAAATGATGTAAAGCAATAATAAACACAGTGAACGTAAAATAAATAGTGTAAAACGTGTATAAGCACATAATTATTAAGGGTATGAATGTCAGTGATCTCTGGTACATACAACGGTGAAAATTTCGGATTTCAGCCGGGGCAAATTTGGTGAAAAACAAATACACCACTACCATTAACTGAAAGTAAAAATTAGCGTACAAATATAAGTGGAATCCGGTTCGACGCTGGTAATTTTTCGAAAATTGATTGGGGGCAGATTTGGTTAACGCGAGGATCAAATGTTAAATTAAAATACTTTATTTGATAGCGGTAGACCTTCGAACACTGATGCGTCGCCTCATCGAATTTGGCGACTTTGCGAACAGTTTCCGACGCTGGAGCAGCAATTTTCACAATTGTAGTTGTGTTAAAATTAAACACCGCGATCGAGTACTGCTCCACACGCTGAACCAGCAATTCTCGAATTCTAAGAAACGATAAGAAAGGCTTATCCAACGCTTGGTATGTGCGAATTTCTGCATAGATACTCAATCAAACTAAATCGAGCATCGCCTTTTCACGTTTGTGACCTTGCCCTTGACGTGGCAGGCTCCAGCTGCTTCAATAATGTAAAAATCTTATTCGGCCTCTCCAATAAACTCACATTTGTTTACATTAACACGCATTCTCTCATGGACTTCTGACGAATTACAAACAAATATTACAACTTCAAGTGTTCCATTTAATTTCGTTTCTGGGTGCAAACTCCTTTCTTTTCACTCTAGTCAGTCTAAACTTATTATACAGAGTTATATTTTCAAATCCAGGCGCCCTAAAGAATTTTGTCGTTGTTTTCCAAAGTTTCAAGAGAAGGAGAGTTGACATAGAAGCTAAATTATTCCAAATTATACCCATTTAGTTCTCTGACAACGTTAAAGACAATGTTGAAATATATAGATACAAAATTTTACACCATAAAAACGAAGTATTTAGGAATTATGTATAAAAAAAGTCGAAGATATTCTTCGCCCTTGAGCTCTATTTCCGGTATTAAAAATGCAATAGGAAAGATAGTAAGAAAGACTATTTCCATCACTTTTCACGGGAATTATACATGGTGGTATTTGTTCTCCGCTTACTATTAGATTTTCGAACTGCTCCATCTTAGTTATAAATAATGCAGAACCATAATGAACGCAATGTACGTAAAATAAATAGTGTAAATCGTGTATAAGCACACAATACTTAAAATTTCGGATTTTGGCTGGAGCAGGTTTGGTGAAGAACAAATACACCACTATGATTAACTGAACGTAAAAATTAGCGTACGATAATAAGTGACGTCCGGTCCGACGCTGGAAATTTTTCGAAAATCGATTGGGGAGAGTTTTGGTTAACTGCAAGAACAAATCGGGAATATCGGGAATAAAATAATTTATTTAATAGCGATAGAACTTCGAATACCGATGCGTCGCCTCGACCTTGGCGACGTTGAGTACCAGCGTTTCAGACGCTGAAGCAGCAATTTTCACAATTATGAGGTGCACGTGTCTAGTGCGTATGTAAACAGTTTGGATAACAAAGGAGATTAATTTGTATGTACCAAATAATACTCGCACAGGTGTACTCGTATGGCCCGTCATAATTTTCACGAAATGAATTTAAAAAATTAACATTCTAAAGTAAATAAATATTTTGACAGGAATGTTAAAAATCTTATTCGGTCTCTCCAACAAACTAACACTTGTTTACATTAACATGCATTCCTTCATGGACCTGTGACGAATTACAAACAAATATCGAAATTTCAAGTGTTCCATGTCAGTCTGAACTTATTACACAGTGATATTTTCACATTCAGGCGCCCTAAATTATTTTGACGTTGTTTTATAAAGTTTCCCTGGAAGGAGAGTAGTCAGCAGGTGCCTCGTCAGGGGTGGCAGGGTTGGCAGTGCCACTCCAAGTAGAAATTTACTATCGAACACAAAGATAGTTCTGATTCAATTGCAGAATTTCGAATTTTTCAGATATTTTTACGAAACTCTAGCGCTTACACCGCCTTTATACCTCTTTAAAGTTAAAAACCATAGAGCTGTTTATACAAATGCACGCATGTTGAAAAGGTAGGGCTTGCCCCGTCAGCGTGTTGCAATTCAGAAATAAGTTTATGTTTGCATCTCAACTGGAACCAATATTTATTGGAAGGTGGAAGAGAATCAAAATAGGTATCAGCATATTTAATATTCAGAATAACGACTATTAGTCGATTTATGGTAGCCGAAGTAATTCAGGTGAGTTTGAGATAGTTTGCCATGGTTTGTAGCATTTTTCGTAATTTTAAAGTGATTGGGCTAATTTTGGGGTTGTAAGGGGTAGTTGGGGGTGATTTATGGTAGCCGAAGTAATTTAGGTGAGTTAGGCATAGTTTGCTATGATTTGTTGAATATTTTGTAATTTTAAAGTGATTGGGCTTATTTTGGGGTTGTAAGGGGTAGTTCGGGGTGATTTATGGTAGCCGAAGTAATTTAGGGGAGTTTGGCATAGTTTGCTACGGTTTGTAGAATTTTTTTGTAATTTTAAAGTGATTGAGCCTATTTTGGGGTGGTAAGGGGAAGTTGGGGGTGATTTATAGAAGCCAAAGTAATTTAAGTGAGTTTGGCATAGTTTGCTATGGTTTGTAGAATTTTTTTGTAATTTTAAAGTGATTGAGCCTATTTTGGGGTGGTAAGGCGTAGTTGGGGGTGATTTATGGAAGCCAAAGTAATTTAGATGAGTTTGGCATAGTTTGAAGTGGCTTGTAACATTTTTTGTAATTTTAAAGTGATTGGGCTGAGTTTGGGGTGGTAAGGGGTAGTTGGGGGTGATTTATGATAGCCGAAGTAATTTAAGTGAGTTTGGCATAGTTTGCTCTGGTTTGTAGCATTTTTTGTAATTTTAAAGTGATTGGGTTTAGTTTGTGGTTGGTAAGGGGTAGTTGGGGGTGATTTATGGTAGCCGAAGTAATTTAGGTGAGTTAGGCATAGTTTGCTATGATTTGTTGAATATTTTGTAATTTTAAAGTGATTGGGTTTATTTTGGGGTTGTAAGGGGTAGTTCGGGGTGATTTATGGTAGCCAAAGTAATTTAGGGGAGTTTGGCATAGTTTGCTACGGTTTGTAGAATTTTTTTGTAATTTTAAAGTGATTGAGCCTATTTTGGGGTGGTAAGGGGTAGTTGGGGGTGATTTATGGAAGCCAAAGCAATTTAGATGAGTTTGGCATAGTTTGATATGGCTTGTAACATTTTTTGTAATTTTAAAGTGATTGGGCTTATTTTGGGGTAGTAAGGGGTTGTTGGGGGTGATTTATGTTAGCCGAAGTAATTTAGGTGAGTTTGGCATAGTTTGCTATGGTTTGTAGCATTTTTTGTAATTTTAAAGTGATTGGGATGAGTTAGGGGCGGTAAGGGGTAGTTGGGGGTGATTTATGATAGCCGAAGTAATTTAAGTGAGTTTGGCATAGTTTGCTATGGTTTGTAGCATTTTTTGTAATTTTAAAGTGATTGGGCTTATTTTGGGGTGGTAAGGGGTAGTTGGGGGTGATTTATGATAGCCGAAGTAATTTAAGTGAGTTTGGCATAGTTTGCTATGGTTTGTAGCATTTTTTGTAATTTTAAAGTGATTGGGCTTATTTTGGGGTAGTAAGGGGTTGTTGGGGGTGATTTATGTTAGCCGAAGTAATTTAGGTGAGTTTGGCATAGTTTGCTATGGTTTGTAGCATTTTTTGTAATTTTAAAGTGATTGGGATGAGTTAGGGGTGGTAAGGGGTAGTTGGGGGTGATTTATGATAGCCGAAGTAATTTAAGTGAGTTTGGCATAGTTTGCTATGGTTTGTAGCATTTTTTGAAATTTTAAAGTGATTGGGCTTATTTTGGGGTAGTAAGGGGTTGTTGGGGGTGATTTATGTTAGCCGAAGTAATTTGGGTGAGTTAGGCATAGTTTGCTATGGTTTGTAGCATTTTTTGTAATTTTAAAGTGATTGGGATGAGTTAGGGGTGGTAAGGGGTAGTTGGGGGTGATTTATGATAGCCGAAGTAATTTAAGTGAGTTTGGCATAGTTTGCTATGGTTTGTAGCATTTTTTGTAATTTTAAAGTGATTGGGCTTATTTTGGGGTAGTAAGGGGTTGTTGGGGGTGATTTATGTTAGCCGAAGTAATTTAGGTGAGTTTGGCATAGTTTGCTATGGTTTGTAGCATTTTTTGTAATTTTAAAGTGATTGGGATGAGTTAGGGGTGGTAAGGGGTAGTTGGGGGTGATTTATGATAGCCGAAGTAATTTAAGTGAGTTTGGCATAGTTTTCTATGGTTTGTAGCATTTTTTGTAATTTTAAAGTGATTGGGCTTATTTTGGGGTAGTAAGGGGTTGTTGGGGGTGATTTATGTTAGCCGAAGTAATTTAGGTGAGTTGGGCATAGTTTGCTATGGTTTGTAGCATTTTTTATAATTTTAAAGTGATTGGGCTTATTTTGGGGTGGTAAGGGGTAGTTTGGGGTGATTTATGGAAGTCAAAGTAATTTAGATGATTTAAGCATAGTTTGCTACGGTTTGTAGAATTTTTTTGTAATCTTAAAGTGATTGGGCTTTTTTTGGGGTGGTAAGGGGTAGTTGGGGGTGATTTTTGGTAGACGAAATAATATGTGTGAGTTCGAAATAGTCTGCTATGGTTTGTGTCATTTTGTTTTATTTTAAACTGATTGGAGTTACTTGGGGTTGCTAAGGGGTGGTAAGGGATGATTTAAAATAACGGATCTAGTTTATGTCAGTTTGGCATAGTTCGGGAATTTTTTGGGGTTGATTTGGTAAAGTTTGCAGTGGTAAGAGATATTTGAGGATGTTTAATGTTGACGGATTAAATTTGGAGTGGTTTGGTAATTTTTAATTGAGTCACGGATCGACATTATAATTGAAATCAAAATTATAATTGAAATATCTGCGGCCTCGCTAGGTACGGCAAAAGTATGATCACGAAAGCAGAAACTCGACGTTGAAATTGTTTAGGTTAAATAAGTGCTTTTAATGTAAACCGGTCGCCCGTCGTCGAAGTTGTTTTGGCTAGATACGTGCTTCTAACATAAACACGGTCTCCGCGATCGGATCATTTTTTGTTTATTTTAGCCGGTTTTTATTGAATTACAAAGGAACCGGGCCGAATTTCGCAAAATCCCTTCTTAGTGTTCAGTTTCGGCACATGATACACCCGTGTCTAAAATTTCAAGTCTCCAGCCCTCACGGTTTGGGCTGTGGGTTGTCGATGAATCAGTGAATGTGTAGATGTGTAGATGAGTGTGTCAGTGAGGACACTTCGCTTTATATATATAGATTAAATTTGGAGTGGTTTGGTAATTTTTAAATGAGTCACGGATCGACATTATAATTGAAATCAAAATTATAATTGAAATATCTGCGCCTCGCTAGGTACGGCAAAAGTATGATCAGGAAAGCAGAAACTCGACCTTGAAACTGCTTTTGTCGCTGTCGTGTGGTTCGGGAGTGGTCCGTCTGAGTTCAGCCTAATGTAAACCGGTCGCCCGACGTCGAAGTTGTTTTGGCTAGACACGTGCTTCTAACAAAAAAAAACACGGTTTCCGCGAGCCGATCATTTTTTGTTTATTTTAACCGGTTTTTATCCGGTTTTTATTTAAATACAAAGGAACCGGGCCGAATTTCGCAAAATCCCTTCTTATCACTTCGTTTCGGCACATGATACACCCGTGTCTAAAATTTCAAGTCTCCAGCCCTCACGGTTTGGGCTGTGAGTTGATTATGAATCAGTGAATGTGTACATGAGTAGATGTGTACATGAGTAGATGAGTGTGTCAGTGAGGACACTTCGCTTTATATATATAGATCAGCTAAATTACATCGGCTACCGTAAATCACCCCCAACTATCCCTTACCACAACAAACCAAACCATATCATCTTAAAATTACAAAAAAAGGTGTACAAATCATAACAAACTATGCCAGACTCACCTAAATTACTTCGGCTACTCTAAATCATCACCAACTTTCCCTTACCACAACAAACCAAACCATATCATCTTAAAATTACAAAAAAAGTTGTACAAATCATAACAAACTATTCCAGACTCACCTAACTTACTTTGGCTACTCTAAATCATCACCAACTAACCCTTACCACAACAAACTAAACCCAATCACTTTTAAATTGCAAAAAAATGCTAGTAACCATATCAAACTATGCCAAACTCACCTAAATTACTTCGGCTACCATAAATCATCACCAACTAACCCTTACCACAACAAACTAAACCCAATCACATTTAAATTACAAAAAAATGCTACTAACTATAGCAAACTATACCAAACTCACCTAAATTACTTCGGCTATCAAAAATCACCCCCAACTACACTATGCAGCAACAAACTAAGCCCAATCACTTTAAAATTACATAAAAATGCTAAAAATCATAACAAACTATACCAGAATCACCTAAATTACTTCGGCTACCGTAAATCATCTCCAACTATCCCTTACCACAACAAACCAAACCATATCATCTTAAATATACAAAAAAAGGTGTACAAATCATAACAAACTATGCCAGACTCACCTAAATTACTTCGGCTAGCCTAAATCATTACCAACTAACCCTTACCACAACAAACTAAACCCAATCACTTTTAAATTACAAAAAAATGCTAGTAACCATAGCAAACTATGCCACACTCACCTAAATTACTTCGGCTACCATAAATCATCACCAACTAATCCTTACCACAACAAACTAAACCCAATCAATTTTAAATTACAAAGAAATGCTACTAACCATAGCAAAATAAGCCAAACTCACCTAAATTACTTCGGCAATCAAAAATCACCAGCAACTACACTTTACAGCAACAAACTAAGCCCAATCACTTTAAAATTACAAAAAAATGCTAAAAATCATAACAAACTATACCAGAATCACCTAAATTTTTTCGGCTACCGTAAATCACCCCCAACAATCCCTTACCACAACAAACCAAACCATATCATCTTAAAATTACAAAAAAAGGTGTACAAATCATAACAAACTATGCCAGACTAACCTAAATTACTTCGGCTACTCTAAATCATCACCAACTAACCCTTACCACAACAAACTAAACCCAATCACTTTTAAATTACAAAAAAATGCTAGTAACCATAGCAAACTATGCCAAACTCACCTAAATAACTTCGGCTACCATAAATCATCACCAACAAACCCTTACCACAACAAACTAAACCCAATCACTTTTAAATTACAAAAAAATGCTACTAACCATAGCAAACTATACCAAACTCACCTAAATTACTTCGGCTACCGTAAATCACCCCCATACTATACCTTACCACAACAAACCAAACCATATCATCTTAAAATTACAAAAAAAGGTGTACAAATCATAACAAACTATGCCAGACTCACCTAAATTACTTCAGCTACTCTAAATCATCACCAACTAACCCTTACCACAACAAACTAAACCCAATCACTTTTAAATTACAAAAAAATGCTAGTAACCATAGCAAACTATGCCAAACTCACCTAAATTATTTCGGCTACCATAAATCATCACCAACTAACCTTTACCACAACAAACTAAACCCAATCACTTTTAAATTACAAAAAAATGCTACTAACCATAGCAAACTATGCCAAACTCACCTAAATTACTTCGGCTATCAAAAATCACCCCCAACTACACTTTACAGCAACAAACTAAGCCCAATCACTTTAAAATTACAAAAAAATGCTAAAAATCATAACAAACTATACCAGAATCACCTAAATTACTTCGGCTACCGTAAATCACCCCGAACTATCCCTTACCACAACAAACCAAACCATATCATCTTAAAATTACAAAAAAAGGTGTACAAATCATAACAAACTATGCCAGACTCACCTAAATTACTTCGGCTACTCTAAATCATCACCAACTAACCCTTACCACAACAAACTAAACCCAATCACTTTTAAATTACAAAAAAATGCTAGTAACCATAGCATACTATGCCAAACTCACCTAAATTATTTCGGCTACCATAAATCATCACCAACTAACCTTTACCACAACAAACTAAACCCAATCACTTTTAAATTACAAAAAAATGCTACTAACCATAGCAAACGATGCCAAACTCACCTAAATTACTTCGGCTATCAAAAATCACCCCCAACTACACTTTACAGCAACAAACTAAGCCCAATCACTTTAAAATTACAAAAAAATGCTAGTAACCATAGCAAACTATGCCAAACTCACCTAAATTACTTCGGCTACCATAAATCATCACCTACAAACCCTTACCACAACAAACTAAACCCAATCACTTTTAAATTACAAACAAATGCTAGTAACCATAGCAAACTATGCCAAACTCACCTAAATTACTTCGGCTACAATAAATCATCACCAACTAACCCTTACCACAACAAACTAAACCCAATCAATTTTAAATTACAAAAAAATGCTACTAACCATAGCAAACTATGCCAAACTCACCTAAATTACTTCGGCAATCAAAAATCACCACCAACTATACTCTACAGCAACAAACTAAGCCCAATCACTTTAAAATTACAAAAAAATGCTAAAAATCATAACAAACTATACCAGAATCACCTAAATTACTTCGGCTACCGTAAATCACCCCCAACAATCCCTTACCACAACAAACCAAACCATATCATCTTAAATTTACAAAAAAAGGTGTACAAATCATAACAAACTATGCCAGACTAACCTAAATTACTTCGGCTACTCTAAATCATTACCAACTAACCCTTACCACAATAAACTAAACCAAATCACTTTTAAATTACAAAAAAATGCTAGTAACCATAGCAAACTATGCCAAACTCACCTATATTACTTAGGGTACCATAAATCATCACCAACTAACCCTTACCACAACAAACTAAACCCAATCACTTTTAAATTACAATAAAATGCTACTAAGCATAGCAAACTATGCCAAACTCACCTAAATTACTTCGGCTATCAAAAATCACCCCCAACTACACTTTACAGCAACAAACTAAGCCCAATCACTTTAAAATTACAAAAAAATTCTAAAAATCATAACAATCTATACCAGAATCAGTTAAATTACTTCGGCTACCGTAAATCACCCCCAACTATCCCTTACCACAACAAACCAAACCATGTCATCTTAAAATTACAAAAAAAGGTGTACAAATCATAACAAACTATGCCAGACACACCTAAATTACTTCGGCTACTCTAAATCATCACCAACTAACCCTTACCACAACAAACTAAATCCAATCACTTTTAAATTACAAAAAAATGCTAGTAACCATAGCAAACTATGCCAAACTCACCTAAATTACTTCGGCTACCATAAATCATCACCAACTAACCCTTACCACAACAAACTAAACCCAATCACTTTTAAATTACAAAAAAATGCTACTAACCATAGCAAACTATGCCAAACTCACCTAAATTACTTCGGCTATCAAAAATCACCCCCAACTACACTTTACAGCAACAAACTAAGCCCAATCACTTTAAAATTACAAAAAAATGCTAAAAATCATAACAAACTATACCAGAATCACCTAAATTACTTCGGCTACCGTAAATCACCCCCAACTATCCCTTACCACAACAAACTAAATCATATTATCTTAAAATTACAAAAAAAGGTGTACAAATCATAACAAACTATGCCAGACTCACCTAAATTACTTCGGCTACTCTAAATCATCACCAACTAACCCTTACCACAACAAACTAAACCCAATCACTTTTAAATTACAAAAAAATGCTAGTAACCATAGCAAACTATGCCAAACTCACCTAAATAACTTCGGCTACCATAAATCATCACCAACTAACCCTTACCACAACAAACTAAACCCAATCACTTTTAAATTACAAAAAAATGCTACTAACCATAGCAAACTATGCCAAACTCACCTGAATTACTTCGGCTATCAAAAATCACCCCCAACTACACTTTACAGCAACAAACTAAGCCCAATCACTTTAAAATTACAAAAAAATGCTATAAATCATAACAAACTATACCAGACCCACCTAAATTACTTCGGCTACCGTAAATCACCCCCAACTATCCCTTACCACAACAAACCAAACCATATCATCTTAAATATACAAAAAAAAGGTGTACAAATCATAACAAACCATGCCAGAATCACCTAAATTACTTCGGCTACTCTAAATCATCACCAACTAACCCTTACAACAACAAACTAAACCCAATCACTTTAAATTACAAAAAAAATGCTAGTAACCATAGCAAACTATGCCAAACTCACCTAAATTACTTCGGCTACCATAATTCATCACCAACTAACCCTTACCACAACAAACTAAACCCAATCACTTTTAAATTACAAAAAAATGCTAGTAACCATAGCAAACTATGCCAAACTCACCTAAATTACTTCGGCTACCATAAATCATCACCAACTATCCCTCCACAACAAACTAAACCCAATAACTTTTAAATTACAAAAAAATGTTACTAACCATAGCAAGCTATGCCAAACTCACCTAAATTACTTCGGCTATCAAAAATCACCCCCAACTACACTTTACAGCAACAAACTAAGCCCAATCACTTTAAAATTACAAAAAAATGCTAAAAATCATAATAAACTATACCAGAATCACCTAAATTACTTCGGCTACCGTAAATCACCCCCAACTATCCCTTACCACAACAAACCAAACCATATCATTTTAAAATTACAAAAAAAGGTGTACAAATCATAACAAACTATGCCAAACTCACCTAAATTACTTCGGCTACCATAAATCATCACCAACTAACCCTTACCACAACAAACTAAACCCAATCACTTTCAAATTACAAAAAATGCTACTAACCATAGCAAACTATGCCAAACTCACCTAAATTACTTCGGCTATCAAAAATCACCCCCAACTACACTTTACAGCAACAAACTAAGCCCAATCACTTTAAAATTACAAAAAAATGCTAAAAATCATAACAAACTATACCAGAATCACCTAAATTACTTCGGCTACCGTAAATCACCCCCAACCATCCCCTACCACAACAAACCAAACCATATCATCTTAAGATTACAAAAAAAAGTGTACAAATCATAACAAACTATGCCAGACTCACCTAAATTACTTCGGCTACTCTAAATCTTCACCAACTAACCCTTACCACAACAAACTAAACCCAATCCCTTTTAAATTACAAAAAAATGCTAGTAACCATAGCAAACTATGCCAAACTCACCTAAATTACTTCGGCTACCATAAATCATCACCATCTAACCCTTACCACAACAAACTAAACCCAATCAATTTTAAATTACAAAATAATGCTACTAACCATAGTAAACTATGCCAAACTCACCTAAATTACTTCGGCTATCAAAAATCACCACCAACTACTTTACAGCAACAAACTAAGCCCAATCACGTTAAAATTACAAAAAAATGCTAAAAAACATAACAATCTATACCAGAATCAGCTAAATTACTTCGGCTACCGTAAATCACCCCCAACTATCCCTTACCACAACAAACCAAACCATATCATCTTAAAATTACAAAAAAAGGTGTACAAATCATAACAAACTATGCCAGACACACCTAAATTACTTCGGCTACTCTAAATCATCACCAACTAACCCTTACCACAACAAACTAAACCCAATCACTTTTAAATTACAAAAAAATGCTAGTAACCATAGCAAACTATGCCAAACTCACCTAAATTAGTTCGGCTACCATAAATCATCACCAACTAACCCTTACCACAACAAACTAAACCCAATCACTTTTAAATAAAAAAAAAATGCTACTTACCATAGCAAACTATACCAAACTCACCTAAATTACTTCGGCTATTAAAAATCACCCCCAACTACACTATGCAGCAACAAACTAAGCCCAATCACTTTAAAATTACAAAAAAATGCTAAAAATCATAACAAACTATACCAGAATCACCTAAATTACTTCGGCTTCCGTAAATCATCATCAACTATCCCTTACCACAACAAACCAAACCATACCATCTTAAATATACAAAAAAAAGTGTACAAATTATAACAAACTATGCCAGACTCACCTAAATTACTTCGGCTACTCTAAATCATCACCAACTAACCCTTACCACAACAAACTAAACCCAATCACTTTTAAATTACAAAAAAATGCTAGTAACCATAGCAAACTATGCCAAACTCACCTAAATTACTTCGGCAATCAAAAATCACCACCAACTATACTCTACAGCAACAAACTAAGCCCAATCACTTTAAAATTACAAAAAAATGCTAAAAATCATAACAAACTATACCAGAATCACCTAAATTACTTCGGCTACCGTAAATCACCCCCAACAATCCCTTACCACAACAAACCAAACCATATCATCTTAAAATTACAAAAAAAGGTGTACAAATCATAACAAACTATGCCAGACTAACCTAAATTACTTCGGCTACTCTAAATCATTACCAACTAACCCTTACCACAATAAACTAAACCAAATCACTTTTAAATTACAAAAAAATGCTAGTAACCATAGCAAACTATGCCAAACTCACCTATATTACTTAGGGTACCATAAATCATCACCAACTAACCCTTACCACAACAAACTAAACCCAATCACTTTTAAATTACAATAAAATGCTACTAACCATAGCAAACTATGCCAAACTCACCTAAATTACTTCGGCTATCAAAAATCACCCCCAACTACACTTTACAGCAACAAACTAAGCCCAATCACTTTAAAATTACAAAAAAATTCTAAAAATCATAACAATCTATACCAGAATCAGTTAAATTACTTCGGCTAACGTAAATCACCCCCAACTATCCCTTACCACAACAAACCAAACCATGTCATCTTAAAATTACAAAAAAAGGTGTACAAATCATAACAAACTATGCCAGACACACCTAAATTACTTCGGCTACTCTAAATCATCACCAACTAACCCTTACCACAACAAACTAAATCCAATCACTTTTAAATTACAAAAAAATGCTAGTAACCATAGCAAACTATGCCAAACTCACCTAAATTACTTCGGCTACCATAAATCATCACCAACTAACCCTTACCACAACAAACTAAACCCAATCACTTTTAAATTACAAAAAAATGCTACTAACCATAGCAAACTATGCCAAACTCACCTAAATTACTTCGGCTATCAAAAATCACCCCCAACTACACTTTACAGCAACAAACTAAGCCCAATCACTTTAAAATTACAAAAAAATGCTAAAAATCATAACAAACTATACCAGAATCACCTAAATTACTTCGGCTACCGTAAATCACCCCCAACTATCCCTTACCACAACAAACTAAACCATATTATCTTAAAATTACAAAAAAAGGTGTACAAATCATAACAAACTATGCCAGACTCACCTAAATTACTTCGGCTACTCTAAATCATCACCAACTAACCCTTACCACAACAAACTAAACCCAATCACTTTTAAATTACAAAAAAATGCTAGTAACCATAGCAAACTATGCCAAACTCACCTAAATTACTTCGGCTACCATAAATCATCACCAACTAACCCTTACCACAACAAACTAAACCCAATCACTTTTAAATTACAAAAAAATGCTACTAACCATAGCAAACTATGCCAAACTCACCTGAATTACTTCGGCTATCAAAAATCACCCCCAACTACACTTTACAGCAACAAACTAAGCCCAATCACTTTAAAATTACAAAAAAATGCTATAAATCATAACAAACTATACCAGACCCACCTAAATTACTTCGGCTACCGTAAATCACCTCCAACTATCCCTTACCACAACAAACCAAACCATATCATCTTAAATATACAAAAAAAAGGTGTACAAATCATAACAAACCATGCCAGAATCACCTAAATTACTTCGGCTACTCTAAATCATCACCAACTAACCCTTACAACAACAAACTAAACCCAATCACTTTAAATTACAAAAAAAATGCTAGTAACCATAGCAAACTATGCCAAACTCACCTAAATTACTTCGGCTACCATAATTCATCACCAACTAACCCTTACCACAACAAACTAAACCCAATCACTTTTAAATTACAAAAAAATGCTAGTAACCATAGCAAACTATGCCAAACTCACCTAAATTACTTCGGCTACCATAAATCATCACCAACTATCCCTTACCACAACAAACTAAACCCAATAACTTTTAAATTACAAAAAAATGTTACTAACCATAGCAAGCTATGCCAAACTCACCTAAATTACTTCGGCTATCAAAAATCACCCCCAACTACACTTTACAGCAACAAACTAAGCCCAATCACTTTAAAATTACAAAAAAATGCTAAAAATCATAATAAACTATACCAGAATCACCTAAATTACTTCGGCTACCGTAAATCACCCCCAACTATCCCTTACCACAACAAACCAAACCATATCATTTTAAAATTACAAAAAAAGGTGTACAAATCATAACAAACTATGCCAAACTCACCTAAATTACTTCGGCTACCATAAATCATCACCAACTAACCCTTACCACAACAAACTAAACCCAATCACTTTTAAATTACAAAAAATGCTACTAACCATAGCAAACTATGCCAAACTCACCTAAATTACTTCGGCTATCAAAAATCACCCCCAACTACACTTTACAGCAACAAACTAAGCCCAATCACTTTAAAATTACAAAAAAATGCTAAAAATCATAACAAACTATACCAGAATCACCTAAATTACTTCGGCTACCGTAAATCACCCCCAACCATCCCCTACCACAACAAACCAAACCATATCATCTTAAGATTACAAAAAAAAGTGTACAAATCATAACAAACTATGCCAGACTCACCTAAATTACTTCGGCTACTCTAAATCTTCACCAACTAACCCTTACCACAACAAACTAAACCCAATCCCTTTTAAATTACAAAAAAATGCTAGTAACCATAGCAAACTATGCCAAACTCACCTAAATTACTTCGGCTACCATAAATCATCACCAACTAACCCTTACCACAACAAACTAAACCCAATCACTTTTAAATTACAAAAAAATGCTACTAACCATAGCAAACTATGCCAAACTCACTTAAATTACTTCGGTTATCAAAAATCACCCCCAACTACACTTTACAGCAACAAACTAAGTCCAATCACTTTAAAATTACAAAAAAATCTAAAAATCATAACAAACTATACCAGAATCACCTAAATTACTTCGGCTACCGTAAATCACCTCCAACTATCCCTTACCACAACAAACCAAACCATATCATCTTAAATATACAAAAAAAGGTGTACAAATCATAACAAACCATGCCAGAATCACCTAAATTACTTCGGCTACTCTAAATCATCACCAACTAACCCTTACCACAACAAACTAAACACAATCACTTTAAATTACAAAAAAATGCTAGTAACCATAGCAAACTATGCCAAACTCACCTAAATTACTTCGGCTACCATAATTCATCACCAACTAACCCTTACCACAACAAACTAAACCCAATCACTTTTAAATTACAAAAAAATGCTACTAACCTTAGCAAACTATGCCAAACTTACCTAAATTACTTCGGCTATCAAAAATCACCCCCAATTACACTTAACAGCAACAATCTAAGCCCAATCACTTTAAAATTACAAAAAAATGCAAAAAATCATAACAAACTATACCAGAATCACCTAAATTACTTCAGCTAGAGTAAATCACCCCCAACTATCCCTTACCACAACAAACCAAACCATATCATCTTAAAATTACAAAAAAAGGTGTACAAATCATAACAACCTATGCCAGACTCACCTAAATTACTTCGGCTACTTTAAATCATCACCAACTAACAGTTACCACAACAAACTAAACCCAATCACTTTTAAATTACAAAAAAATGCTAGTAACCATAGCAAACTATGCCAAACTCACCTAAATTACTTCGGCTACCATAAATCATCACCAACTAACACTTACCACAACAAACTAAACCCAATCACTTTTAATTTACAAAAAAATGCTACTAACCATAACAAACTATGCCAAACTCACCTAAATTACTTCGGCTATCAAAAATCACCCCCAACTACACTTTACAGCAACACACTAAGCCCAATCACTTTAAAATTACAAAAAAATGCTAAAAATTATAACAAACTATACCAGAATCACCTAAATTACTTCGGCTACCGTAAATCACCCCCAACTATCTCTTACCACAACAAACCAAACCATATCATCTTAAAATTACAAAAAAAGGTGTACAAATCATAACAAACTATGCCAGACTCACCTAAATTACTTCGGCTACTCTAAATCATCACCAACTAACCCTTACCACAACAAACTAAACCCAATCACTTTTAAATTACAAAAAAATGCTAGTAACCATATCAAACTATGCTAAACTCACCTAAATTACTTCGGCTACCATAAATCATCACCAACTAACCCTTACCACAACAAACTAAACCCAATCACTTTTAAATTACAAAAAAATGCTACTAACCATAGCAAACTATGCCAAACTCACCTAAATTACTTCGGCTATCAAAAATCACCCCCAACTACACTTTACAGCAACAAACTAAGCCCAATCACTTCAAAATTACAAAAAAATGCTAAAAATCATAACAAACTATACCAGAATCACCTCAATTACTTCGGCTACCGTAAATAACCCCCAACTATCCCTTACCACAACAAACCAAACCATATCATCTTAAAATTACAAAAAAAGGTGTACAAATCATAACAACCTATGCCAGACTCACCTAAATTACTTCGGCTACTCTAAATCATCACCAACTAACCCTTACCACAACAAACTAAACCCAATCACTTTAAAATTACAAAAAAATGCTAAAAATCATAACAAACTATACCAGAATCACCTAAATTACTTCGGCTACCGCAAATCACCCCCAACTATCCCTTACCACAACAAACCAAAGTGAACGCTAAGAAGGGATTTTGCGAAATTCGGCCCGGTTCCTTTGTAATTCAATAAAAACCGGCTAAAATAAACAAAAAATGATCGGATCGCGGAGACCGTGTTTATGTTAGAAGCACGTATCTAGCCAAAACAACTTCGACGACGGGCGACCTGGTTACATTAAAAGCACTTATTTAACCTAAACAATTTCAACGTCGAGTTTCTGCTTTTGTGTTCAAATTTTTACCGTACCTAGCGCGGCCGCGGATATTTTTATTATAATCTTGATTTCAATTATAATGTCGATCCGTGACTCAATTAAAAATTACAAAACCACTGCAAATTTAATCCGTCTACATTAAACATCCTCATATATCTCTTACCATTGCAAACTTTACCAAATCAACCCCAAAGAATTCCCGAACTAAGCCAAACTGACATAAATTAGATCCGTTATCTTAAATCATCCCTTACCACCCTTTAGCAACCCCAAGTAACTCCAATCACTTTAAAATAAAACAAAATGACACACAAATTATAGCAAACTATCCCTAACTCACCTAAATTACTTCGGCTAGCATAAATCACCCCCAACTACCCCTTACCACCCCAAACTCAGCCCAATCACTTTAAAATTACAAAAAATTCTACAAACCATAGCAAACTATGCCAAACTCCCCTAAATTATTTCGGCTACCATAAATCACCCCCAACTACCCCTTACAACCCCAAAATTAGCCCAATCACTTTAAAATTACAAAATATTCTACAAACAATAGCAAACTATGCCTAACTCATTTTCCCCTAAATTATTTCGGCTACCATAAATCACTCCCAATTACCCCCTACCACCCCAAAATAAGCCCAATCACTTTAAAATTACAAAAAATGTTACAAGCCATGTCAAACTATGCCAAACTCATCTAAATTACTTCGGCTTCCATAAATCACCCCCAACTACCCCTTACCACCCCAACATATGCTCAATCACTTTAAAATTACAAAAAAAGTCTACAAACCGTAGCAAACTATGCCAAACTCCCCTAAATTACTTCGGTTACCATAAATCACCCCCAACTACCCCTTACCACCCCAAAATAAGCCCAATCACTTTAAAATTACAAAAAATGTTACATACCATAGCAAACTATGTCAAACTCACTTAAATTACTTTGGCTACCATAAATCACCCTTAACTACCCCTTACCAACCACAAACTAAACCCAATAACTTTGAAATTACAAAAAATGTTACAAACCACAGCAAACTATGTCAAACTCACTTAATTTACTTCGGCTACCATAAATCACCCCCAACTACCCCTTACCAACCATAAACTAAACCCAATCACTTTAAAATTACAAAAAATGTTACAAACCCTACCAAATTATGTCAAACTCACTTAAATTACTTTGGCTACCATAAATCACCCCCAACTACCCCTTACCAACCACAAACTAAACCCAATCACTTTAAAATTACAAAAAATGCTACAAATGATAGCAAACTATGCCAAACTCACTTAAATTACTTCGGCTATCATAAATCACCCCCAACTACCCCTTACCACCCCAAACTAATCCCAATCACTTTAAAATTAGAAAAAATGCTACAAACCATAGCAAACTATGCCAAACTCACCTAAATTACTTCGGCTACCATAAATCATCACCAACTAACCCTTACCACAACAAACCAAACCATATCATTTTAAAATTACAAAAAAAGGTGTACAAATCATAACAAACTATGCCAAACTCACCTAAATTACTTCGGCTACCATAAATCATCACCAACTAACCCTTACCACAACAAACTAAACCCAATCACTTTAAAATTACAAAAAATGCTACAAACCATAGCAAACTATGCCAAATTCACTTAAATTACTTCGGCTACCATAAATCACCCCTAACTACCCTTTACCACTCCAAACTAAGCCCAATTACTTTGAAATTACAAAAAATGCTACAAACCATAGCAAACTATGTCAAACTCACTTAAATTACTTCGGCTACCATAAATCACCCCCAACTTATCCTTACCTCCCCAAACTAAGCCCAATCACTTTAAAATTACAAAAAATGATACAAACCATAGCAAACTATTCCAAACTCACCTAAATTACTTCGGCTACCATAAATCACCCCCAACTACCCCTTACCTCCCCAAAATAAGCCCAATCACTTTAAAATTACAAAAAATGTTACATACCATAGCAAACTATGTCAAACTCACTTAAATTACTTTGGCTACCATAAATCACCCTTAACTACCCCTTACCAACCACAAACTAAACCCAATAACTTTGAAATTACAAAAAATGTTACAAACCACAGCAAACTATGTCAAACTCACTTAATTTACTTCGGCTACCATAAATCACCCCCAACTACCCCTTACCAACCATAAACTAAACCCAATCACTTTAAAATTACAAAAAATGTTACAAACCCTACCAAATTATGTCAAACTCACTTAAATTACTTTGGCTACCATAAATCACCCCCAACTACCCCTTACCAACCACAAACTAAACCCAATCACTTTAAAATTACAAAAAATGCTACAAATGATAGCAAACTATGCCAAACTCACTTAAATTACTTCGGCTATCATAAATCACCCCCAACTACCCCTTACCACCCCAAACTAATCCCAATCACTTTAAAATTAGAAAAAATGCTACAAACCATAGCAAACTATGCCAAACTCACCTAAATTACTTCGGCTACCATAAATCATCACCAACTAACCCTTACCACAACAAACCAAACCATATCATTTTAAAATTACAAAAAAAGGTGTACAAATCATAACAAACTATGCCAAACTCACCTAAATTACTTCGGCTACCATAAATCATCACCAACTAACCCTTACCACAACAAACTAAACCCAATCACTTTTAAATTACAAAAAATGCTACTAACCATAGCAAACTATGCCAAACTCACCTAAATTACTTCGGCTATCAAAAATCACCCCCAACTACACTTTACAGCAACAAACTAAGCCCAATCACTTTAAAATTACAAAAAAATGCTAAAAATCATAACAAACTATACCAGAATCACCTAAATTACTTCGGCTACCGTAAATCACCCCCAACCATCCCCTACCACAACAAACCAAACCATATCATCTTAAGATTACAAAAAAAAGTGTACAAATCATAACAAACTCTGCCAGACTCACCTAAATTACTTCGGCTACTCTAAATCTTCACCAACTAACCCTTACCACAACAAACTAAACCCAATCCCTTTTAAATTACAAAAAAATGCTAGTAACCATAGCAAACTATGCCAAACTCACCTAAATTACTTCGGCTACCATAAATCATCACCAACTAACCCTTACCACAACAAACTAAACCCAATCACTTTTAAATTACAAAAAAATGCTACTAACCATAGCAAACTATGCCAAACTCACTTAAATTACTTCGGTTATCAAAAATCACCCCCAACTACACTTTACAGCAACAAACTAAGTCCAATCACTTTAAAATTACAAAAAAATCTAAAAATCATAACAAACTATACCAGAATCACCTAAATTACTTCGGCTACCGTAAATCACCTCCAACTATCCCTTACCACAACAAACCAAACCATATCATCTTAAATATACAAAAAAAGGTGTACAAATCATAACAAACCATGCCAGAATCACCTAAATTACTTCGGCTACTCTAAATCATCACCAACTAACCCTTACCACAACAAACTAAACACAATCACTTTAAATTACAAAAAAATGCTAGTAACCATAGCAAACTATGCCAAACTCACCTAAATTACTTCGGCTACCATAATTCATCACCAACTAACCCTTACCACAACAAACTAAACCCAATCACTTTTAAATTACAAAAAAATGCTACTAACCTTAGCAAACTATGCCAAACTTACCTAAATTACTTCGGCTATCAAAAATCACCCCCAATTACACTTAACAGCAACAATCTAAGCCCAATCACTTTAAAATTACAAAAAAATGCAAAAAATCATAACAAACTATACCAGAATCACCTAAATTACTTCAGCTAGAGTAAATCACCCCCAACTATCCCTTACCACAACAAACCAAACCATATCATCTTAAAATTACAAAAAAAGGTGTACAAATCATAACAACCTATGCCAGACTCACCTAAATTACTTCGGCTACTCTAAATCATCACCAACTAACAGTTACCACAACAAACTAAACCCAATCACTTTTAAATTACAAAAAAATGCTACTAACCATAGCAAACTATGCCAAACTCACCTAAATTACTTCGGCTATCAAAAATCACCCCCAACTACACTTTACAGCAACAAACTAAGCCCAATCACTTCAAAATTACAAAAAAATGCTAAAAATCATAACAAACTATACCAGAATCACCTCAATTACTTCGGCTACCGTAAATAACCCCCAACTATCCCTTACCACAACAAACCAAACCATATCATCTTAAAATTACAAAAAAAGGTGTACAAATCATAACAACCTATGCCAGACTCACCTAAATTACTTCGGCTACTCTAAATCATCACCAACTAACCCTTACCACAACAAACTAAACCCAATCACTTTAAAATTACAAAAAAATGCTAAAAATCATAACAAACTATACCAGAATCACCTAAATTACTTCGGCTACCGCAAATCACCCCCAACTATCCCTTACCACAACAAACCAAAGTGAACGCTAAGAAGGGATTTTGCGAAATTCGGCCCGGTTCCTTTGTAATTCAATAAAAACCGGCTAAAATAAACAAAAAATGATCGGATCGCGGAGACCGTGTTTATGTTAGAAGCACGTATCTAGCCAAAACAACTTCGACGACGGGCGACCTGGTTACATTAAAAGCACTTATTTAACCTAAACAATTTCAACGTCGAGTTTCTGCTTTTGTGTTCAAATTTTTACCGTACCTAGCGCGGCCGCGGATATTTTTATTATAATCTTGATTTCAATTATAATGTCGATCCGTGACTCAATTAAAAATTACAAAACCACTGCAAATTTAATCCGTCTACATTAAACATCCTCATATATCTCTTACCATTGCAAACTTTACCAAATCAACCCCAAAAAATTCCCGAACTAAGCCAAACTGACATAAATTAGATCCGTTATCTTAAATCATCCCTTACCACCCTTTAGCAACCCCAAGTAACTCCAATCACTTTAAAATAAAACAAAATGACACACAAATTATAGCAAACTATCCCTAACTCACCTAAATTACTTCGGCTAGCATAAATCACCCCCAACTACCCCTTACCACCCCAAACTCAGCCCAATCACTTTAAAATTACAAAAAATTCTACAAACCATAGCAAACTATGCCAAACTCCCCTAAATTATTTCGGCTACCATAAATCACCCCCAACTACCCCTTACAACCCCAAAATTAGCCCAATCACTTTAAAATTACAAAATATTCTACAAACAATAGCAAACTATGCCTAACTCATTTTCCCCTAAATTATTTCGGCTACCATAAATCACTCCCAATTACCCCCTACCACCCCAAAATAAGCCCAATCACTTTAAAATTACAAAAAATGTTACAAGCCATGTCAAACTATGCCAAACTCATCTAAATTACTTCGGCTTCCATAAATCACCCCCAACTACCCCTTACCACCCCAAAATAAGCCCAATCACTTTAAAATTACAAAAAATGCTACAAACCATAGCAAACTATGCCAAATTCACTTAAATTACTTCGGCTACCATAAATCACCCCCAACTACCCTTTACCACTCCAAACTAAGCCCAATTACTTTGAAATTACAAAAAATGCTACAAACCATAGCAAACTATGTCAAACTCACTTAAATTACTTCGGCTACCATAAATCACCCCCAACTTATCCTTACCTCCCCAAACTAAGCCCAATCACTTTAAAATTACAAAAAATGATACAAACCATAGCAAACTATTCCAAACTCACCTAAATTACTTCGGCTACCATAAATCACCCCCAACTACCCCTTACCTCCCCAAAATAAGCCCAATCACTTTAAAATTACAAAAAATGTTACATACCATAGCAAACTATGTCAAACTCACTTAAATTACTTTGGCTACCATAAATCACCCTTAACTACCCCTTACCAACCACAAACTAAACCCAATAACTTTGAAATTACAAAAAATGTTACAAATCACAGCAAACTATGTCAAACTCACTTAATTTACTTCGGCTACCATAAATCACCCCCAACTACCCCTTACCAACCATAAACTAAACCCAATCACTTTAAAATTACAAAAAATGTTACAAACCCTACCAAATTATGTCAAACTCACTTAAATTACTTTGGCTACCATAAATCACCCCCAACTACCCCTTACCAACCACAAACTAAACCCAATCACTTTAAAATTACAAAAAATGCTACAAATGATAGCAAACTATGCCAAACTCACTTAAATTACTTCGGCTATCATAAATCACCCCCAACTACCCCTTACCACCCCAAACTAATCCCAATCACTTTAAAATTAGAAAAAATGCTACAAACCATAGCAAACTATGCCAAACTCACCTAAATTACTTCGGCTACCATAAATCATCACCAACTAACCCTTACCACAACAAACTAAACCCAATCACTTTTAAATTACAAAAAAATGCTAGTAACCATAGCAAACTATGCCAAACTCACCTAAATTACTTCGGCTACCATAAATCATTACCAACTAACCCTTACCACAACAAACTAAACCCAATCACTTTTAAATTACAAAAAAATGCTACTAACCATAGTAAACTAAGCCAAACTCACCTAAATTACTTCGGCTATCAAAAATCACCCCCAACTACAGTTTACAGCAACAAACTAAGCCCAATCACTTTTAAATTACAAAAAAATGCTAAAAATCATAACAAACTATACCAGAATCACCATATCATCTTAAAATTACAAAAAAAGTGTACAAATCATAACAAACTATGCCAGACTCACCTAAATTACTTCGGCTACTCTAAATCATCACCAACTAACCCTTACCACAACAAACCAAATCCAATCATTTTTAAATTACAAAAAAATGCTAGTAACCATAGCAAACTATGCCAGACTCACCTAAATTACTTCGGCTACTCTAAATCATCACCAACTAACCCTTACCACAACAAACTAAACCCAATCACTTTTAAATTACAAAAAAATGCTAGTAACCATAGCAAACTATGCCAAACTCACCTAAATTACTTCGGCTACCATAAATCATCACCAACTAACCCTTACCACAACAAACTAAACCCAATCACTTTTAAATTACAAAAAAATGCTACTAACCATAGCAAACTATGCCAAACTCACCTGAATTACTTCGGCTATCAAAAATCACCCCCAACTACACTTTACAGCAACAAACTAAGCCCAATCACTTTAAAATTACAAAAAAATGCTATAAATCATAACAAACTATACCAGACCCACCTAAATTACTTCGGCTACCGTAAATCACCTCCAACTATCCCTTACCACAACAAACCAAACCATATCATCTTAAATATACAAAAAAAAGGTGTACAAATCATAACAAACCATGCCAGAATCACCTAAATTACTTCGGCTACTCTAAATCATCACCAACTAACCCTTACAACAACAAACTAAACCCAATCACTTTAAATTACAAAAAAAATGCTAGTAACCATAGCAAACTATGCCAAACTCACCTAAATTACTTCGGCTACCATAATTCATCACCAACTAACCCTTACCACAACAAACTAAACCCAATCACTTTTAAATTACAAAAAAATGCTAGTAACCATAGCAAACTATGCCAAACTCACCTAAATTACTTCGGCTACCATAAATCATCACCAACTATCCCTTACCACAACAAACTAAACCCAATAACTTTTAAATTACAAAAAAATGTTACTAACCATAGCAAGCTAGGCCAAACTCACCTAAATTACTTCGGCTATCAAAAATCACTCCCAACTACACTTTACAGCAACAAACTAAGCCCAATCACTTTAAAATTACAAAAAAATGCTAAAAATCATAATAAACTATACCAGAATCACCTAAATTACTTCGGCTACCGTAAATCTCCCCCAACTATCCCTTACCACTACAAACCAAACCATATCATTTTAAAATTACAAAAAAAGGTGTACAAATCATAACAAACTATGCCAAACTCACCTAAATTACTTCGGCTACCATAAATCATCACCAACTAACCCTTACCACAACAAACTAAACCCAATCACTTTTAAATTACAAAAAATGCTACTAACCATAGCAAACTATGCCAAACTCACCTAAATTACTTCGGCTATCAAAAATCACCCCCAACTACACTTTACAGCAACAAACTAAGCCCAATCAATTTAAAATTACAAAAAAATGCTAAAAATCATAACAAACTATACCAGAATCACCTAAATTACTTCGGCTACCGTAAATCACCCCCAACCATCCCCTACCACAACAAACCAAACCATATCATCTTAAGATTACAAAAAAAAGTGTACAAATCATAACAAACTATGCCAGACTCACCTAAATTACTTCGGCTACTCTAAATCTTCACCAACTAACCCTTACCACAACAAACTAAACCCAATCCCTTTTAAATTACAAAAAAATGCTAGTAACCATAGCAAACTATGCCAAACTCACCTAAATTACTTCGGCTACCATAAATCATCACCAACTAACCCTTACCACAACAAACTAAACCCAATCACTTTTAAATTACAAAAAAATGCTACTAACCATAGCAAACTATGCCAAACTCACTTAAATTACTTCGGTTATCAAAAATCACCCCCAACTACACTTTACAGCAACAAAGTCCAATCACTTTAAAATTACAAAAAAATCTAAAAATCATAACAAACTATACCAGAATCACCTAAATTACTTCGGCTACCGTAAATCACCTCCAACTATCCCTTACCACAACAAACCAAACCATATCATCTTAAATATACAAAAAAAGGTGTACAAATCATAACAAACCATGCCAGAATCACCTAAATTACTTCGGGTACTCTAAATCATCACCAACTAACCCTTACCACAACAAACTAAACACAATCACTTTAAATTACAAAAAAATGCTAGTAACCATAGCAAACTATGCCAAACTCACCTAAATTACTTCGGCTACCATAATTCATCACCAACTAACCCTTACCACAACAAACTAAACCCAATCACTTTTAAATTACAAAAAAATGCTACTAACCTTAGCAAACTATGCCAAACTTACCTAAATTACTTCGGCTATCAAAAATCACCCCCAATTACACTTAACAGCAACAATCTAAGCCCAATCACTTTAAAATTACAAAAAAATGCAAAAAATCATAACAAACTATACCAGAATCACCTAAATTACTTCAGCTAGAGTAAATCACCCCCAACTATCCCTTACCACAACAAACCAAACCATATCATCTTAAATATACAAAAAAAGGTGTACAAATTATAACAAACTATGCCAGACTCACCTAAATTACTTCGGCTACTCTAAATCATCACCAACTAACCCTTACCACAACAAACTAAACCCAATCACTTTTAAATTACAAAAAAATGCTAGTAACCATAGCAAACTATGCCAAACTCACCTAAATTACTTCGGCTACAATAAATCATCACCAACTAACCCTTACCACAACAAACTAAACCCAATCAATTTTAAATTACAAAAAAATGCTACTAACCATAGCAAACTATGCCAAACTCACCTAAATTACTTCGGCAATCAAAAATCACAACCAACTATACTTTACAGCAACAAACTAAGCCCAATCACTTTAAAATTACAAAAAAATGCTAAAAATCATAACAAACTATACCAGAATCACCTAAATTACTTCGGCTACCGTAAATCACCCCCAACAATCCCTTACCACAACAAACCAAACCATATCATTTTAAAATTACAAAAAAAGGTGTACAAATCATAACAAACTATGCCAGACTAACCTAAATTACTTCGGCTACTCTAAATCATTACCAACTAACCCTTACCACAACAAACTAAACCCAATCACTTTGAAATTACAAAAAAATGCTAGTAACCATAGCAAACTATGCCAAACTCACCTATATTACTTAGGGTACCATAAATCATCACCAACTAACCCTTACCACAACAAACTAAACCCAATCACTTTTAAATTACAATAAAATGCTACTAACCATAGCAAACTATGCCAAACTCACCTAAATTATTTCGGCTATCAAAAATCACCCCTAACTACACTTTACAGCAACAAACTAAGCCCAATCACTTTAAAATTACAAAAAAATGCTAAAAATCATAACAATCTATACCAGAATCAGCTAAATTACTTCGGCTACCGTAAATCACCCCCAACTATCCCTTACCACAACAAACCAAACCATATCATTTTAAATTTACAAAAAAGGTGTACAAATCATAACAAACTATGCCAGACACACCTAAATTACTTCGGCTACTCTAAATCATCACCAACTAACCCTTACCACAACAAACTATACCCAATCACTTTTAAATTACAAAAAAATGCTAGTAACCATAGCAAACTATGCCAAACTCACCTAAATTACTTCGGCTACCATAAATCATCACCAACTAACCCTTACCACAACAAACTAAACCCAATCACTTTTAAATTACAAAAAAATGCTACTAACCATAGCAAACTATGCCAAACTCACCTAAATTACTTCGGCTATCAAAAATCACCCCCAACTACACTTTACAGCAACAAACTAAGCCCAATCACTTTAAAATTACAAAAAAATGCTAAAAATCATAACAAACTATACCAGAATCACCTAAATTACTTCGGCTACCGTAAATCACCCCCAACTATCCCTTACCACAACAAACCAAACCATATCATCTTAAAATTACAAAAAAAGGTGTACAAATCATAACAAACTATGCCAGACTCACCTAAATTACTTCGGCTACTCTAAATCATCACCAACTAACCCTTACCACAACAAACTAAACCCAATCACTTTTAAATTACAAAAAAATGCTAGTAACCATAGCAAACTATGCCAAACTCACCTAAATTACTTCGGCTACCATAAATCATCACCAACTAACCCTTACCACAACAAACTAAACCCAATCCGTTTTAAATTACAAAAAAATGCTACTAACCATAGCAAATTATGCCAAACTCACCTAAATTACTTCGGCTATCAAAAATCACCCCCAACTACACTTTACAGCAACAAACTAAGCCCAATCACTTTAAAATTACTAAAAAATGCTATAAATCATAACAAACTATACCAGAATCACCTAAATTACTTCTGCTACCGTAAATCACCTCCAACTATCCCTTACCACAACAAACCAAACCATATCATCTTAAATATACAAAAAAAGGTGTACAAATCATAACAAACCATGCCAGAATCACCTAAATTACTTCGGCTACTCTAAATCATCACCAACTAACCCTTACCACAACAAACTAAACCCAATCACTTTAAATTACAAAAAAAATGCTAGTAACCATAGCAAACTATGCCAAACTTACCTAAATCACTTCGGCTACCATAATTCATCACCAACTAACCCTTACCACAACAAACTAAACCCAATCACTTTTAAATTACAAAAAAATGCTATAAATCATAACAAACTATACCAGAATCAGCTAAATTACTTCGGCTACCGTAAATCACCCCCAACTATCCCTTACCACAACAAAAAAAACCATATCATTTTAAATTTACAAAAAAAGGTGTACAAATCATAACAAACTATGCCAGACACACCTAAATTACTTCGGCTACTCTAAATCATCACCAACTAACCCTTACCACAACAAACTATACCCAATCACTTTTAAATTACAAAAAAATGCTAGTAACCATAGCAAACTATGCCAAACTCACCTATATTACTTAGGGTACCATAAATCATCACCAACTAACCCTTACCACAACAAACTAAACCCAATCACTTTTAAATTACAATAAAATCCTACTAACCATAGCAAACTATGCCAAACTCACCTAAATTATTTCGGCTATCAAAAATCACCCCTAACTACACTTTACAGCAACAAACTAAGCCCAATCACTTTAAAATTACAAAAAAATGCTAAAAATCATAACAATCTATACCAGAATCAGCTAAATTACTTCGGATACCGTAAATCACCACCAACTATCCCTTACCACAACAAACCAAACCATATCATTTTAAATTTACAAAAAAAGGTGTACAAATCATAACAAACTATGCCAGACACACCTAAATTACTTCGGCTACTCTAAATCATCACCAACTAACCCTTACCACAACAAACTATACCCAATCACTTTTAAATTACAAAAAAATGCTAGTAACCATAGCAAACTATGCCAAACTCACCTAAATTACTTCGGCTACCATAAATCATCACCAACTAACCCTTACCACAACAAACTAAACCCAATCACTTTTAAATTACAAAAAAATGCTACTAACCATAGCAAACTATGCCAAACTCACCTAAATTACTTCGGCTATCAAAAATCACCCCCAACTACACTTTACAGCAACAAACTAAGCCCAATCACTTTAAAATTACAAAAAAATGCTAAAAATCATAACAAACTATACCAGAATCACCTAAATTACTTCGGCTACCGTAAATCACCCCCAACTATCCCTTACCACAACAAACCAAACCATATCATCTTAAAATTACAAAAAAAGGTGTACAAATCATAACAAACTATGCCAGACTCACCTAAATTACTTCGGCTACTCTAAATCATCACCAACTAACCCTTACCACAACAAACTAAACCCAATCACTTTTAAATTACAAAAAAATGCTAGTAACCATAGCAAACTATGCCAAACTCACCTAAATTACTTCGGCTACCATAAATTATCACCAACTAACCCTTACCACAACAAACTAAACCCAATCCGTTTTAAATTACAAAAAAATGCTACTAACCATAGCAAATTATGCCAAACTCACCTAAATTACTTCGGCTATCAAAAATCACCCCCAACTACACTTTACAGCAACAAACTAAGCCCAATCACTTTAAAATTACTAAAAAATGCTATAAATCATAACAAACTATACCAGAATCAGCTAAATTACTTCGGCTACCGTAAATCACCCCCAACTATCCCTTACCACAACAAACCAAACCATATCATTTTAAATTTACAAAAAAAGGTGTACAAATCATAACAAACTATGCCAGACACACCTAAATTACTTCGGCTACTCTAAATCATCACCAACTAACCCTTACCACAACAAACTATACCCAATCACTTTTAAATTACAAAAAAATGCTAGTAACCATAGCAAACTATGCCAAACTTACCTAAATCACTTCGGCTACCATAATTCATCACCAACTAACCCTTACCACAACAAACTAAACCCAATCACTTTTAAATTACAAAAAAATGTTACTAACCTTAGCAAACTATGCCAAACTTACCTAAATTACTTCGGCTATCAAAAATCACCCCCAACTACACTTAACAGCAACAAACTAAGCCCAATCACTTTAAAATTACAAAAAAATGCTAAAAATCATAACAAACTATACCAGAATCACCTAAATTACTTCGGCTACAGTAAATCACCCCCAACTATCCCCTACCACAACAAACCAAACCATATCATCTTAAAATTACAAAAAAAGGTGTACAAATCATAACAACCTATTCCAGACTCACCTAAATTACTTCGGCTACTCTAAATCATCACCAACTAACAGTTACCACAACAAACTAAACCCAATCACTTTTAAATTACAAAAAAATGCTAGTAACCAAAGCAAACTATGCCAAACTCACCTAAATTACTTCGGCTACCACAAATCATCACCAACTAACCCTTACCACAACAAACTAAACCCAATAACTTTTAAATTACAAAAAAATGTTACTAACCATAGCAAACTATGCCAAACTCACTTAAATTACTTCGGCTATCATAAATCACCCCCAACTACCCCTTACCACCCCAAACTAAGCCCAATCACTTTAAAATTAGAAAAAATGCTACAAACCATAGCAAACTATGCCAAACTCACCTAAATTACTTCGGCTACCATAAATCACCCCCAACTACCCCTTACCACCCCAAAATAAGCCCAATTACTATAAAATTACAAAAATTATACAAACCATAGCAAACTATGTCAAACTCACCTAAATTACTTCGGCTAATTTATTGCTCTGTTTTCAGAGTATTTCGGCAAATGATGTTGGGGGGCCGTCCCCAATAAAAAATTTACACAACCCGAAAATTGAAAAAAAAAATAAAAGGGGGTCAAGATTATGGCAGCCGGTGTCGACTGCCACGCGGTGGACCGAAACACAAGACAATAAGACTCTAAGGGTCAGTATTGGTAGTTACAGAGTCAAAGTCCACAAGTATATAAGGGTGATATTCAGGACTTTGACTCTGTAACTACCAGTAAAGACAACACAAGATGGAATTATAATAGTAGAGATTGATTGCTTATCTGCGAATCGGTCGACTGTCGCACACAAAATGGACGAGTTTGACACGATTCGCCGAGGAGAATGCATTTCGCGCATGTGTACATTTCGCGCATGTCTGTAAGGTTCGGAAATGTTGTGACGCTTTGATGTTTGTTCGAAACGAAATGCATTCGTAGTTGGTAACATTGGTGAGTATAGGCTAAGTTAAAGTTGTTAGAACTAGTAATTATTACTCAGCCGGTAACGGTGAACTCTGCCGTGTTTGGTTGGTAGATTGATCGGGGCGAAAAGGCGGTCATCGATCGTTTTATAAAAGTGAGGTTATGGAAACCAAAACATCACGATGACCTGGTTTGAACGGCAAAGTTCCCGATAGACTCGTAAGTACGCACATCCAACCGCACTAACAGGCCATGTATTTAACAAAGCACTTTCACAGGCGGCGGTCCCACACTCTAGTGCTGAACTTTCCGTGACACATCCAGCCTCCTTTGATTACATCGCACACCAGGGACTCCAAGCTGTTTTTACCGAGTCCGATGGTGTCGATGAATTGGTTGTTCAGAGGACACCAACCGCCGCGAGCTCCAATTATAGTTGGAAGGACCTGTATATCCTTATCCTTATGGAGGCGTTTTACTCCGGCAAGGAAGGAGTCGCTGCTGTAATGGGCCGCCTTGTTTCTGAATGCCACGTCCAGGTTGTTGGGACCTTCCCAGTGGATTCCTATCTCTCCTATTATAAGTCGGCTTTCTTTGATTAAAATTAAATCCGGTTTGTGAAGCGCCCCGTTAAGATCGTATATCCTCGGTTCCACAGAGACTTCCCAACCTTTCTCTCTGGCCATTGCCGCGATGCGGTTGACGGTGTGGTCGTGCCTCGCTATCCTCTCCACGTGCGTGACTGGACATCTCTGCAATATATGGCAGACCGTCTCTCTCCGTTGACAGCCTGCTCTGCAGAGGACCTCTCCTGATCGATTATGCACACCCCCATGGACCGGTAGAAGGTTACCCCTTAGTTGGATTGCTTTAACGTAGTCGCCTCCATTCCAGTGGCCGGGAGGCCGATCAACCCATCGATAGCAACCCGAACAGCCACCGACCTGCCAAAGCCCGCCTCCTGATACTGAAGCTTCTAGTTGACCTGACCAATAGTGGGCGAGATTGTTGGGGTTGGTGCCTATATCTCGCAGCCAGAGGGAAAGTTTTTCGGTAAATTTCTGTAGGTAGTTGTTGTTATTAAAAAGTTCCAGGAGATCGGAATCATCGGTTGCCGAGAGCTTGTTTAGGCGGCCCAGTAGGATTCCCGGAATTCTGCGAGAGAGATTTAATAGACCGAGACCTCCATCTGATGTTCTAGAATATAGGTAAGCATTAGAGGTGCTGGAGGGTAGGTGGAGGGTTTTTTTTGCGGCAAGGCGTACCAGTCGATCGGCGCTGCGTAGGGCCTTTAGAGTAACATTCGGATTTTGAAGGGTATAGATGTAGCGCGGTACAAGATAAAATTTAATTAGATGAATTTTCTGTTGAGGTTTTAGGGGGGCCTTTTGTATTCGATCCAGTTGGGGTTTGAGGTCCGCCAGAGTGGAGAATTTTGCCCCCGAGAACTCATAGTTGTGACCAAGGTAGCGAAATTGATCACCCACTCCGATGTTTGGTAGTGGGACGCTTCCGATGTAGACGTGGGACCGCCGATCTGTGTTCACGTACAGCTTCTGTTTCATGGGCAGGCGTTTCACAGTTAAGTTGGTGCATTTTTTAGTGTTGATCTGCATCCTGCGCTGTTCCAAGAAACGTGTTACGTCCCTGACCAGAAACTGCATGTCTTCCCGGCTCTCCGATAGTAAAATGAGGTCATCCGCATAGGCAAGGGTGTTTATGCGGGCGTCGCCAAGTTTTAGTCCGGCTGGTCGTGTTTCCAGGATGTAGAGCAACTCGTCAATCACCATATTAAATAAGAACGGTGAGATGGGATCTCCCTGCTTAACCCCTTTAGTAATGTGAATCGCTCTTGTTTGATCCCCTCCCACTGATATGTTGGTTGTGCATCCCTCGTAGCTGTTGGTGATCATCTTAATTATTTTGGGGTGCAGACCGAAGCGTTTCATGGCCCTGACGATGGAAGAGTGCGGCACTGTGTCGAACGCTTTCTTGAGGTCGAGGGTGGTTATGGAATGCGGCGTGATCTTTTCCCTGCAGGTCTTAATAAGTGACTGCAACAGCATGGTGTTAGCGAGAGTGCCATCAAGAGATAAAAAACCTCGTTGGGAACGATGGAATGGAAGTTTCGACATCCTCTTTCCTAAAATTTTATTAAGTAGTCGAAGGAATGCAGAAGAGATTGTTATCGGCCTCCAGTTGTCAACATTTTCGGGGTTGTTTCGATCTTTTGGAATAAGGATTGTTCGGTTGCACTTCCAGGAGTTGGGGATGTGAGTGCTGAACAAAATAAAGTTGTAGAGTAGTGATATTTCAGCAGTCGGTAGTCGTTTCAGATCGCTCATTTTTATGTTGTCTGGGCCCTTGGAGTTGGATTGGCGTCTATTTAATGTATCACTCACTTGTTGGATGGTCACAGGTGAGTAGATGTTTGTAGAATTTGTTTTGATGACACCAATTTCGCCCGAGTCAACCCATACGTCGCCCCCGTAAATGTCCCTGTAAGCCTCCTCGACGTCGATGATGTTGGGTGATATTTCTTCGCTGTCTTCCAGTTTACCATCGATCACCTGGGTGGCTAATTTGGAGAGGTTTGTCCTGTAGAGCGTTTGTGCCATCTTGTACTTATAGGCTCTACTTTTCTTTACGGTGTTACTTCCGCCTTTCTCGGGTTTGTGTTTGCGGGGTCGAGTTGGGAGGTTTAACTTTCTGGTTAGAACTGCCATCATCTCTTCAATTATATTTTGTTGTTCCGTCTGATTGCTGCAAAATTCCAGTAGTATGCCCTTCATGTAATCGTCTAAATTTTGATGTAGTTCTTGTGTCATGTATTGCATAACCGGATCGGTATCCGTGGAATTTTGTGGCTCGTGAGTGGCGGCCCCTTCGTCTGTGGTTATTTTATGACGCGTTGGAGTGCCTGTCCTAGAGATGTTGGGTGTAGGAGATTGAGGATCTGACAAATCGGCGTTGTTTTGAGAATAGTTCTTTTCCCGGCGTGCAGGTGGATATTCGTAAGTCGTATCTTTTTCAACAGGCGAAGGGAGCGGTGTTTCCGGTAAGGGAGGCGTCGATGATGTTTGAGGTTCGGCAGCTTCGGTTAATTCTGCCCGAATTCTGAGGACCAACGATTTGTAGATCGGGGTCGCCCGGTACGATCTAATGGACCAGATAGTACGTTCGGGGAAAAGCTCGTGTAGATATTTGTTGATATTTCTGCCGTCGTAGGTCACCTCGGCATGAGCTAGATGGTACTGTTCGAGTTGCGACCACGCTCTGTTAACTCTCTTATCTTCCGTCTGCATGAAGTCATTATATTCGATTGGGTGGCTTCTGCGTTGGTGTTGACGGAGACCAGCGTAGGTTTTATATGCTTTGTTGCAGAGTTCGCAAGAGAACAGTTCTGGGTCGATAGTTCGACCACAGGGATGGTTTCTAATAGAGTCCTCGTCTTCGAATGCCGATCCACATTCGGAGCACATGAAGTGGTCTCCGGGTTGTGCCATTGGTTTACCGACGTCCGCTGGGGATATTAACTCCCAGCGGAATAATGTATTTAAATAAAAATCGTCGGCTGTAAAAAAACCGTTACAGGTTAAAAGAAACGTTCCCCAAGGAAGAAGGATGGGGAACGTTAGGACAATACAATAATGCGAGGACAGAACCTTTAAAAATCACTCCCTTTTTTTTTTTTTTTTTTTTTTTTTTTAATTAATTAATTAATATTGAACTCCTTATTTGCTCTTATGGTGTTGACGATCGCCGTGGGGAGAGAGTTGACGGACGCCTATAATTAAGGGTTCGTCAGCGATGGTAGAATAAGAAAAAGACAATGGAATTGTAAGGTGGCTGACCTTTCTGCAATCGTTATCGAGCGTGGATTCTGGGACCGAAATGAAGCGCAGGGCAAGAAAAACTGGTCTTTGGTATTTCCACGCGATAAAAGAGAATATTGGAGTCAAGGTAAAATAAAAAAAAAGATTTGTACGTTTGGCTGATTTATTGCTCTGTTTTCAGAGTATTTCGGCAAATGATGTTGGGGGGCCGTCCCCAATAAAAAATTTACACAACCCGAAAATTGAAAAAAAAAATAAAAGGGGGTCAAGATTATGGCAGCCGGTGTCGACTGCCACGCGGTGGACCGAAACACAAGACAATAAGACTCTAAGGGTCAGTATTGGTGGTTACAGAGTCTAAGTCCACAAGTATATAAGGGTGATATTCAGGACTTAGACTCTGTAACTACCAGTAAAGACAACACAAGATGGAATTATAATAGTAGAGATTGATTGCTTATCTGCGAATCGGTCGACTGTCGCACACAAAATCGCCCCCAACTACCCCTTACCGCCCCAAAATTAACCTAATCACTTTAAAATTACAAAAAATGCTACAAAACATAGCAAGCTATGCCAAACTCACTTAAATTAGTTCGGCTACCATAAATTAATAATCATTTTCAATCAAAATCTTCTATTTGGTTGTCATTTATAAATTCCTTATCGTATTAAATCATAAAATATTAATAAATATCTGCACATAAAATATATTGTTTCGACTAATAGACGTTATTCTGAATATTAAATATGCTGATAGCTATTTTGATTCTCTTCCACCTTCCAATAAATATTTGTTCCAGTTGAGATGCAAACATAAAGGTAATTCTGAATTGCAACACGCTGACGGGGCAAACCCTACCTTTTCAACATGCGTGCATTTGTATAAATAGCTATATGGTTTTTAAATTTAAAGAGGTATAAAGGCGGTGTAAGCGCTAGATTTTCGTAAAAATATCTAAAAAATTCGAAATTCTGCAGTTGAATTACAGAACTATTTTTGTGTTCAATAGTAAATTTATATTTGGAGTAGCACTGCCAACCCTGCCACACCTGACGAGCCCCCTGCTGAGTACTCTCCTTCCAGGAAAACTTTATAAATCAACGGCAAAATAATTTAGGGCGCCTGAATGTGAAAATATCACTGTGTAATAAGTTCAGACTGACATGGAACACTTGAAATTTCGATATTTGTTTGTAATTCGTCACAGGTCCATGAAGGAATGCATGTTAATGTAAACAAGTGTTAGTTTGTCGGAGAGGCCGAATAAGATTTTTAACATTCCGGTCAAAATATTTATTTACTTTACAATGTTAATTTCTTAAATTGATTTTGTGAAAATTATGACGGGCCATACAAGTACACCTGTGCGAGTATTATTTGGTACATACAAATTAACCTCTTTTGTTATCCAAATTGTTTTTATACGCACTAGGCACGTGCACCTCATATAATTGTGAAAATTGCTGCTTCAGCGTCAAAGTTCAATCGCTATTAAATAAATTATTTTAATATAATATTTCCGCAGCGTCGGAAACTCTTCGCAAAGTCGCCAAATTCGATGAGGCGACGCATCAGTGTTCGAAGGTCTACCGCTATCAAATAAAGTATTTTAATTTAACATTTGATCCTCGCGTTAACCAAATCTGCCCCCAATCAATTTTCGAAAAATTATCAGCATCGGACCGGACTCCACTTATTTTTGTACGCTAATTTTTACGTTTAGTTAATGATAGTGGTGTATTTGTTTTTCACCAAATTTGCCCCGAAATTTTCACCGTTGTATGTACCAGATATCACTGACATTCATACCAGTAAGCGCTAGATTTTCGTGAAAATATCTGAAAAATTCATAATTCTGCAACTGAATTACAGAACTAATTTTGTGTTCGATAGTAAATTTATTCTTGGAGTGGCACTGCCAATCCTTCCACCCCTGACGAGCCCCACTGCTGACTACTTTCCTTCCAGAAAAATTTTTGAAATCAGCGGCAAAATAAATTTAGGGCACTTGGATGTGAAAATATCACTATGTAATAAGTTCAGACTGACAAGAGTGAAAAAAACCGCTTGCATCCAGAAACGAAATCAAATGGAACACTTGAAATTTAGATATTTGTTTGTAATTCGTCACAGGTCCATGAAGGCATGCATGTTAATGTAAACAAGTGTTAGTTTGTCGGAGAGGCCGAATAAGATTTTTACATCCAACACATTCCCGTCAAAATATTTATTTACTTTAGTATGTTGATTCAGTGGTGTATTTGATCTTCACCAAACCTGCTCCGGCCAAAATTCGAAATTTGCAGTTTTACCGGATTTCACTGACATCATAAGTAATGTGTGCTTATACACGATTTACACTATTTATTTTATGTACATTGTGTTCATTATTGTTCTTCATTATTTATAACTAAGATGGAGGAATAGTAAGCGGGGTACAAATACCACCACGTATAATTCCCCTGAAAAGTGATGGAAATAGTCTTTTTTACTATCTTTCCTATTGCATTTTATTACCGAAAACAGAGCTCAAGAGGTTCGCACTATAATTGTTCATTTTATAATTACCAAATTTTCTGTATATTTTACCTGAATACGTTAAACACCCCTAAACATAATGTACCATTCCAAACTACCCTCAAAAATCATACACTTGCCATTCAAAACTACCCCAGATCAACCTAAAATGAAAAAAAATTACGAATTCCAAGCAAACAACGCTAAACTCTCATAAATTACTTCCACTTCCGCTATATCACCCCAACCACTTCTTACCAAGCCAAACTAAACCCTATCACATTAAAATTACCAAAAGTTTAGTTTAATCCGCCAAAGCTAAACCCCGCCTACCATCAATAACCATTCAAAACAATCCCCAAAAAAACCCTTATCATCCGAAACTACACCAAATACATCGTTTTTATGGTGTGAAATTATGTATTTATATATTTCAGCTTCTCTGTCAACTCTGTCAACAAAGGAGCTTGCACTCAGAAACGAAATTATCGTCATTTTCCAAATCATATTGAAGTACCCGGTCCTGGCAACGCAGGTTAATTTCAGCATATTTGTTTATTTTGTGATTGGAAAAGTAGAGCATTCCTGTTTAATTGTATTATAATGTCGATTAGTCAACATCACCACTTTAGTCAAAACTGAGTTTATTTAATCTACGTCCGGGCAACGCCGGGTAGATTCAGCTAGTATAATAGATATGGAGAAGTTTGAAAAATAGCGATGTACAAATACCACACCGTATTATTCCCGTGAAAGGTGATTGATATCTTTTTTACTATCTATGGTATTCGTATTGAAATTTTAATACTGGAAACTGAGCTCAAAAGGTTCGCACTTTAATTGTCAAACAAGTTGCGGCCAGGTTTTAATAATTTTTGTGCAGTTCAGAAGGAGATAATTATGCTGAAGAGTTTGTTTATGCTGAAGATAAGTCAAAATCATCCACATACTGTTCCGTTTGTGAGATGACTGCAGCAGGAGAAATGTTTCCATAGTGTTTTCAACTTTATCATAACATGATCAGCTAATTTGTAAACTTTTATTTTCCCGAACGTTAATTACGATTTCCTGGAATCGCTTATAGAACACTTCCAAACTGCGTCTTTGCCTAAATAGTCTATTCAAGATTTTTCATCTCAGATATCAACCAAGGTATCCTCTTTGTCCAAATCATATTGAAGTCCTGCCAACGCAGGTTAATTGCAGCAAATTTGTTTATTTTGTGATAGGCAAGGTAGAGCATTCCTATCTATATATATAAAGCGAAGTGTCCTCACTGACACACTCATTCATTCACTCATTCATCTACACATCTACACACTGATTCATAATCAACCCACAGCCCAAACCGTGAGGGCTGGAGACTTGAAATTTTAGACACGGGTGTATCATGTGCCGAAACTGAACACTAAGAAGGGATTTTGCGAAATTCGGCCCGGTTCCTTTGTAATTCAATAAAAACCGGCTAAAATAAACAAAAAATGATCGGATCGCGGAGACCGTGTTTATGTTAGAAGCACGTATCTAGCCAAAACAACTTCGACGACGGGCGACCGGTTTACATTAAAAGCACTTATTTAACCTAAACAATTTCAACGTCGAGTTTCTGCTTTCGTGATCATACTTTTGCCGTACCTAGCGAGGCCGCAGATATTTCAATTATAATTTTGATTTCAATTATAATGTCGATCCGTGACTCAATTAAAAATTACCAAACCACTCCAAATTTAATCCGTCAACATTAAACATCCTCAAATATCTCTTACCACTGCAAACTTTACCAAATCAACCCCAAAAAATTCCCGAACTATGCCAAACTGACATAAACTAGATCCGTTATTTTAAATCATCCCTTACCACCCCTTAGCAACCCCAAGCAACTCCAATCACTTTAAAATAAAACAAAATGACACAAATCATGGCAGATTAAGTCCAACTCACACATATTATTTCGTCTACCAAAAATCACCCCCAACTACCCCTTACCACCCCAAAATAAGCCCAATCACTTTAAAATTACAAAAAATGTTACAAACCTTACCAAACTATGCCAAACTCATCTAAATTACTTTGGCTTCCATAAATCACCCCCAACTACCCCTTACCACCCCAAAATAAGCCCAATCACTTTAAAATTATCAAAAATGCTACAAACCATAGCAAACTATGCCTAACTCACCTAAATTACTTCGGCTAACATAAATCACCCCCAACAACCCCTTACTACCCCAAAATAAGCCCAATCACTTTAAAATTACAAAAAATGCTACAAACCATAGCAAACTATGCCAAACTCACTTAAATTACTTCGGCTATCATAAATTACCCCCAACTACCCCTTACCACCCCTAACTCATCCCAATCACTTTAAAATTACAAAAAATGCTACAAACCATAGCAAACTATGCCTAACTCACCCAAATTACTTCGGCTAACATAAATCACCCCCAACAACCCCTTACTACCCCAAAATAAGCCCAATCACTTTAAAATTACAAAAAATGCTACAAACCATAGCAAACTATGCCAAACTCACTTAAATTACTTCGGCTCTCATAAATCACCCCCAACTACCCCTTACCGCCCCTAACTCATCCCAATCACTTTAAAATTACAAAAAAATGCTACAAACCATAGCAAACTATGCCTAACTCACTTAAATTACTTCGGCTAACATAAATCACCCCCAACTACCCCTTACCACCCCTAACTCATCCCAATCACTTTAAAATTACAAAAAATGCTACAAACCATAGCAAACTATGCCTAACTCACCCAAATTACTTCGGCTAACATAAATCACCCCCAACAACCCCTTACTACCCCAAAATAAGCCCAATCACTTTAAAATTACAAAAAATGCTACAAACCATAGCAAACTATGCCAAACTCACCTAAATTACTTCGGCTACCATAAATCACCCCCAACTACCCCTTACCACCCCAAAATAAGCCCAATCACTTTAAAATTACAAAAAATGCTACAAACCATAGCAAACTATGCCAAACTCACCTAAATTACTTCGGCTAACATAAATCACCCCCAACAACCCCTTACTACCCCAAAATAAGCCCAATCACTTTAAAATTACAAAAAAAGCTACAAACCATAGCAAACTATGCCAAACTCACTTAAATTACTTCGGCTATCATAAATCACCCCCAACTACCCCTTACCACCCCAAACTCAGCCCAATCACTTTAAAATTACAAAAAATGTTACAAGCCATATCAAACTATGCCAAACTCATCTAAATTACTTTGGCTTCCATAAATCACCCCCAACTACCCCTTACCACCCCAAAATAGGCTCAATCACTTTAAAATTACAAAAAAATTCTACATTCCATAGCAAACTATGCCAAACTCACTTAAATTACTTTGGCTTCTATAAATCACCCCCAACTACCTCTTACCACCCCAAAATAGGCTCAATCACTTTAAAATTACAAAAAAATTCTACAAACCGTAGCAAACTATGCCAAACTCCCCTAAATTACTTCGGCTACCATAAATCACAGCGAACTACCCCTTACAACCCCAAAATAAGCCCAATCACTTTAAAATTACAAAATATTTAACAAATCATAGCAAACTATGCCTAACTCACCTAAATTACTTCGGCTACCATAAATCACCCCCAACTACCCCTTACAACCCCAAAATTAGCCCAATCACTTTAAAATTACGAAAAATGCTACAAACCATGACAAACTATCTCAAACTCACCTGAATTACTTCGGCTACCATAAATCACCCCCAACAACCCCTTACTACCCCAAAATAAGCCCAATCACTTTAAAATTACAAAAAATGTTACAAGTCATATCAAACTATGCCAAACTCATCTAAATTACTTTGGCTTCCATAAATCACAGCGAACTACCCCTTACAACCCCAAAATAAGCCCAATCACTTTAAAATTACAAAATATTTAACAAATCATAGCAAACTATGCCTAACTACCCCTTACCACCCCAAAATAGGCTCAATCACTTTAAAATTACAAAAAAAACCGTAGCAAACTATGCCAAACTCCCCTAAATTACTTCGGCTACCATAAATCACCCCGAACTACCCCTTACAACCCCAAAATAAACCCAATCACTTTAAAATTACAAAAAATGCAACAAACCATAGCAAACTATGCCAAACTCACTTAAATTACTTTGGCTTCTATAAATCACCCCCAACTACCCCTTACCACCCCAAAATAGGCTCAATCACTTTAAAATTACAAAAAAATTCTACAAACCGTAGCAAACTATGCCAAACTCCCCTAAATTACTTCGGCTACCATAAATCACCCCGAACTACCCCTTACAACCCCAAAATAAACCCAATCACTTTAAAATTACAAAATATTCAACAAATCATAGCAAGCTATGCCTAACTCACCTAAATTACTTCGGCTACCATAAATCACCCCCAACTACCCCTTACCACCCCAAAATAAGCCCAATCACTTTAAAATTACAAAAAATGCAACAAACCATAGCAAACTATGCCAAACTCACTTAAATTACTTTGGCTTCTATAAATCACCCCCAACTACCCCTTACCACCCCAAAATAGGCTAAATCACTTTAAAATTACAAAAAAATTTTATAAACCCTAGCAAACTATGCCAAACTCCCCTAAATTACTTCGGCTACCATAAATTACCCCGAACTACCTCTTACAACCCCAAAATAAGCCCAATCACTTTAAAATTACAAAATATTCAACAAATCATAGCAAACTATGCCAAACTCCCCTAAATTACTTCGGCTACCATAAATCACAGCGAACTACCCCTTACAACCCCAAAATAAGCCCAATCACTTTAAAATTACAAAATATTTAACAAATCATAGCAAACTATGCCTAACTCACCTAAATTACTTCGGCTACCATAAATCACCCCCAACTACCCCTTACAACCCCAAAATTAGCCCAATCACTTTAAAATTACGAAAAATGCTACAAACCATGACAAACTATCTCAAACTCACCTGAATTACTTCGGCTACCATAAATCACCCCCAACAACCCCTTACTACCCCAAAATAAGCCCAATCACTTTAAAATTACAAAAAATGTTACAAGTCATATCAAACTATGCCAAACTCATCTAAATTACTTTGGCTTCCATAAATCACAGCGAACTACCCCTTACAACCCCAAAATAAGCCCAATCACTTTAAAATTACAAAATATTTAACAAATCATAGCAAACTATGCCTAACTCACCTAAATTACTTCGGCTACCATAAATCACCCCCAACTACCCCTTACAACCCCAAAATTAGCCCAATCACTTTAAAATTACAAAGAATGCTACAAACCGTAGCAAACTATGCCAAACTCACTTAAATTACTGCGGCTACCATAAATCACCCCCAACTACCCCTTACCAACCACAAACTAAATCCAATCACTTTAAAATTACAAAAAATTATACAAACCATAGCAAACTATGTCAAAGTCACCTAAATTACTTCGGCTACCATAAATCACCCACAACTACCCCTTACGACCCCAAAATTAGCCCAATCACTTTAAAATTACGAAAAATGCTACAAGCCATAGCAAACTATCTCAAACTCTCCTGAATTACTTCGGCTACCATAAACCACCCCCAACTACCCCTTACCGCCCCAAAATTAGCCTAATAACTTTAAAATTACAAAAATGCTACAAAACATAGCAAGTTATGCCAAACTCACTTAAATTTCTTCGGCTACCATAAATTAATAATCGTTTTCAATCAAAATCTTCTATTTGGTTGTGTTATTTATAAATGCCTTATCGTATTAAATCATAAAATATTAATAAATATCTGCACATAAAATATATTGTTCCGACTAATAGTCGTTATTCTGAATATTAAATATGCTGATACCTATTTTGATTCTCTTCCACCTTCCAATAAATATTTGTTCCAGTTGAGATGCAAACATAAACGTATTTCTGAATTGCAACACGCGGACGGGGCAAGCCCTACCTTTTCAACATGCGTGCATTTGTATAAACAGCTCTATGGTTTTTAACGTTAAAGAGGTATAAAGGCGGTGTAAGCGCTAGAGTTTCGTAAAAATATCTGAAAAATTCGAAATTCTGCAATTGATTCAGAACTATCTTTGTGTTCGATAGTAAATTTATACTTGCAGTGGCACTGCCAACCCTGCCACTCCTGACGAGGCACCTGCTGACTACTCTCCTTTCAGGGAAACTTTATAAATCAACGTCAAAATAATTTAGGGCGCCTGAATGTGAAAATATCACTGTGTAATAAGTTCAGACTGACATGGAACACTTGAAATTTCGATATTTGTTTGTAATTCGTCACAGGTCCATGAAGGAATGCATGTTAATGTAAACAAGTGTTAGTTTGTTGGAGAGACCGAATAAGATTTTTAACATTCGTGTCAAAATATTTATTTACTTTAGAATGTTAATTTTTTAAGTTCATTTCGTGAAAATTATGACGGGCCATACGAGTACACCTGTGCGAGTATTATTTGGTACATACAAATTAATCTTTTTTGTTATCCAAATTGTTTACATACGCACTAGGCACGTGCACCTCATATAATTGTGAAAATTGCTGCTTCAGCGTCTGAAACGCTGGTACTCAACGTCGCCAAGGTCGAGGCGACGCATCGGTATTCAAAGTTCTATCGCTATTAAATAAATTATTTTAATATAATATTCCCGATTTGTTCTTGCCGTTAACCAAAACTCTCCCCAATCGATTTTCGAAAAATTTCCAGCGTCGGACCGGACTTCACTTATTCCCGTACGCTAATTTTTACGTTCAGTTAATGATAGTGGTGTATTTGTTCTTCACCAAACCTGCTCCGGCCGAAATCCGAAATTTTCACTGACATCATACGCTTAAGTATTGTATGCTTAGACACGATTTATTTACACTATTTATTTTTCGTACATTGCGTTCATTATTGTTCTGCATTATTTATAACTAAGATGGAGCAGTTTGAAAATCTAATAGTAAGCGGAGAACAAATACCACCACGTATAATTCCCGTGAAAAGTGATGGAAATAGTCTTTCTTACTATCTTTCCTATTGCATTTTTAATACCGGAAATAGAGCTCAAGAGCGAAGAATAACTTCGACTTTTTTTATACATAATTCCTAAATACTTCATTTTTATGGTGTAAAATTTTGTATTTATATATTTCAACATTGTCTTTAACGTTGTCAGAGAACTAAATGGAAATAATTTGGAATAATTTAGCTTCTATGTCAACTCTCCTTCTCTTGAAACTTTTGAAAACAACGACAAAATTCTTTAGGGCGCCTGGATTTGAAAATATAACTCTGTGTAATAAGTTTAGACTGACTAGAGTGAAAAAAAAGGAGCTTGCGCCCAGAAACGAAATTAAATGGAACACTTGAAGTTGAAATATTTGTTTGTAATTCGTCACAAGTCCATGAGGGAATGCGTGTTAATGTAAACAAATGTGAGTTTATTGGAGAGGCCGAATAAGATTTTTACATTATTGAAGCAGCTGGAGCCTGCCACGTCAAGGGCAAGGTCAGAAACGTGAAAAGGCGATGCTCGATTTAGTTTGATTGAGTGTCTATGCAGAAATTCGCACATACCAAGCGTTGGATAAGCCTTTCTTATCGTTTCTTAGAATTCGAGAATTGCTGGTTCAGCGTGTGGAGCAGTACTCGATTGCGGTGTTTAATTTTAACACAACTACAATTGTGAAAATTGCTGCTCCAGCGTCGGAAACTGTTCGCAAAGTCGCCAAATTCGATGAGGCGACGCATCAGTGTTCGAAGGTCTACCGCTATCAAATAAAGTATTTTAATTTAACATTTGATCCTCGCGTTAACCAAATCTGCCCCCAATCGATTTTCGAAAAATTATCAGCATCGGACCGGACTCCACTTATATTTGTACGCTAATTTTTACGTTTAGTTAATGATAGTGGTGTATTTGTTTTTCACCAAATTTGCCCCGAAATTTTCACCGTTGTATGTACCAGATATCACTGACATTCATACCAGTGGCGGTATGCGCTAAATTTTCGTGAAAATATCTGAAAAATTCATAATTCTGCAACTGAATTACAGAACTAATTTTGTGTTCGATAGTAAATTTATACTTGGAGTGGCACTGCCAAACCTGCCACCCCTGACGAGCCCCACTGCTGACTACTTTCCTTCCAGAAAAATTTTTGAAATCAGCGGCAAAATAAATTTAAGGCATTTGGATGTGAAAATATCACTATGTAATAAGTTCAGACTGACAAGAGTGAAAAAAACCGCTTGCATCCAGAAACGAAATCAAATGGAACACTTGAACACAATTTAGATATTTGTTTGTAATTCGTCACAGGTCCATGAAGGCATGCATGTTAATGTAAACAAGTGTTAGTTTGTCGGAGATGCCGAATAAGATTTTTACACCCACCACATTCCCGTCAAAATATTTATTTACTTTAGTATGTTAATTCATTTTGTGCAAATTATGACGGGCCAGTCGAGTACACCTGCGCGAGTATTATTTGGTAATCTAAATTCTTTTAATACGCACTAGGCACGTGCACCTAATATAATTGTTAAACAACGGTGGTATTAATCGGGTTTGTTGACCGTGTTCCATGCGAAGTTCCATGAGGGGGGGTGTAGTGAGCGCCCCGAGAGGCTAACTCAGCAAGTGATCCCCATGAATCTCTGCCAAACGTTTCGTCCACAGCTGCGGTGGACATCTTCAGTGGCGGTGTGGTCGTGGTCGAAGTACTTCGACCACGACCACACCGCCACTGAAGATGTCCACCGCAGCTGTGGACGAAACGTTTGGCAGAGATTCATGGGGATCACTTGCTGAGTTAGCCTCTCGGGGCGCTCACTACACCCCCCCCTCATGGAACTTCGCATGGAACACGGTCAACAAACCCGATTAATACCACCGTTGTTGACAACACCGACCGTGAAAGCCTACACACTTTTATAATTGTTAAAATTGCTGCTTCAGTGTCTGGAACGCTGGTACTCAACGTCGCCAAGGTCGAGGCGACGCATCAGTATTCGAAGTTCTATCGCTATTAAATTAATTTTTTTAATATAATATTCCCAATTTGTTCTTGACGTTAAGTAAATATCTCCCCAATCGATTTTAGAAAAATTACCATTGTCGTACCGGACTCCACTTATATACCGTACGCTAATTTTTACGTTCATTTAATGATAGTGGTGTATTTGATCTTCACCAAACCTGCTCCGGCCAAAATCCGAAATTTGCCGTTTAACCGGATTTCACTGACATCATAAGTAATGTGTGCTTATACACGATTTACACTATTTATTTTATGTACATTGTGTTCATTATTGTTCTGCATTATTTATAACTAAGATGGAGGAATAGTAAGCGGGGTACAAATACCACCACGTATAATTCCTCTGAAAAGTGATGGAAATAGTCTTTTTTACTATCTTTCCTATTGCATTTTATTACCGAAAATAGAGCTCAAAAGGTTCGCACTATAATTGTTCATTTTAAAATTACCAAATTTTCTGTATATTTTACCTGAATACGTTAAACACCCCTAAACATAATTCTTTTAATACGCACTAGGCACTAGGCACATAATATAATTGTTAAAATTGCTGCTTCAGCGTCTGGAACGCTGGTACTCAACGTCGCCAAGGTCGAGGCGACGCATCAGTATTCGAAGTTCTATCGCTATTAAATTAATTTTTTTAATATAATATTCCCGATTTGTTCTTGACGTTAAGTAAATATCTCCCCAATCGATTTTCGAAAAATTACCATCGTCGTACCGGTCTCCACTTATATACCGTACGCTAATTTTTACGTTCATTTAATGATAGTGGTGTATTTGATCTTCACCAAACCTGCTCCGGCCAAAATCCGAAATTTGCAGTTTTACCGGATTTCACTGACATCATAAGTAATGTGTGCTTATACACGATTTACACTATTTATTTTATGTACATTGTGTTCATTATTGTTCTGCATTATTTATAACTAAGATGGAGGAATAGTAAGCGGGGTACAAATACCACCACGTATAATTCCTCTGAAAAGTGATGGAAATAGTTTTTTTTACTATCTTTCCTATTGCATTTTATTACCGAAAATAGAGCTCAAGAGGTTCGCACTATAATTGTTCATTTTTAAATTACCAAATTTTCTGTATATTTTACCTGAATACGTTAAACACCTCTAAACATAATGTACCATTCCAAACTACTCTCAAAAATCATACACTTGCCATTCCAAACTACCCCACATCAACCTAAAATGTAAAAAAATTACGAATTACAAGCAAACTACGCTAAACTCGCATAAATTACTTCGACTTCCGCTATATCACCCCAACCACTTCTTACCAAGCCAAACTAAACCCAATCGCATTAAAATTACCAAAAGTTTCGTTTAATCCGCCAAAGCTAAACCCCGCCAACCATCAATAACCATTCAAAACAATCCCCAAAAAAAACCTTATCATCCGAAACTACACCAAATACATCGTTTTTATGGTGTGAAATTATGTATTTATGTTAGGGGACTTCCCCGAAAAGACATCACAACAGCTGGCAGGAAGGCCGAGCTGAATAGAGAGCGCATGCGTGCAATATTCAGTGTCGCGTTCGCAAGAACGACGACAGATGTAGTCTGAGACTTGCGTATTAAAAACGTGGTTGTTCGTACTCGCTTTTTATTTAAAGCAAATACCCCAGTAATTTACCCCCGAATCTAACATCAGAAGTGGGATTACCCTAAAGTGAAAGCCCCGAACCGAAAAACAGACCATCAAAACACCAGAATGACCAACGAACGGTCACCACGAGATGAGATCATCAATCTCGAAGATCGTTCCGAAGAAGCCGAAGGGAGAGATTCCAGCACAACCCCCGAAGCAAAGCGTCCAAGATTGGACTGGCAGGAGACCATGGTCACCCTAATGGCCTCACAACAACAACAATTATTGGAATTAACGCGTCGATGCAAGATGGCGGAGCCAACGCCCAACAGTTCAGCAATGGACAGCGGATGCGCGCAGACTCCATCTTCCTATACTTCATTCCGCCTGGCCGAATACGAACCGGATAAGAGTAATCACGCCATCGAGGAATGGCTGGACGTCGCTAATAAATTAAAACTGGAACTGCACGTGGGAGACGCACTTATGATCGCAAAAGCCGGAGAAGCACTTAAAGGTCGCGCCCATCTGTATTATTGCGACTGGAGGCCAATGTATCGCACTTGGGACGAATTCTGTAAGGACCTAATTGTCGCATTCCCAGACCACGAGACACAAGGCGCTCGTGCTTTTACTGCCGCGACTTTGAGAAGCCATCAGTGCGACTCACTAAGTGATTACGGAATCCGGAAGCTTCGTGCCATTAATAGGTTTCATAATGCGTTGCCCTGGAGTACAGTTCTCAGCATGACCGAGTATGGCTTGGACCATGGGGAAGCACGAGCTGCAATTCGGATGCAGCAACCGACTTCGGATAGAGAGCTTCTGAAGCTGCTTGGCGAGTTCGACGCGCGTCGTAAGAACAGGTCGATTCAAACCCCGCGTTTGAGTGAATCGTCCAGCTCAACCACCATACCTAGACATCGTGAGAAAGTTGTGCCAAAAGGGACATGCTTCAAGTGCGGACGAAGCGGACACCATCAAAATCGCTGTTATCAAAAGCCGGATAGAAACAATGAACGCGAGCCCCGCGAGACAATAAGCAATAGAGAAGACGAACCACCGACTTGCACGCACTGTAAAAGATTAGGGCATACGGAGCCAAACTGCTGGTCCAAGCATGGGAAGCCTAGCAAAGCATACGCGTTAAAGAAATGACGCCAATTGAGAGCAACACCGTTAGCCACATTGCTGTGCAAAGACAGTACTCCTAAGTTCGCGTACCTTATTGACAGCGGTGCCGATGTGTCCTTAGTTAAACATTCTGCTGTGAAAGCTTTAAACGCAATAATTAAAACAAACCAAGACGTGCGCGCGTTTGCGGGAATTGGTGCACAAACTGTTTATACCACTGGTGTTTGCGAACTGATAATTGTTTTGCCGGCAGTAACTTTGGAAATCGAATTTTTGGTTGTCCCCGATAGTGCTATTCCGGACAAAATTGATGCAATCGTCGGATGGGACGTGATAAGCCGACCTTGTCTGCGAGTTGAGAAAAGCGGAGACGGCCTAGAACTGTACCATGACCAGCGCAACATTACTAAAGTGCTTACGGTAACGGACACGTACGACCTTAAAATAAACCAACACGGACTGGATGGTGACCTCAAAATAAAAGTAGAACATTTATTGAAGATCCATAAAGACAACACACCAGATCATATTAAAACCGGCAAAATGATCATAAAACTAAAAGACAATACTCCAGTCGCATATCACCCGCGTCGATTAGCCCATGAAGAAAGACGTCAAGTGAAAAAAATTGTTAGTGAACTTTTAAAAGACGGTGTCATCCGCGAAAGTCACTCAGACTATGCTAGCCCGATAGTACTTGTAAGGAAAAAGAACGGTGAAATAAGAATGTGCGTGGACTACCGTGATGTGAATAAGAACGTTTTCAAGGAGAGATATCCCCTACCTAATATTCAGGACCAGGTTAGCGCACTATGCCATGCCAAATATTTTACTGTTTTAGATATGAAATCCGGTTTCTACCAAATGGAGATTGAAGAAGACTCCAAACACATCACAGCATTCGTCACGCCCGATGGACATTACGAGTTCAACAGGATGCCCTTTGGTTACGTGAACGCTCCATCCATCTATCAACGAGCCATTGACAAGGCCCTGGGTGACCTGAAAGGCAGCAAAGCGTTTGTTTACCTTGACGATGTTCTTGTGCCCTCAGCAACAATTGAAGAAGGACTGAGAAACTTAGAAGAAGTACTAAGTGCTCTATCAACAAGTGGCTTTTCCTTAAATTACCAAAAATGTGTATTTTTCGCGACAGAAACTGAATATTTGGGAGTTATTTTAAGTGAAGGCTCGATCCGCCCCAGCCCGCGAAAAGTCATTGCTTTAACAAATTCTCCTACTCCGACTGATGTAAAAAGCGTACGCCAATTTATGGGACTTGCCGGATATTTTCGACGGTTTATTGAAGGCTTCTCTCAACTTACTGCTCCAATATCGGCATTATTACGGAAGAACCGAGTGTTTGAATGGACGCCCGAGTGTGAAACTGCAAGACAGTTAATCGTGACTAAACTGACGCATTCGCCTATTCTACGCATTTACAACCCGGCGCTAAGTTGCGAACTACACACGGACGCGAGTTCAATTGGTGTTGGAGCCGTTCTTCTACAAAAAGACAATGGTGTTGTGCGACCCGTTGCTTATTATAGCCGCCGTACTACCGACTATGAGTCCAGGTACCATTCTTATGACTTGGAAACCTTAGCCATAGTGGAAGCAGTTGAACATTTCCGCGTTTATTTGTACGGTGTGCATTTCACCGTGTTCACCGATTGCAATTCAGTGCGAGCGACTGCTTTGAAAAAGAACCTACACCCGCGCGTGGCACGCTGGTGGATTAAATTGCAAGATTACGACTTTTCCATTGAGTACCGACCCGGAAAAACAATGGCCCATGTGGACTATTTAAGCCGGAATCCTATTGACGACGAGTGTGAACTAAAAGTGTGCGCCTTGAAAACTATCAAAATAAACAAAGTAACGGACGAGCGAACATTACGGGAGTTCCAAAACAACGACGCTTTTTGCCGCGAACTACTTGACAACCTAGACAGTGACCCAGATTTTACAGTTATAAACAATATCGTTGTTACAAGATCAAAATTTCCAAAGTGCTTTGTACCCGTCGCCGCTCGTCTAATGACAATGCAGCTTTACCATGACCAATCATCGCATATTGGTTGGAACAAATGCATCGATAAAATGCGCGAAGACTTATTCTGGCCGAAGATGGGACAATGCTTGAAGAAATACATCAAAAACTGCAGAGCTTGTGCCCTCGGAAAGTCGCATACGGGCTCTCGCTCAGGATTTTGGCAACATAGTGACCAACCAGGAGACATTCTGGACACATGGCACATCGATCATGCTGGACCGTTAATAAAATCAAACGGATGTACACAAATCCTGGTCATTATTGATGCGTTCTCGAAGTATTGCCGACTACAGCCAATACCAAAGAAAACTTCAGAAGACTCTATTTGTGCATTGTTAACGGTATTTAAAGAACTAGGACGGCCGAAACGAATAATAGCAGACCGAGCCGCCGCCTTCACCTCAACGGTGTTCCGAAACTTCCTCAGCGAACAAAACGTGCGACTTCATCATATTGCGACTGGTGTACCAAGAGGAAACGGAAAAGTTGAGCGTGTAATGCGCACCATCTTTAATTTGCTGCGGTCAACTCTAACCGCTGAAAAGGAGAAGAAGTGGACAGTTGCATTGCCTGCAATCGAAGACAACTTAAATTCGACCATCCACTCAACGACTGGCCACGTGCCAGCAGTACTCCAGCTAGGAATAAATCCAAGACTGGCCGCTACTCAGCACTTTTTGGGTGGCGCTCCGCCAACCGACCACTTTGTTGACCCGGACAAGGCCGTTGCGGAAGCACGTATCCGGACGGAAAACAAGACGAAAAAGCAAGCCCAGCGCTTTAACGCGACTCGCCGTGGTTCCCAGTTATTTCGCGAAGGCGACTTCGTGGTGGTAGAAGACTCGCAGCTAGCAGGCGGAGGGAAATTGAAGGCGAAATACAAAGGCCCTTACACGGTTTGGAAGGTACTTCCTAATGAGAGGTACGCGCTGACAAAAAAAGGACGGAAGCCCACCGTAGCGGCACATGACCAGTTGAGACGATGGCCCACAACAAAATAATAGGTAGTGGCAGTACCACTACGCCTGAAGGGTGGCAGTACCCCCTGGGGTAGAGAGAGGTTAGTGGCAGTACCACTAGGCCTGAAAGGTGGCAGTACCACCTGAGATAAACAGTAAACAGAGAGAGGTTAGTGGCAGTACCACTAGGCCTGAAAGGTGGCAGTACCACCTGAGATAAACAGTAAACAGAGAGAGGTTAGTGGCAGTACCACTAGGCCTGAAAGGTGGCAGTACCACCTGAGATAAAAAGTAAACAGGGAGAGGTTAGTGGCAGTACCACTAGGCCTGAAAGGTGGCAGCACCACCTGAGGTAAAAATGAAACGGGGATAATGTAGTGGCAGTGCCACTACGCAGCACCACCCGACATGACAACAAGTGGAGACGCAAAATCGTCTGTAACAATAAAGATTGTTTGTGTGTTCAAACCATTTCAGATAACCACCAACAGGGTCCGCGGCGCGAGGACGCCCCGACTGTAGGATGGCCGTGTTAGGGGACTTCCCCGAAAAGACATCACAACAGCTGGCAGGAAGGCCGAGCTGAATAGACAGCGCATGCGTGCAATATTCAGTGTCGCGTTCGCAAGAACGACGACAGATGTAGTCTGAGACTTGCGTATTAAAAACGTGGTTGTTCGTACTCGCTTTTTATTTAAAGCAAATACCCCAGTAATTTACCCCCGAATCTAACATTTATATATTTCAACATTCTTCGACGACATTCTTTAACGTTGTTAGAGAACTAAATGGGAATAATTTGGAATAGTTCAGCTTCTCTGTCAACTCTCCTTCTCTTGAAGAGTGAAAAAGAGTGAAAAAAAAGGAGCTTGCACCCAGAAACGAAATTATCGTAATTTTCCAAATCATATTGAAGTACCCGGTCCTGGCAATGCAGGTTAATTTCAGCAAATTTGTTTATTTTGTGATTGGAAAAGTAGAGCATTCCTGTTTAATTGTATTATAATGTCGATTAGTCTACATCACAAATACACCACTTTTGTCAACACTGCGTTTATTTAATCTACGTCCGGGCAACGCCGGGTACATTCAGCTAGTTGTATTATAATGTCGATTAGTCTACATCACAAATACACCACTTTTGTCAACACTGCGTTTATTTAATCTACGTCCGGGCAACGCCGGGTACATTCAGCTAGTTGTATTATAATGTCGATTAGTCAACATCGCCAATACACCACTTTTGTCAACACTGCGTTTATTTAATCTACGTCCGGGCAACGCCGGGTACATTCATCTAGTCTTAAATATACAAAAAAAGGTGTACAAATCATAACAAACTATGCCAGACTCACCTAAATTACTTCGGCTACTCTAAATCATCACCAACTAACCCTTACCACAACAAACTAAACCCAATCACTTTTAAATTACAAAAAAAATGCTAGTAACCATAGCAAACTATGCCAAACTCACCTAAATTACTTCGGCTACCATAAATCATCACCAACTAACCCTTACCACAACAAACTAAACCCAATCAATTTTAAATTACAAAAAAATGCTACTAACCATAGCAAACTATGCCAAACTCCCCTAATTTACTTCGGCTATCAAAAATAACCACCAACTACACTTTACAGCAACAAACTAAGCCCAATCACTTTAAAATTACAAAAAAATGCTAAAAATAATAACAAACTATACCAGAATCACCTAAATTACTTCGACTACCGTAAATCACCCCCAACTATCCCTAACCACAACAAACCAAACCATATCATCTTAAAATTACAAAAAAAGGTGTACAAATCATAACAAACTATGCCAGACTAACCTAAATTACTTCGGCTACTCTAAATCATCACCAACTAACCCTTACCACAACAAACTAAACCCAATCACTTTTAAATTACAAAAAAATGCTAGTAACCATAGCAAACTATGCCAAACTCACCTAAATTATTTCGGCTACCATAAATCGTCACCAACTAACCCTTACCACAACAAACTAAACCCAATCACTTTTAAATTACAAAAAAATGCTACTAACCATAGCAAACTATGCCAAACTCACCTAAATTACTTCGGCTATCAAAAATCACCCCCAACTACACTTTACAGCAACAAACTAAGCCCAATCACTTTAAAATTACAAAAAAATGCTAAAAATCATAACAAACTATATCAGAATCACCTAAATTACTTCGGCTACCGTAAATCACCCTCAACTCTCCCTTACCACAACAAACCAAACCATATCATCTTAAAATTACAAAAAAAGGTGTACAAATCATAACAAAATATGCCAGACTCACCTAAATTACTTCGGCTAATCTAAATCATCACCAACTTTCCCTTACCACAACAAACCAAACCATATCATCTTAAAATTACAAAAAAAGGTGTACAAATCATAACAAACTATTTCAGACTCACCTAAATTATTTCGGCTACTCTAAATCATCACCAACTAACCCTTACCACAACAAACTAAACCCAATCACTTTTAAATTACAAAAAAATGCAAGTAACCATAGCAAACTATGCCAAACTCACCTAAATTACTTCGGCTACCATAAATCATCACCAACTAACCCTTACCACAACAAACTAAACTAAATCACTTTTAAATTACAAAAAAATGCTACTAACCATAGCAAACTATGCCAAACTCACCTAACTTACTTCGGCTATCAAAAATCACCCCCAACTACACTTTACAGCAACAAACTAAGCCCAATCACATTAAAATTACAAAAAAATGCTAAAAATCATAACAATCTATACCAGAATCAGCTAAATTACTTCGGCTACCGTAAATCACCCCCAACTATCCGATACCACAGCAAACCAAACCATATCATCTTAAAATTACAAAAAAAGGTGTACAAATCATAACAAACTATGCCAGACTCACCTAAATTACTTCGGCTACTCTAAATCATCACCAACTAACCCTTACCACAACAAACTAAACCCAATCACATTTAAATTACAAAAAAATGCTAGTAACCATAGCAAACTATGCCAAACTCACCTAAATTACTTCGGCTATCAAAAATCACCCCCAACTACACTTTACAGCAACAAACTAAGTTCAATCACTTTAAAATTACAAAAAAATGCTAAAAATCATAACAATCTATACCAGAATCAGCTAAATTACTTCGGCTACCGTAAATCACCCCCAACTATCCGATACCACAGCAAAAAAAACCATATCATCTTAAAATTACAAAAAAAGGTGTACAAATCATAACAAACTATGCCAGACTCACCTAAATTACTTCGGCTACTCTAAATCATCACCAACTAACCCTTACCAAAACAAACTAAACCCAATCAATTTTAAATTACAAAAAAATGCTACTAACCATAGCAAACTATGCCAAACTCACCTAAATTACTTCGGCAATCAAAAATCACAACCAACGACACTTTAGAGCAACAAACTAAGCCCAATCACTTTAAAATTACAAAAAAATGCTAAAAATCATAACAAACTATACCAGAATCACCTAAATTACTTCGGCTACCGTAAATCATCTCCAACTATCCCTTACCACAACAAACCAAACCATATCATCTTAAATATACAAAAAAAGGTGTACAAATCCTAACAAACTATGCCAGACTCACCTAAATTACTTCGGCTACTCTAAATCATCACCAACTAACCCTTACCACAACAAACTAAACCCAATCACTTTTAAATTACAAAAAAATGTTAGTAACCATAGCAAACTATGCCAAACTCACCTAAATTACTTCGGCTACCATAAATCATCACCAACTAACCCTTACCACAACAAACTAAACCCAATCAATTTTAAATTACAAAAAAATGCTACTAACCATAGCAAACTTTGCCAAACTCACCTAAATTACTTCGGCAATCAAAAATCACCACCAACTACACTTTAGAGCAACAAACTAAGCCCAATCACTTTACAATTACAAAAAAATGCTAAAAATCACAACAAACTATACCAGAATCACCTACATTACTTCGGCTACCGTAAATCATCTCCAACTATCCCTTACCACAACAAACCAAACCATATTATCTTAAATATACAAAAAACGGTGTACAAATCATAACAAACTATGCCAGACTCACCTAAATTACTTCGGCTACTCAAAATCATCACCAACTAACCTTTACCACAACAAACTAAACCCAATCACTTTTAAATTACAAAAAAATGCTATTAACCATAGCAAATTATGCCAAACTCACCTAAATTACTTCGGCTGTCAAAAATCACCCCCAACTACACTTTACAGCAAGAAACTAAGCCCAATCACTTTAAAATTACAAAAAAATGCTAAAAATCATACCAAACTATACCAGAATCACCTAAATTATTTCGGCTACCGTAAATCATCTCCAACTATCCCTTGCCACAACAAACCAAACCATATCATCTTAAAATTACAAAAAAAGGAGTACAAATCATAACAAACTATGCCATACAAACCAAACCCAATCACTTTTAAAATACAAAAAAAATGCTACTAACCATAGCAAACTATGCCAAACTCACCTAAATTACTTCGGCTATCAAAAATCACGCCCAACTACACCTTACAGCAACAAACTAAGCCCAATCACTTTAAAATTACAAAAAAATGCTAAAAATCATAACAAACTATACCAGAATCACCTAAATTACTTCGGCTACCGTAAATCACCCCCAACTATCCCTTACCACAACAAACCAAACCATATCATCTTAAAATTACAAAAAAAGGTGTACAAATCATAACAAACTATGCCAGACTCACCTAAATTACTTCGGCTACTCTAAATCATCACCAACTTTCCCTTACCACAACAAACCAAACCATATCATCTTAAAATTACAAAAAAAGGTGTACAAATCATAACAAACTATTCCAAACTCACCTAAATTACTTCGGCTACTCTAAATCATCACCAACTAACCCTTACCACAACAAACTAAACCCAAACAATTTAAAATGCAAAAAAATGCTAGTAACCATAGCAAACTATGCCAAACTCACCTAAATTACTTCGGCTACCATAAATCATCACCAACTAACCCTTACCACAACAAACTAAACCCAATCACTTTTAAATTACAAAAAAATGCTACTAACCATAGCAAACTATGCCAAACTCACCTAAATTACTTCGGCTATCAAAATTCACCCCCAACTACACTTTACAGCAACAAACTAAGCCCAATCACTTTAAAATTACAAAAAAATTCTAAAAATCATAACAATCTATACCAGAATCAGCTAAATTACTTCGGATACCGTAAATCACCCCCAACTATCCCTTACCACAACAAACCAAACCATATCATCTTAAAATTACAAAAAAATGTGTACAAATCATAACAAACTATGCCAGACTCACCTAAATTACTTCGGCTACTCTAAATCATCACCAACTTTCCCTTACCACAACAAACCAAACCATATCATCTTAAAATTACAAAAAAAGGTGTACAAATCATAACAAACTATTCCAGACTCACCTAAATTACTTCGGCTACTCTAAATCATCACCAACTAACCCTTACCACAACAAACTAAACCCAATCAATTTTAAATTACAAAAAAATGCTAGTAACCATAGCAAACTATGCCAAACTCACCTAAATTACTTCCGCTACCATAAATCATCACCAACTAACCCTTACCACAACAAATTAAACCCAATCACTTTTAAATTACAAAAAAATTCGACTAACCATAGCAAACTATGCCAAACTCACCTAAATTACTTCGGCTATCAAAAGTCACCCCCAACTACACTTTACAGCAACAAACTAAGCCCAATCACTTTAAAATTACAAAAAAATGCTAAAAATCATAACAATCTATACCAGAATCAGCTAAATTACTTCGGCTACCGTAAATCACCCCCAACTATCCCTTACCACAACAAACCAAATCATATCATCTTAAAATTACAAAAAAAGGTGTACAAATCATAACAAACTATGCCAGACTCACCTAAATTACTTCGGCTACCATAAATCATCACCAACTAACCCTTACCACAACAAACTAAACCCAATCACTTTTAAATTACAAAAAAATGCTACTAACCATAGCAAACTATGCCAAACTCAACTCCATAACTTCGGCTATCAAAAATCACCCCCAACTACACTTTACAGGAACAAACTAAGCCCAATCACTTTAAAATTACAAAAAAATGCTAAAAATCATAACAAACTATACCAGAATCACCTAAATTATTTCGGCTACCGTAAATCATCTCCAACTATCTCTTGCCACAACAAACCAAACCATATCATCTTCAAATTACAAAAAAAAGGAGTACAAATCATAACAAACTATGCCAGACAAACCAAACCCAATCACTTTTAAAATACAAAAAAAATGCTTCTAACCATAGCAAACTATGCCAAACTCACCTAAATTGCTTCGGCTATCAAAAATCACCCCCAACTACACTTTACAGCATCAAGCTAAGCCCAATCACTTTAAAATTACAAAAAAATGCTAAAAATCATAACAAACTATACCAGAATCACGTAAATTACTTCGGCTACCGTAAATCACCCCCAACTATCCCTTACCACAACAAACTAAACCCAATCACTTTTAAATTACAAAAAAATGCTATTAACCATAGCAAACTATGCCAAACTCACCTAAATTACTTCGGCTGTCAAAAATCACCCCCAACTACACTTTACAGCAACAAACTAAGCCCAATCATTTTAAAATTACAAAAAAATGCTAAAAATCATAACAAACTATACCAGAATCACCTAAATTACTTCGGTTACCGTAAATCACCCCCAACTATCCCTTACCACTACAAATCAAACCATATCATCTTAAAATTACAAAAAAAAGGTGTACAAATCATAACAAACTATGCCAGACTCACCTAAATTACTTCGGCTACTCTAAATCATCACCAACTAACCCTTACCACAACAAACTAAACCCAATCACTTTTAAATTACAAAAAAATGCTAGTAACCATAGCAAACTATGCCAAACTCACCTAAATTACTTCGGCTACCATAAATCATCACCAACTAACCCTTACCACAACAAACTAAACCCAATCACTTTTAAATTACAAAAATGCTACTAACCATAGCAAACTATACCAAACTCACCTAAATTACTTCGGCTATCAAAAATCACGCCCAACTACACCTTACAGCAACAAACTAAGCCCAATCACTTTAAAATTACAAAAAAATGCTAAAAATCATAACAAACTATACCAGAATCACCTAAATTACTTCGGCTACCGTAAATCACCCCCAACTATCCCTGACCACAACAAACCAAACCATATCATCTTAAAATTACAAAAAAAGGTGTACAAATCATAACAAACTATGCCAGACAAACCAAACCCAATCACTTTTAAATTACAAAGAAATGCTACTAACCATAGCAAACTATGTCAAACTCACCTAAATTACTTCGGCTATCAAAAATCACCCCCAACTACACTTTACAGCAACAAACTAAGCCCAATCACTTTAAAATTACAAAAAAATGCTAAAAATCATAACAAACTATACCAGAATCACCTAAATTACTTCGGCTACCGTAAATCACCCACAACTATCCCTTACCACAACAAACTAAACCCAATCACTTTTAAATTACAAAAAAATGCTACTAACCATAGCAAATTATGCCAAACTCACCTAAATTACTTTGGCTATCAAAAATCACCCCAACTACACTTTACAGCAACAAACTAAGCCCAATCACTTTAAAATTACAAAAAAATGCTAAAAATCATAACAAACTATGCCAGAATCACCTAAATTACTTCGGCTACCGTAAATCACCCCCAACTATCCCTTACCACAACAAACCAAACCATATCATCTTATAATTACAAAAAAAGGTGTACAAATCATAACAAACTATGCCAGACTCACCTAAATTACTTCGGCTACTCTAAATCATCACCAACTAACCCTTACCACAACAAACTAAACCCAATCACTTTTAAATTAAAAAAAAAGCTAGTAGCCATTGCAAACTATGCCAAAACTATACCAGAATCACCTAAATTACTTCGGCTACCGTAAATCACCCCCAACTATCCCTTACCACAACAAACCAAACCATATCATCTTAAAATTACAAAAAAAGGTGTACAAATCATAACAAACTATGCCAGACAAACCAAACCCAATTACTTTTAAATTACAAAAAAATGCTACTAACCATAGCAAACTATGCCAAATTCACCTAAATTTCTTCGGCTATCAAAAATCACCCCCAACTACACTTTACAGCAACAAACTAAGCCCAATCACTTTAAAATTACAAAAAAATGCTAAAAATCTTAACAAACTATACCAGAATCACCTAAATTACTTCGGCTAATTTAAATCACCCCCAACTATCCCTTACCACAACAAACCAAACCATATCATCTTAAAATTACAAAAAAAGGTGTACAAATCATAACAAACTATGCCAGACTTACCTAAATTACTTCGGCTACTCTAAATCATCACCAACTAACCCTTACCACAACAAACCAAACCATATCTTCCTAAAATTACAAAAAAAGGTGTACAAATCATAACAAACTATGCCAGACAAACCAAACCCAATCACTTTTAAATTACAAAAAAATGCTACTAACCATAGCAAACTATGCCAAACTCACCTAAATTACTTCGGCTATCAAAAATCACCCCCAACTACACTTTACAGCAACAAACTAAGCCCAATCACTTTAAAATTACAAAAAAATGCTAAAAATCTTAAAAAACTATACCAGAATCACCTAAATTACTTCGGCTACCGTAAATCACCCCCAACTATCCCTTACCACAACAAACTAAACCCAATCACTTTTAAATTACAAAAAAATGCTACTAACCATAGCAAACTATGTCAAACTCACCTAAATTACTTCGGCTATCAAAAATCAAACCAACTACACTTTACAGCAACAAACTAAGCCCAATCACTTTAAAATTACAAAAAAATGCTAAAAATCAAAACAAACTATACCAGAATCACCTAAATTACTTCGGCTACCGTAAATCACCCCCAACTATCCCTTACCACAACAAACTAAACCCAATCACTTTTAAATTACAAAAAAATGCTACTAACCATAGCAAACTATGTCAAACTCACCTAAATTACTTCGGCTATCAAAAATCACCCCCAACTACACTTTACAGCAACAAACTAAGCCCAATCACATTAAAATTACAAAAAAATGCTAAAAATCAAAACAAACTATACCAGAATCACCTAAATTACTTCGGCTACCGTAAATCACCCCCAACTATCCCTTACCAGAACAAACCAAACCATATCATCTTAAAATTACAAAAAAAGGTGTACAAATCATAACAAACTATGCCAGACTCACCTAAATTACTTCGGCTACTCTAAATCATCACCAACTAACCCTTACCACAACAAACTAAGCCCAATCACTTTTAAATTAAAAAAAAAGCTAGTAACCATTGCAAACTATGACAAACTCACCTAAATTACTTCGGCTACCATAAATCATCACCAACTAACCCTTACCACAACAAACTTAACCCAATCACTTTTAAATTACAAAAAAATGCTACTAACCATAGCAAACTATGCCAAACTCACCTAAATTACTTCGGCTATCAAAAATCACCCCCAACTACACTTTACAGCAACAAACTAAACCCAATCACTTTAAAATTACAAAAAAATTCTAAAAATCATAACAAACTATGCCAGACTCACCTAAATTATTTCGGCTACCAAAATCATCACCAACTAACCCTTACCACAACAAACTTAACCCAATCACTTTTAAATTACAAAAAAATGCTACTAACCATAGCAAACTATGCCAAACTCACCTAAATTACTTCGGCTATCAAAAATCACCCCCAACTACACTTTACAGCAACAAACTAAACCCAATCACTTTTAAATTACAAAAAAATGCTACTAACCATAGCAAACTATGCCAAACTCACCTAAATTACTTCGGCTATCAAAAATCACCCCCAACTACACTTTGCAGCAACAAACTAAGCCCAATCGCTTTAAAATTACAAAAAAATGCTAAAAATCATAACAAACTATACCAGAATCACCTAAATTACTTCGGCTAATTTAAATCACCCCTAACTATCCCTTACCACAACAAACCAAACCATATCATCTTAAAATTACAAAAAAAGGTGTACAAATCATAACAAACTATGCCAGACTTACCTAAATTACTTCGGCTACTCTAAATCATCACCAACTAACCCTTACCACAACAAACCAAACCATATCTTCCTAAAATTACAAAAAAAGGTGTACAAATCATAACAAACTATGCCAGACAAACCAAACCCAATCACTTTTAAATTACAAAAAAATGCTACTAACCATAGCAAACTATGCCAAATTCACCTAAATTACTTCGGCTATCAAAAATCACCCCCAACTACACTTTACAGCAACAAACTAAGCCCAATCACTTTAAAATTACAAAAAAATGCTAAAAATCATAACAAACTATACCAGAATCACCTAAATTACTTCGGCTACCGTAAATCACCCCCAACTATCCCTTACCACAACAAACTAAACCCTATCACTTTTAAATTACAAAAAAATGCTAAAAATCATAACAAACTATACCAGAATCACCTAAATTACTTTAGCTACCGTAAATCACCCCTAACTATCTCTTACCACAACAAACCAAACCATATCATCTTAAAATTACAAAAAAAGGTGTACAAATCATAACAAACTATGCCAGACTCACCTAAATTACTTCGGCTACTCTAAATCATCACCAACTAACCCTTACCACAACAAACTAAACCCACTCACTTTTAAATTAAAAAAAAATGCTAGTAACCATAGCAAACTATGCCAAACTCACCTAAATTATTTCGGCTACCATAAATCATCACCAACTAACCCTTACCACAACAAACTTAACCCAATCACTTTTAAATTACAAAAAAATTCTACTAACCATAGCAAACTATGTCAAACTCACCTAGATTACTTCGGCTATCAAAAATCACCCCCAACTACATTTTACAGCAACAAACTAAGCCCAATCACTTTAAAATTACAAAAAAATGCTAAAAATCAAAACAAACTATACCAGAATCACCTAAATTACTTCGGCTACCGTAAATCACCCCCAACTATCCCTTACCAGAACAAACCAAACCATATCATCTTAAAATTACAAAAAAAGGTGTACAAATCATAACAAACTATGCCAGACTCACCTAAATTACTTCGGCTACCATAAATCATCACCAACTAACCCTTACCACAACAAACTAAACCCAATCACTTTTAAATTACAAAAAAATGCTACTAACCATAGCAAACTATGCCAAACTCAACTCCATAACTTCGGCTATCAAAAATCACCCCCAACTACACTTTACAGGAACAAACTAAGCCCAATCACTTTAAAATTACAAAAAAATGCTAAAAATCATAACAAACTATACCAGAATCACCTAAATTATTTCGGCTACCGTAAATCATCTCCAACTATCTCTTGCCACAACAAACCAAACCATATCATCTTCAAATTACAAAAAAAAGGAGTACAAATCATAACAAACTATGCCAGACAAACCAAACCCAATCACTTTTAAAATACAAAAAAAATGCTTCTAACCATAGCAAACTATGCCAAACTCACCTAAATTGCTTCGGCTATCAAAAATCACCCCCAACTACACTTTACAGCATCAAGCTAAGCCCAATCACTTTAAAATTACAAAAAAATGCTAAAAATCATAACAAACTATACCAGAATCACGTAAATTACTTCGGCTACCGTAAATCACCCCCAACTATCCCTTACCACAACAAACTAAACCCAATCACTTTTAAATTACAAAAAAATGCTATTAACCATAGCAAACTATGCCAAACTCACCTAAATTACTTCGGCTGTCAAAAATCACCCCCAACTACACTTTACAGCAACAAACTAAGCCCAATCATTTTAAAATTACAAAAAAATGCTAAAAATCATAACAAACTATACCAGAATCACCTAAATTACTTCGGTTACCGTAAATCACCCCCAACTATCCCTTACCACTACAAATCAAACCATATCATCTTAAAATTACAAAAAAAAGGTGTACAAATCATAACAAACTATGCCAGACTCACCTAAATTACTTCGGCTACTCTAAATCATCACCAACTAACCCTTACCACAACAAACTAAACCCAATCACTTTTAAATTACAAAAAAATGCTAGTAACCATAGCAAACTATGCCAAACTCACCTAAATTACTTCGGCTACCATAAATCATCACCAACTAACCCTTACCACAACAAACTAAACCCAATCACTTTTAAATTACAAAAATGCTACTAACCATAGCAAACTATACCAAACTCACCTAAATTACTTCGGCTATCAAAAATCACGCCCAACTACACCTTACAGCAACAAACTAAGCCCAATCACTTTAAAATTACAAAAAAATGCTAAAAATCATAACAAACTATACCAGAATCACCTAAATTACTTCGGCTACCGTAAATCACCCCCAACTATCCCTGACCACAACAAACCAAACCATATCATCTTAAAATTACAAAAAAAGGTGTACAAATCATAACAAACTATGCCAGACAAACCAAACCCAATCACTTTTAAATTACAAAGAAATGCTACTAACCATAGCAAACTATGTCAAACTCACCTAAATTACTTCGGCTATCAAAAATCACCCCCAACTACACTTTACAGCAACAAACTAAGCCCAATCACTTTAAAATTACAAAAAAATGCTAAAAATCATAACAAACTATACCAGAATCACCTAAATTACTTCGGCTACCGTAAATCACCCACAACTATCCCTTACCACAACAAACTAAACCCAATCACTTTTAAATTACAAAAAAATGCTACTAACCATAGCAAATTATGCCAAACTCACCTAAATTACTTTGGCTATCAAAAATCACCCCAACTACACTTTACAGCAACAAAGTAAGCCCAATCACTTTAAAATTACAAAAAAATGCTAAAAATCATAACAAACTATGCCTGAATCACCTAAATTACTTCGGCTACCGTAAATCACCCCCAACTATCCCTTACCACAACAAACCAAACCATATCATCTTATAATTACAAAAAAAGGTGTACAAATCATAACAAACTATGCCAGACTCACCTAAATTACTTCGGCTACTCTAAATCATCACCAACTAACCCTTACCACAACAAACTAAACCCAATCACTTTTAAATTAAAAAAAAAGCTAGTAGCCATTGCAAACTATGCCAAAACTATACCAGAATCACCTAAATTACTTCGGCTACCGTAAATCACCCCCAACTATCCCTTACCACAACAAACCAAACCATATCATCTTAAAATTACAAAAAAAGGTGTACAAATCATAACAAACTATGCCAGACAAACCAAACCCAATTACTTTTAAATTACAAAAAAATGCTACTAACCATAGCAAACTATGCCAAATTCACCTAAATTTCTTCGGCTATCAAAAATCACCCCCAACTACACTTTACAGCAACAAACTAAGCCCAATCACTTTAAAATTACAAAAAAATGCTAAAAATCTTAACAAACTATACCAGAATCACCTAAATTACTTCGGCTAATTTAAATCACCCCCAACTATCCCTTACCACAACAAACCAAACCATATCATCTTAAAATTACAAAAAAAGGTGTACAAATCATAACAAACTATGCCAGACTTACCTAAATTACTTCGGCTACTCTAAATCATCACCAACTAACCCTTACCACAACAAACCAAACCATATCTTCCTAAAATTACAAAAAAAGGTGTACAAATCATAACAAACTATGCCAGACAAACCAAACCCAATCACTTTTAAATTACAAAAAAATGCTACTAACCATAGCAAACTATGCCAAACTCACCTAAATTACTTCGGCTATCAAAAATCACCCCCAACTACACTTTACAGCAACAAACTAAGCCCAATCACTTTAAAATTACAAAAAAATGCTAAAAATCTTAAAAAACTATACCAGAATCACCTAAATTACTTCGGCTACCGTAAATCACCCCCAACTATCCCTTACCACAACAAACTAAACCCAATCACTTTTAAATTACAAAAAAATGCTACTAACCATAGCAAACTATGTCAAACTCACCTAAATTACTTCGGCTATCAAAAATCAAACCAACTACACTTTACAGCAACAAACTAAGCCCAATCACTTTAAAATTACAAAAAAATGCTAAAAATCAAAACAAACTATACCAGAATCACCTAAATTACTTCGGCTACCGTAAATCACCCCCAACTATCCCTTACCACAACAAACTAAACCCAATCACTTTTAAATTACAAAAAAATGCTACTAACCATAGCAAACTATGTCAAACTCACCTAAATTACTTCGGCTATCAAAAATCACCCCCAACTACACTTTACAGCAACAAACTAAGCCCAATCACATTAAAATTACAAAAAAATGCTAAAAATCAAAACAAACTATACCAGAATCACCTAAATTACTTCGGCTACCGTAAATCACCCCCAACTATCCCTTACCAGAACAAACCAAACCATATCATCTTAAAATTACAAAAAAAGGTGTACAAATCATAACAAACTATGCCAGACTCACCTAAATTACTTCGGCTACTCTAAATCATCACCAACTAACCCTTACCACAACAAACTAAGCCCAATCACTTTTAAATTAAAAAAAAAGCTAGTAACCATTGCAAACTATGACAAACTCACCTAAATTACTTCGGCTACCATAAATCATCACCAACTAACCCTTACCACAACAAACTTAACCCAATCACTTTTAAATTACAAAAAAATGCTACTAACCATAGCAAACTATGCCAAACTCACCTAAATTACTTCGGCTATCAAAAATCACCCCCAACTACACTTTACAGCAACAAACTAAACCCAATCACTTTAAAATTACAAAAAAATTCTAAAAATCATAACAAACTATGCCAGACTCACCTAAATTATTTCGGCTACCAAAATCATCACCAACTAACCCTTACCACAACAAACTTAACCCAATCACTTTTAAATTACAAAAAAATGCTACTAACCATAGCAAACTATGCCAAACTCACCTAAATTACTTCGGCTATCAAAAATCACCCCCAACTACACTTTACAGCAACAAACTAAACCCAATCACTTTTAAATTACAAAAAAATGCTACTAACCATAGCAAACTATGCCAAACTCACCTAAATTACTTCGGCTATCAAAAATCACCCCCAACTACACTTTGCAGCAACAAACTAAGCCCAATCGCTTTAAAATTACAAAAAAATGCTAAAAATCATAACAAACTATACCAGAATCACCTAAATTACTTCGGCTAATTTAAATCACCCCTAACTATCCCTTACCACAACAAACCAAACCATATCATCTTAAAATTACAAAAAAAGGTGTACAAATCATAACAAACTATGCCAGACTTACCTAAATTACTTCGGCTACTCTAAATCATCACCAACTAACCCTTACCACAACAAACCAAACCATATCTTCCTAAAATTACAAAAAAAGGTGTACAAATCATAACAAACTATGCCAGACAAACCAAACCCAATCACTTTTAAATTACAAAAAAATGCTACTAACCATAGCAAACTATGCCAAATTCACCTAAATTACTTCGGCTATCAAAAATCACCCCCAACTACACTTTACAGCAACAAACTAAGCCCAATCACTTTAAAATTACAAAAAAATGCTAAAAATCATAACAAACTATACCAGAATCACCTAAATTACTTCGGCTACCGTAAATCACCCCCAACTATCCCTTACCACAACAAACTAAACCCTATCACTTTTAAATTACAAAAAAATGCTAAAAATCATAACAAACTATACCAGAATCACCTAAATTACTTTAGCTACCGTAAATCACCCCTAACTATCTCTTACCACAACAAACCAAACCATATCATCTTAAAATTACAAAAAAAGGTGTACAAATCATAACAAACTATGCCAGACTCACCTAAATTACTTCGGCTACTCTAAATCATCACCAACTAACCCTTACCACAACAAACTAAACCCACTCACTTTTAAATTAAAAAAAAATGCTAGTAACCATAGCAAACTATGCCAAACTCACCTAAATTATTTCGGCTACCATAAATCATCACCAACTAACCCTTACCACAACAAACTTAACCCAATCACTTTTAAATTACAAAAAAATTCTACTAACCATAGCAAACTATGTCAAACTCACCTAGATTACTTCGGCTATCAAAAATCACCCCCAACTACATTTTACAGCAACAAACTAAGCCCAATCACTTTAAAATTACAAAAAAATGCTAAAAATCAAAACAAACTATACCAGAATCACCTAAATTACTTCGGCTACCGTAAATCACCCCCAACTATCCCTTACCAGAACAAACCAAACCATATCATCTTAAAATTACAAAAAAAGGTGTACAAATCATAACAAACTATGCCAGACTCACCTAAATTACTTCGGCTACTCTAAATCATCACCAACTAACCCTTACCACAACAAACTAAGCCCAATCACTTTTAAATTAAAAAAAAAGCTAGTAACCATTGCAAACTATGACAAACTCACCTAAATTACTTCGGCTACCATAAATCATCACCAACTAACCCTTAGCACAACAAACTTAATCCAATCACTTTTAAATTACAAAAAAATGCTACTAACCATTGCAAACTATGCCAAACTCACCTAAATTACTTCGGCTATCAAAAATCACCCCCAACTACACTTTACAGCAACAAACTAAACCCAATCACTTTAAAATTACAAAAAAATGCTAAAAATCATAACAAACTATGCCAAACTCACCTAAATTATTTCGGCTACCAAAATCATCACCAACTAACCCTTACCACAACAAACTTAACCCAATCACTTTTAAATTACAAAAAAATGCTACTAACCATAGCAAACTATGCCAAACTCACCTAAATTACTTCGGCTATCAAAAATCACCCCCAACTACACTTTACAGCAACAAACTAAACCCAATCACTTTTAAATTACAAAAAAATGCTACTAACCATAGCAAACTATGCCAAACTCACCTAAATTACTTCGGCTATCAAAAATCACCCCCAACTACACTTTGCAGCAACAAACTAAGCCCAATCGCTTTAAAATTACAAAAAAATGCTAAAAATCATAACAAACTATACCAGAATCACCTAAATTACTTCGGCTAATTTAAATCACCCCTAACTATCCCTTACCACAACAAACCAAACCATATCATCTTAAAATTACAAAAAAAGGTGTACAAATCATAACAAACTATGCCAGACTTACCTAAATTACTTCGGCTACTCTAAATCATCACCAACTAACCCTTACCACAACAAACTAAACCCACTCACTTTTAAATTAAAAAAAAATGCTAGTAACCATAGCAAACTATGCCAAACTCACCTAAATTATTTCGGCTACCATAAATCATCACCAACTAACCCTTACCACAACAAACTTAACCCAATCACTTTTAAATTACAAAAAAATTCTACTAACCATAGCAAACTATGTCAAACTCACCTAGATTACTTCGGCTATCAAAAATCACCCCCAACTACATTTTACAGCAACAAACTAAGCCCAATCACTTTAAAATTACAAAAAAATGCTAAAAATCATAACAAACTTAACCAGAATCACCTAAATTATTTTGGCTACCGTAAATCACCCCTAACTATCCCTTACCACAACAAACCAAACCATATCATCTTAAAATTACAAAAAAGGTGTACAAATCATAACAAACTATGCCAGACAAACCAAACCCAATCACTTTTAAATTACAAAAAAATGCTACTAACCATAGCAAACTATGCCAAATTCACCTAAATTACTTCGGCTATCAAAAATCACCCCCAACTACACTTTACAGCAACAAACTAAGCCCAATCACTTTAAAATTACAAAAAAATGCTAAAAATCTTAACAAACTATACCAGAATCACCTAAATTCTTCGGCTACCGTAAATCACCCCCAACTATCCCTTACCACAACAAACTAAACCCAATCACTTTTAAATTCCAAAAAATGCTACTAACCATAGCAAACTATGCCAAACTCACCTAAATTACTTCGGCTATCAAAAATCACCCCCAACTACACTATGCAGCAACAAACTAAGCCCAATCACTTTAAAATTACAAAAAAATGCTAAAAATCATAACAAACTATACCAGAATCACCTAAATTACTTCGGCTAATTTAAATCACCCCCAACTATCCCTTACCACAACAAACCAAACCATATCATCTTAAAATTACAAAAAAAGGTGTACAAATCATAACAAACTATGCCAGACTTACCTAAATTACTTCGGCTACTCTAAATCATCACCAACTAACCCTTACCACAACAAACCAAACCATATCTTCTTAAAATTACAAAAAAAGGTGTACAAATCATAACAAACTATGCCAGACAAACCAAACCCAATCACTTTTAAATTACAAAAAAATGCTACTAACCATAGCAAACTATCCCAAATTCACCTAAATTACTTCGGCTATCAAAAATCACCCCCAACTACACTTTACAGCAACAAACTAAGCCCAATCATTTTAAAATTACAAAAAAATGCTAAAAATCTTAAAAAACTATACCAGAATCACCTAAATTACTTCGGCTACCGTAAATCACCCCCAACTATCCCTTACCACAACAAACTAAACCCAATCACTTTTAAATTACAAAAAAATGCTACTAACCATAGCAAATTATGCCAAACTCACCTAAATTACTTCGGCTATCAAAAATCACCCCCAACTACACTTTGCAGCAGCAAACTAAGCCCAATCACTTTAAAATTACAAAAAAATGCTAAAAATTATAACAAACTATACCAGAATCACCTAGATTACTTCGGCTACCGCAAATCACCCCCAACTATCCCTTACCACAACAAACCAAACCATAACATCTTAAAATTACAAAAAAAGGTGTACAAATCATAACAAACTATGCCAGACTCACCTAAATTACTTCGGCTACTCTAAATCATCACCAACTAACGCTTACCACAACAAACCAAACCATATCATCTTAAAATTACAAAAAAGGTGTACAAATCATAACAAACTATGCCAGACAAACCAAACCCAATCACTTTTAAATTACAAAAAAATGCTACTAACCATAGCAAACTATGCCAAATTCACCTAAATTACTTCGGCTATCAAAAATCACCCCCAACTACACTTTACAGCAACAAACTAAACCCAATCACTTTTAAATTACAAAAAAATGCTACTAACCATAGCAAACTATGCCAAACTCACCTAAATTACTTCGGCTATCAAAAATCACCCCCAACTACACTTTACAGCAACAAACTAAGCCCAATCACTTTAAAATTACAAAAAAATGTTAAAAATCATAACAAACTATACCAGAATCACCTAAATTACTTCGGCTACCGTAAATCACCCCCAACTATCCCTTACCACAACAAACCAAACCATATCATCTTAAAATTACAAAAAAAGGTGTACAAATCATAACAAACTATGCCAGAGTTACCTAAATTACTTCGGCTACTCTAAATCATCACCAACTAACCCTTACCACAACAAACCAAACCATATCTTCTTAAAATTACAAAAAAAGGTGTACAAATCATAACAAACTATGCCAGACAAACCAAACCCAATCACTTTTAAATTACAAAAAAATGCTACTAACCATAGCAAACTATGCCAAATTCACCTAAATTACTTCGGCTATCAAAAATCACCCCCAACTACACTTTACAGCAACAAACTAAGCCCAATCACTTTAAAATTACAAAAAAATGCTAAAAATCTTAAAAAACTATACCAGAATCACCTAAATTACTTCGGCTACCGTAAATCACCCCCAACTATCCCTTACCACAACAAACTAAACCCAATCACTTTTAAATTACAAAAAAATGCTACTAACCATAGCAAATTATGCCAAACTCACCTAAATTACTTCGGCTATCAAAAATCACCCCCAACTACACTTTGCAGCAGCAAACTAAGCCCAATCACTTTAAAATTACAAAAAAATGCTAAAAATTATAACAAACTATACCAGAATCACCTAGATTACTTCGGCTACCGCAAATCACCCCCAACTATCCCTTACCACAACAAACCAAACCATAACATCTTAAAATTACAAAAAAAAGTGTACAAATCATAACAAACTATGCCAGACTCACCTAAATTACTTCGGCTACTCTAAATCATCACCAACTAACGCTTACCACAACAAACCAAACCATGTCATCTTAAAATTACAAAAAAGTGTACAAATCATAACAAACTATGCCAGACAAACCAAACCCAATCACTTTTAAATTACAAAAAAATGCTACTAACCATAGCAAACTATGCCAAATTCACCTAAATTACTTCGGCTATCAAAAATCACCCCCAACTACACTTTACAGCAACAAACTAAACCCAATCACTTTTAAATTACAAAAAAATGCTACTAAAAATCACCCCCAACTACATTTTACAGCAACAAACTAAGCCCAATCACTTTAAAATTACAAAAAAATGCTAAAAATCTTAAAAAACTATACCAGAATCACCTAAATTACTTCGGCTACCGTAAATCACCCCCAACTATCCCTTACCACAACAAACTAAACCCAATCACTTTTAAATTACAAAAAAATGCTACTAACCATAGCAAATTATGCCAAACTCACCTAAATTACTTCGGCTATCAAAAATCACCCCCAACTACACTTTGCAGCAGCAAACTAAGCCCAATCACTTTAAAATTACAAAAAAATGCTAAAAATTATAACAAACTATACCAGAATCACCTAGATTACTTCGGCTACCGCAAATCACCCCCAACTATCCCTTACCACAACAAACCAAACCATAACATCATAAATTACAAAAAAAGGTGTACAAATCATAACAAACTATGCCAGACTCACCTAAATTACTTCGGCTACTCTAAATCATCACCAACTAACGCTTACCACAACAAACCAAACCATATCATCTTAAAATTACAAAAAAGGTGTACAAATCATAACAAACTATGCCAGACAAACCAAACCCAATCACTTTTAAATTACAAAAAAATGCTACTAACCATAGCAAACTATGCCAAATTCACCTAAATTACTTCGGCTATCAAAAATCACCCCCAACTACACTTTACAGCAACAAACTAAACCCAATCACTTTTAAATTACAAAAAAATGCTACTAACCATAGCCAACTATGCCAAACTCACCTAAATTACTTCGGCTATCAAAAATCACCCCCAACTACACCTTACAGCAACAAACTAAGCCCAATCACTTTAAAATTACAAAAAAATGCTAAAAATCATAACAAACTATACCAGAATCACCTAAATTACTTCGGCTACCGTAAATCACCCCCAACTATCCCTTACCACAACAAACCAAACCATATCATCTTAAAATTACAAAAAAAGATGTACAATTCATAACAAACTATGCCAGACAAACCAAACCCAATCACTTTTAAATTACAAAAAAACGCTACTAACCATAGAAAACTATGCCAAACTCACCTAAATTACTTCGGCTATCAAAAATCACACCCAACTACACTTTACAGCAACAAACTAAGCCCAATCACTTTAAAATTACAAAAAAATGTTAAAAATCATAACAAACTATACCAAAAACACCTAAATTACTTCGGCTACCGTAAATCACCCCCAACTATCCCTTAATACAACAAACTAAACCCAATCACTTTTAAATTACAAAAAAATGCTACTAACCATAGCAAACTATGCCAAACTAACCTAAATTACTTCGGCTATCAAAAATCACCCCCAACTACACTTTACAGCAACAAACTAAGCCCAATTACTTTAAAATTACAAAAAAATGCTAAAAATCATAACAAACTATACCAGAATCACCTAAATTACTTCGGCTACCTTAAATCACCCCCAACTATCCCTTACCACAACAAACCAAACCATATCATCTTAAAATTACAAAAAAAGGTGAACAAATCATAACAAACTATGCCAGAATCACCTAAATTACTTCGGCTATTCTAAATCATCACCAACTAACCCTTACCACAACAAACTAAACCCAATCACTTTTAAATTACAAAAAATGCTAGTAACCATAGCAAACTATGCCAAACTCACCTAAATTACTTCGGCTACCATAAATCATCACCAACTAACCCTTACCACAACAAACTAAACCCAATCACTTTTAAATTACAAAAAAATGCTACTAACCATTGCAAACTATGCCAAACTCACCTAAATTACTTCGGCTATCAAAAATCACCCCGAACTACACTTTACAGCAACAAACTAAGCCCAATCACTTTAAAATTACAAAAAAATGCTAAAAATCTTAACAAACTATACCAGAATCACCTAAACTACTTCGGCTACCGTAAATCAACCCCAACAATCCCTTACCACAACAAACCACACCATATCAACTTAAAATTACAAAAAAAGGTGTACAAATCATAACAAACTATGCCAGACTCACCTACATTACTTCGGCTACTCTAAATCATCACCAACTAACCCTTACCACAACAAACTAAACCCAATCACTTTTAAATTACAAAAAAATGCTAGTAACCATAGCAAACTATGCCAAACTCACCTAAATTACTTCGACTACCATAAATCATAACCAACTAACCCTTACCACAACAAACTAAACCCAATCATTTTTAAATTACAAAAAAATGCTACTAACCATAGCAAACTATGCCAAACTCACCTAAATTACTTCGGCTATCAAAAATCACCCCCAACTACACTTTACAGCAACAAACTAAGCCCAATCACTTTAAAATTACAAAAAAATGCTAAAAATCATAACAAATATACCAGAATCACCTAAATTACTTCGGCTACCGTAAATCACCCCCAACTATCCCTTACCACAACAAACCAAACCATATCATCTTAAAATTACAAAACAAGGTGTACAAATCATAACAAACTATGCCAGACAAACCAAACCCAATCACTTTAAATTACAAAAAAACGCTACTAACCATAGCAAACTATGCCAAACTCACCTAAATTACTTCGGCTATCAAAAATTACCCCCAACTACACTTTACAGCAACAAACTAAGCCCAATCACTGTAAAATTACGAAAAAATGCTAAAAATCATAACAAACTATACCAGAATCACCTAAATTACTTCGGCTACCGTAAATCACCCCCAACTATCCCTTACCACAACAAACCAAACCATATCATCTTAAAATTACAAAACAAGGTGTACAAATCATAACAAACTATGCCAGACAAACCAAACCCAATCACTTTTAAATTACAAAAAAACGCTACTAACCATAGCAAACTATGCCAACATAACCTAAATTACTTCGGCTATCAAAAATCACCCCCAACTACACTTTACAGCAACAAACTAAGCCCAATTACTTTAAAATTACAAAAAAATGCTAAAAATCATAACAAACTATACCAGAATCACCTAAATTACTTCGGCTACCTTAAATCACCCCCAACTATCCCTTACCACAACAAACCAAACCATATCATCTTAAAATTACAAAAAAAGGTGTACAAATCATAACAAACTATGCCAGACAAACCAAACCCAATCACTTTTAAATTACAAAAAAATGCTACTAACCATAGCAAACTATGCCAAATTCACCTAAATTACTTCGGCTATCAAAAATCACCCCCAACTACACTTTACAGCAACAAACTAAGCCCAATCACTTTAAAATTACAAAAAAATGCTAAAAATCATAACAAACTATACCAGAATCACCTAAATTACTTCGGCTACCGTAAATCACCCCCAACTATCCCTTACCACAACAAACCAAACCATTTCATCTTTAAACTAGCAGTAACTGATTACATTTTTGTAATTGATGATTGTAGTTGTTAAGCGGTGTCACTTCTCCCAACATTCAAACCGTTCTGTTAAAACACCTCCATTATATGTCCCCGTTTATTGTGTCCTATTTGAACATAACCAAGTCGATTTTGAAACGATTGATTGCGATTTGGGGCACGGCAAGTGAAGGTGTGCGAGTCATAGCTTTTCTTTGTATTCTTCGAATCACCAACAACCAAAAAGCGGGTTATTTAGACACTGTGATTAAGCTAATGTACATGACTTTTGTGAAGAATTCGAAATTTGTGAGCGTGGGCTCGTTGGCTTCCATAAATTTCATGCGACGTTCTCTGGTGGAGATGTTCGCTTTGGACGCCACCGTGGCCTATCAGCACGTGTTTTTATACATCAGACAGTTGGCTATACATTTGCGCAACGCCACCACTGTTAATAAGAAGGAAAACATTCAAGCCGTGTACAATTGGCAGTACGTGAACTCGTTGAAGTTGTGGGGGAGTTTGCTGACGGTGGCCGACCCCAGATCGCCACTACAACAGCTGGTTTATCCATTTGTCCAGGTGTGTTTGGGTGCTCTGAAGCTGGTGCCCACCGCTCAGTACTTTCCGTTGCGTTTTCACGTCGTCCAAATTCTCATCGACTTGTCGCGCGATACCGGAGTGTTTATTCCCGTCCTACCTTTCATTCTCGAAGTGCTCACCACTTACGATTTCAACAAGAAACACCAGAAGGTGTCCATGAAGCCGCTGCATTTCACGTGCGTTTTGAGGGCGTCCAAGTCGCAGATGGTGGAGAACGGCTTCAAGGACGCATTGATTGAGAGCGTATACGGATTGTTGTTGGAGTATTTAGCGTCCCAATCGCACTCAATTAGCTTCCCGGATCTGGCTCTGTTGTGCATTGTCCAGCTGAAACAGTTCGTGAAGAAGTGCGCCAATGTCAACTACAACAGAAAAATGAAGCAGCTGATGGAGAAGATCGAGCAGAACGTGCAGTTCATCGAGGGCGAAAGAAGTAAAGTCGGTTTTAATATAACCGACTTCAGGCAGATTGAAGGGTGGGAGTCTCAGATTAGGACGAAGGGGACGCCGCTGAAGACGTTCTTTGAAAGTTGGAACAAGTTGCACGTGGTGAAGAGGAATAAGATGCTGACGAACAACGAGGAGTTGGGCGATTATAAATTGCCGGAGATTAAGAAGAGAGCGGCGGCGAAGAAGACGGACCGAAAGAGCGGACCGGTTGAGTTGTTCCCCAGCGATAGCGAGGATTCGGGCGACGAAGTGGAGGAAGAGAAAGTAACCCGCAAACGCGGAAAACGTGGCGGTAAGAATGTGGCGAATAAAAAAGTAAGGCAAGAAATCGCGGTTGGTGAAGAGATCGACGATGGTGGCGAGCAGGACATTGTTGAGGATTTGAAAGTAAGCGACTGGTGAATTTTTATCACATGATTTTATTATTAGTTGTTTATGTTGTATTGTTGCTGCAAAAATCTAATAAAAAAATATAAAATGTGCGCACGCATGGAAACACACAATTTGTTAGAGCGTAGAATATGTTTGACCTGGGTATTGAGTGCAAATTCTGTCAATTGTCATGATTTATCAGCGTCAAAAGTCCAAATTAAAAAATAAAACAAAAATTAACTGGTTTTCACGGCCTCCTGAGTCCACGTTTTTTGTTGGACGCTCTAGTAGGCCGTGGCATGACAGTACAAATGATTAGAGTGTAGCAAATTTTCGAGGTTGTGTGAGACAAGTTACAAGTTTTTTTAGCTATTATTTGTGATACAAATTTTTGTTTGACAATTTCTCTCAAATGTCGTAATTTGACAAGTCACAAGCTACACTGTACACTGTAGAAAATACAACAGACGCTAGATTCCATGTTTTTTAGGCGTCCATTTTTTTTGTATCATTTTACTGCTCCTTGTTAACCCAGCGCATTTATTTATTATAAAACAAACTGGTTGATGTTTTTTGAATATAACCAATGGAACAACGTAACGTAGATGTAAAAAAAATATTCAGAAAATGCAATTGAAAAATTATTGATTTTATTTTTAATAAATTTAAATACTGATAGTGAAATCAGTGAATGTATAGAGCAATAAAACAAACGCTTAGGTTTCATGTTTTGTAAGTTAAATTTGGACAAAAAATATATGAGAATTAAGGCTTATAAATAAAATTCAATTACGTCGTTGTTCCTTCAAATATTTGTTCATTCGTCACTACAACACATTTTCTTGAAAAAAAATTAAAGAAAAAATTATTAAGATTTGAAAACTAATTAAATACTCGCTATTTTATTCACTTGCAAGTGTATTGTTCCTTTATATATTTTATTCAGTTGTTTAGTAAAGATACCAAACGCTCAGTGAAGTATTTACCTACTAATGTTCGCTAAAAATTTTAAAGCCAGGATAAAAATACCAAAATTTTTTATAAAGATACATGATAAAAGCTCGGTATAATATACGAAATGTTCATCAGAAAAATTAAACCACTCGGTGACAAAGTTAAACTTCCTGCAATAAATAAAATACTCAATTTATGACAATCGCGTGTTCAGCTGCCTTTTTGAGTTTCGTCACTGTTTTTCAGTATGCACTGGGCTTTCACACTTATTAATTATTAAAGTAAACAACGAAAAATTATACTTGTTTTTTTCTGAATCAAAAATTTTAAGTTATGCGATAATTTTGTTGGGGAGTGTATGCATTGAAAAAATCAATTCATAATTGATAAACTATACATTCATATACATATATATGTATATTTGAAGAATATTTAAACATAGAACGTATACATGAAGTAAAAAATAAATTTATTTTAGTTATCACATAACATAATATTTAACAAACCAAATTAAAAATTGTTACACATTATTATAAATTAAAGCAGACATATACAAACACAAAAAAAATATTTTTAACATAAATGAACGTTTATTCTCTTTTTATTTTGGGATTGTAGGCCCAAGCAAATGGGCGTTAAAATCACTAATAATGGAGTCGATCATAACGAGCGTTAAAAAAACCGCCGTCTGAGGAGGCTATGGAATTTAGCTTTTGTTAATTTTTTTCTAGTGTAGACTTTTGATACTGTCAAATCATGACATTTGACACGAGCTGTCATTCAAAAATGTGCTCAAATGACCTCTAAACCAAGACTAATGGAATTTGTTGAAGAAGGCACAGTGTCTGGGCCGGTTATTAACAAAGAACGTAATTTCAACTATCTCCAACTCAAGGTCGAAACTTTGCCACACTTTTTCGAACGTCATAACGTGCGTTCAAAAAAAAAACGAGGCTGCGTTGGACATGGAAAAACTTTGTGCATCAATTTAGTGTAGCAAAATTTCAAAATGTCAGTTCGAGTCTGTTCATGTTTAGGTTGGTTTAGGTTAGCTTCCTTGTTGACAATGTGATAAATCATTATGGGATAAAAAAAAAGTGCAAAACATTTCCCGGTATCGTTGTGAATCCAAACATCAATCTATTCATTGTTACAGCTTCTCCTCTGTTGAGGAGAATATCGGCACGACCACCAGTGGGGTCATTAATTTGATATAACTGTAAGTCGTGAATAGATCGATGAAGAAGAATCAGTCTCAAAACCGAAAAATGACTTGAGAATATTTGGCAGCACTCAGTTACCCGTCAACCTTCATGGGTCATCAGTCTCTATGCGCAACTCGAGACCTACCAATTCAGTTTAAGAGCAACTGCATTCTCAATTAATATTTCAAAAATCGTTGTATATATAGTTAAACACGGACGTCGACCGTTAGGGAGTTGTATTACTCAATATACATTAGGAGAAAAAGGTTCGGGTTTGCTTGGATTCGAAGGTTTATTATTTTAGGAGGCCAAAAAATTTAGACGAGTTACGGCAAAAAATCGAAAGCAATTGCGATAAATGTTTGTTTTTGGAGTTTAATTACGGATTGTCTTTCATTAATATTTACATTAATTTTTTTTACATGTTCACATTTTATTTAAAGTACCAAAATTTGTTTCCCCATCATTTGAGTAATAATAATAATAATAATAATATGTTTGTGACCTACCAATCGTTGTATACATAGTTAAACACGAACGTAGACCACTAGTGAGTTATAAATTACACAATATACATTAGAAAAAAAAGGTTCGGATTTGCTTGGATTCGAAGGTTTAAAAAGCAATGATTATTAAAAATGCTCATTAAAAATAAAATTAAACTGTCCTAGCATTTGGGCCGTTTTATTTCGATGGTAAATTTTAAACTGACATATCTTGACATTTGTCAAATCTATGTTTATGTTTTCTATGGTTTCTACCCTGGAAAACCGATAAATTCCGTGACCAACGCAGCCTCGTTTTTTTTTTTAACGCACGTTAGTTATGCCATGGCCTGAGCTGTCTCCGGTTTTTTAACGCTCATTAGTAAATATTCCTATCATACATATCCAGCAAAATAAAAAATAAACCCAGGCTAAATTACTTATAGTAAGCACAATATTTCATCCGGTAAAAAAACTGAATATTTTCTGCGTTTAATACTCAACATTTTGTATTTTTTACCGGACAAAATTATGAGAAAATAAAAATTGCATTTGAAATTTTTGAATTTGTAAGCGCCATCTACACTGGTGATTAATAATAATTGACACAGCGACCTATATTACCGTCTTGGTTTTTCGCCGGCAAAACGTTTTTGTAGGTTAGGTCAGTTGCATTAGAATTACCAAAAATTCTGCAATTAAAACACAATAATGGCATCGTCAGGTGACAAATCCAAGGTACTGGCTGTTCACACCATTTCCAATACGACACTGACGGCTATTTTTCAGAACCAAAGCGACCAGAAAGAGAAGAAACGTAAAGAGTCGATCTTGGATTTATCCAAGTACTAGCTGAATGTACCCGGCGTTGCCCGGACGTAGATTAAATAAACGCAGTGTTGACAAAAGTGGTGTATTTGTGATGTAGACTAATCGACATTATAATACAATTAAACAGGAATGCTCTACTTTTCCAATCACAAAATAAACAAATTTGCTGAAATTAACCTGCATTGCCAGGACCGGGTACTTCAATATGATTTGGAAAATGACGATAATTTCGTTTCTGGGTGCAAGCTCCTTTTTTTTCACTCTTTTTCACTCTTCAAGAGAAGGAGAGTTGACAGAGAAGCTGAACTATTCCAAATTATTCCCATTTAGTTCTCTAACAACATTAAAGAATGTCGTCGAAGAATGTTGAAATATATAAATAAATAATTTCTCACCATAAAAACGATGTATTTGGTGTAGTTTCGGATGATTAGGTTTTTTTTGGGGATTGTTTTGAATGGTTATTGATGGTTGGCGGGGTTTAGCTTTGGTAAACGAAACTTTTGGTAATTTTAATGCGATTGGGTTTAGTTTGGCTTGGTAAGAAGTGGTTGGGGTGATATAGCGGAAGTCGAAGTAATTTATGCGAGTTTAGCGTAGTTTGCTTGTAATTCGTAATTTTTTTACATTTTAGGTTGATGTGGGGTAGTTTGGAATGGCAAGTGTATGATTTTTGAGAGTAGTTTGGAATGGTACATTATGTTTAGGGGTTTTTAACGTATTCAGGTAAAATATACAGAAAATTTGGTAATTTTAAAATGAACAATTATAGTGCGAACCTCTTGAGCTCTATTTTCGGTAATAAAATGCAATAGGAAAGATAGTAAAAAAGACTATTTCCATCACTTTTCAGAGGAATTATACGTGGTGGTATTTGTACCCCGCTTACTATTCCTCCATCTTAGTTATAAATAATGCAGAACAATAATGAACACAATGTACATAAAATAAATAGTGTAAATCGTGTATAAGCACACATTACTTATGATGTCAGTGAAATCCGGTAAAACTGCAAATTTCGGATTTTGGCCGGAGCAGGTTTGGTGAAGATCAAATACACCACTATCATTAAATGAACGTAAAAATTACCGTACGGTATATAAGTGGAGTCCGGTACGACGATGGTAATTTTTCGAAAATCGATTGGGGAGATATTTACTTAACGTCAAGAACAAATCGGGAATATTATATTAAAAAAATTTATTTAATAGCGATAGAACTTCGAATACTGATGCGTCGCCTCGACCTTGGCGACGTTGAGTACCAGCGTTCCAGACGCTGAAGCAGCAATTTTAACAATTATATTAGGTGCACGTGCCTAGTGCGTATTAAAAAAATTTGGATTACCAAATAATACTCGCGCAGGTGTACTCGACTGGCCCGTCATAATTTGCACAAAATAAATTAACATACTAAAGTATATAAATATTTTGACGGGAATGTGGTGAGTGTAAAAATCTTATTCGGCCTCTCCGACAAACTAACACTTGTTTACATTAACATGCATACATTCATGGACCTGTGACGAATTACAAACAAATATCTAAATTTCAAGTGTTCCATTTGATTTCGTTTCTGGATGCAAGCGGTTTTTTTCACTCTTGTCAGTCTGAACTTATTACATAGTGATATTTTCACATCCAGGTGCCCTAAATTTATTTTGCCGCTGATTTCAAAAATTTTTCTGGAAGGAAAGTAGTCAGCAGTGGGGCTCGTCAGGGGTGGCAGGGTTGGCAGTGCCACTCCAAGTATAAATTTACTATCGAACACAAAATTAGTTCTGTAATTCAGTTGCAGAATTATGAATTTTTCAGATATTTTCACGAAAATTTAGCGCTTACACCGCCACTGGTATGAATGTCAGTGATATCTGGTACATACAACGGTGAAAATTTCGGGGCAAATTTGGTGAAAAACAAATACACCACTATCATTAACTAAACGTAAAAATTAGCGTACAAATATAAGTGGAGTCCGGTCCGATGCTGATAATTTTTCGAAAATTGATTGGGGGCAGATTTGGTTAACGCGAGGATCAAATGTTAAATTAAAATACTTTATTTGATAGCGGTAGACCTTCGAACACTGTTGCGTCGCCTCAGCGAATTTGGCGACTTTGCGAACAGTTTCCGACACTGGAGCAGCAATTTTCACAATTGTAGTTGTGTTAAAATTAAACACCGCGATCGAGTACTGCTCCACACGCTGAACCAGCAATTCTCGAATTCTAAGAAACGATAAGAAATGCTTATCCAACGCTTGGTATGTGCGAATTTCTGCATAGACACTCAATCAAACTAAATCGAGCATGGCCTTTTCACGTTTCTGACCTTGCCCTTGACGTGGCAGGCTCCAGCTGCTTAAATAATGTAAAAATCTTATTCGGCCTCTCCAATAAACTCACATTTGTTTACATTAACACGCATTCCCTCATGGACTTGTGACGAATTACAAACAAATATTTCAACTTCAAGTGTTCCATCTAATTTCGTTTCTGGGTGCAAGCTCCTTTATTTTCACTCTAGTCAGTCTAAACTTATTACACAGAGTTATATTTTCAAATCCAGGCGCCCTAAAGAATTTTGTCGTTGTTTTCAAAAGTTCCAAGAGAAGGAGAGTTGACATAGAAGCTAAATTATGCCAAATTATTCCCATTTAGTTCTCTGACAACGTTAAAGACAATGTTGAAATATATAAATACAAAATTTTACACCATAAAAACGAAGTATTTAGGAATTATGTATAAAAAAAGTCGAAGTTATTCTTCGCTCTTGAGCTCTATTTCCGGTATTAAAAATGCAATAGGAAAGATAGTAAGAAAGACTATTTCCATCACTTTGCACGGGAATTATACGTGGTGGTGTTTGTTCTCCGCTTACTATTAGATTTTCAAACTGCTCCATCTTATAAATAATGCAGAACAATAATGAACGCAATGTACGTAAAATAAATAGTGTAAATAAATCGTGTCTAAGCATACAATACTTAAGCGTATGATGTCAGTGAAAATTTCGGATTTCGGCCGGAGCAGGTTTGGTGAAGAACAAATACACCACTATCATTAACTGAACGGTAAAAATTAGCGTACGAAAATAAGTGAAGTCCGGTCCGACGCTGGAAATTTTTCGAAAATCGATTGGGGAGAGTTTTGGTTAACGGCAAGAACAAATCGGGAATATTATATTAAAATAATTTATTTAATAGCGATAGAACTTTGAATACCGATGCGTCGCCTCGACCTTGGCGACGTTGAGTACCAGCGTTCCAGACGCTGAAGCAGCAATTTTCACAATTATATGAGGTGCACGTGCCTAGTGCGTATAAAAACAATTTGGATAACAAAAGAGATTAATTTGTATGTACCAAATAATACTCGCACAGGTGTACTCGTATGGCCCGTCATAATTTTCACAAAATCAATTTAAGAAATTAACATTCTAAAGTAAATAAATATTTTGACAGGAATGTTAAAAATCTTATTCGGTCTCTCCGACAAACTAACACTTGTTTACATTAACATGCAATTCTTCATGGACCTGTGACGAATTACAAACAAATATCGAAATTTCAAGTGTTCCATGTCCGTCTGAACTTATTACACAGTGATATTTTTACATTCAGGCGCCCTAAATTATTTTGACGTTGATTTATAAAGTTTCCCTGGAAGGAGAGTAGTCAGCAGGTGCCTCGTCAGGGGTGGCAGGGTTGGCAGTGCCACTCCAAGTATAAATTCACTATCGAACACAAAGATAGTTCTGATTCAATTGCAGAATTTCGAATTTTTCAGATATTTTTACGAAACTCTAGCGCTTACACGGCCTTTATACCTCTTTAAAGTTAAAAACCATAGAGCTGTTTATACAAATGCACGCATGTTGAAAAGGTAGGGCTTGCCCCGTCAGCGTGTTGCAATTCATAAATACGTTTATGTTTGCATCTCAACTGGAACAAATATTTATTGGAAGGTGGAAGAGAATCGAAATAGGTATCAGCCTATTTAATATTCAGAATAACGACTATTAGTCGGAACAATATATTTTATGTGCAGATATTTATTAATATTTTATGATTTAATACGATAAGGCATTTATAAATAACACAACCAAATAGAAGATTTTGATTGAAAACGATTATTAATTTATGGTAGCCGAAGTAATTTAAGTGAGTTTGGCATAGCTTGCTATGTTTTGTAGCATTTTTTGTAATTTTAAAGTGATTGGGCTTAGTTTGGGGTGGTAAGGGGTAGTTGGGGGTGATTTATGGTAGCCGAAATAATTCAGGTGAGTTTGAGATAGTTTGCTATGGCTTGTAGCATTTTTCGTAATTTTAAAGTGATTGGGCTTATTTTGGGGTGGTAAGGGGTAGTTGGGGTGATTTATGGTAGCCGAAGTAATTTAGGTGAGTTAGGCATAGTTTGCTATGATTTGTTGAATATTTTGTAATTTTAAAATGATTGGGTTTATTTTGGGGTTGTAAGGGGTAGTTCGGGGTGATTTATGGTAGCCGAAGTAATTTAGGGGAGTTTGGCATAGTTTGCTACGGTTTGTAGAATTTTTTTGTAATTTTAAAGTGATTGAGCCTATTTTGGGGTGGTAAGGGGTAGTTGGGGGTGATTTATGGAAGCCAAAGTAATTTAGATGAGTTTGGCATAGTTTGATAAGGCTTGTAACATTTTTTGTAATTTTAAAGTGATTGGGCTGAGTTTGGGGTGGTAAGGGGTAGTTGGGGGTGATTTATGATAGCCGAAGTAATTTAAGTGAGTTTGGCATAGTTTGCTATGGTTTGTAGCATTTTTTGTAATTTTAAAGTGATTGGGCTTATTTTGGGGTGGTAAGGGGTAGTTGGGGCTGATTTATGGTAGCCGAAGTAATTTAGGTGAGTTAGGCATAGTTTGCTATGGTTTGTAGCATTTTTTTGTAATTTTAAAGTGATTGGGCTTATTTTGGGGTAGTAAGGGGTTGTTGGGGGTGATTTATGTTAGCCGATGTAATTTAGGTGAGTTAGGCATAGTTTGCTATGGTTTGTAGCATTTTTTGTAATTTTAAAGTGATTGGGCTTATTTTGGGGTAGTAAGGGGTTGTTGGGGGTGATTTATGTTAGCCGAAGTAATTTAAGTGAGTTTGGCATAGTTTGCTATGGTTTGTAGCATTTTTTGTAATTTTAAAGTGATTGGGCTTATTTTGGGGTGGTAAGGGGTAGTTGGGGCTGATTTATGGTAGCCGAAGTAATTTAGGTGAGTTAGGCATAGTTTGCTATGGTTTGTAGCATTTTTTTGTAATTTTAAAGTGATTGGGCTTATTTTGGGGTAGTAAGGGGTTGTTGGGGTTGATTTATGTTAGCCGAAGTAATTTAGGTGAGTTAGGCATAGTTTCCTATGGTTTGTAGCATTTTTTGTAATTTTAAAGTGATTGGGCTTATTTTGGGGTAGTAAGGGGTTGTTGGGGGTGATTTATGTTAGCCGAAGTAATTTAGGTGAGTTAGGCATAGTTTGCTATGGTTTGTAGCATTTTTTGTAATTTTAAAGTGATTGGGATGAGTTAGGGGTGGTAAGGGGTAGTTGGGGGTGATTTATGTTAGCCGAAGTAATTTAAGTGAGTTAGGCATAGTTTGCTATGGTTTGTAGCATTTTTTGTAATTTTAAAGTGATTGGGATGAGTTAGGGGCGGTAAGGGGTAGTTGGGGGTGATTTATGATAGCCGAAGTAATTTAAGTGAGTTTGGCATAGTTTGCTATGGTTTGTAGCATTTTTTGTAATTTTAAAGTGATTGGGCTTATTTTGGGGTAGTAAGGGGTTGTTGGGGGTGATTTATGTTAGCCGAAGTAATTTGGGTGAGTTAGGCATAGTTTGCTATGGTTTGTAGCATTTTTTGTAATTTTAAAGTGATTGGGATGAGCTAGGGGTGGTAAGGGGTAGTTGGGGGTGATTTATGATAGCCGAAGTAATTTAAGTGAGTTTGGCATAGTTTGCTATGGTTTGTAGAATTTTTTTTAATTTTAAAGTGATTGGGCTTATTTTGGGGTAGTAAGGGGTTGTTGGGGGTGATTTATGTTAGCCGAAGTAATTTAGGTGAGTTTGGCATAGTTTGCTACGGTTTGTAGAATTTTTTTGTAATTTTAAAGTGATTGGGCTTATTTTGGGGTGGTAAGGGGTAGTTTGGGGTGATTTATGGAAGTCAAAGTAATTTAGATGAGTTTGGCATAGTTTGCTACGGTTTGTAGAATTTTTTTGTAATTTTAAAGTGATTGGGCTTATTTTGGGGTGGTAAGGGGTAGTTGGGGGTGATTTTTGGTAGACGAAATAATATGTGTGAGTTGGACATAATCTGCCATGATTTGTGTCATTTTGTTTTATTTTAAAGTGATTGGAGTTACTTGGGGTTGCTAAGGGGTGGTAAGGGATGATTTAAAATAACGGATCTAGTTTATGTCAGTTTGGCATAGTTCGGGAATTTTTTGGGGTTGATTTGGTAAAGTTTGCAGTGGTAAGAGATATTTGAGGATGTTTAATGTTGACGGATTAAATTTGGAGTGATTTGGTAATTTTTAATTGAGTCACGGATCGACATTATAATTGAAATCAAAATTATAATTGAAATATCTGCGGCCTCGCTAGGTACGGCAAAAGTATGATCACGAAAGCAGAAACTCGACGTTGAAATTGTTTAGGTTAAATAAGTGCTTTTAATGTAAACCGGTCGCCCGTCGTCGAAGTTGTTTTGGCTAGATACGTGCTTCTAACATAAACACGGTCTCCGCGATCCGATCATTTTTTGTTTATTTTAGCCGGTTTTTATTGAATTACAAAGGAACCGGGCCGAATTTCGCAAAATCCCTTCTTAGTGTTCAGTTTCGGCACATGATACACCCGTGTCTAAAATTTCAAGTCTCCAGCCCTCACGGTTTGGGCTGTGGGTTGATTATGAATCAGTGTGTAGATGTGCAGATGAATGAGTGAATGAATGAGTGTGTCAGTGAGGACACTTCGCTTTATATATATAGATTACAAAAAAAGGTGTACAAATCATAACAAACTATGCCAGACTCACCTAAATTACTTCGGCTACTCTAAATCATCACCAACTAACCCTTACCACAACAAACTAAACCCAATCACTTTTAAATTACAAAAAAATGCTAGTAACCATAGCAAACTATGCCAAACTCACCTAAATTACTTCGGCTACCATAAATCATCACCAACTAACCCTTACCACAACAAACTTAACCCAATCACTTTTAAATTACAAAAAAATGCTACTAACCATAGCAAACTATGCCAAACTCACCTAAATTATTTCGGCTATCAAAAATCACCCCCAACTACACTTTACAGCAACAAACTAAACCCAATCACTTTAAAATTACCAAAAATGCTAAAAATTATAACAAACTATACCAGAATCACCTAAATTACTTCGGTTACCGTAAATCACCCCCAAGTATCCCTTACCACAACAAACCAAACCATATCATCTTAAAATTACAAAAAAAGGTGTACAAATCATAACAAACTATGCCAGACTCACCTAAATTACTTCGGCAACTCTAAATCATCACCAACTAACCCTTACCACAACAAACTAAACCCACTCACTTTTAAATTAAAAAAAAATGCTAGTAACCATAGCAAACTATGCCAAACTCACCTACATTACTTCGGCTACCATAAATCATCACCAACTAACCCTTACCACAACAAACTTAACCCAATCACTTTTAAATTACAAAAAAATGCTACTAACCATAGCAAACTATGCCAAACTCACCTAGATTACTTCGGCTATCAAAAATCACCCCCAACTACATTTTACAGCAACAAACTAAGCCCAATCACTTTAAAATTACAAAAAAATGCTAAAAATCATAACAAACTATACCAGAATCACCTAAATTACTTCGGCTAACGTAAATCACCCCCAACTATCCCTTACCACAACAAACCAAACCATATCATCTTAAAATTACAAAAAAAGGTGTACAAATCATAACAAACTATGCCAGACAAACCAAACCCAATCACTTTTAAATTACAAAAAAATGCTACTAACCATAGCAAATTATGCCGAATTCACCTAAATTACTTCGGCTATCAAAAATCACCCCCAACTACGCTTTACAGCAACAAACTAAGCCCAATCACTTTAAAATTACAAAACAATGCTAAAAATCATAACAAACTATGCCAGAATCACCTAAATTACTTTGGCTACCGTAAATCACCCCCAACTATCCCTTACCACAACAAACCATACCATATCATCTTCAAATTACAAAAAAAGGTGTACAAATCATAACAAACTATGCCAGACTCACCTAAATTACTTCGGCTACTCTTAATCATCACCAACTAACCCTTACCACAACAAACTAAACCCAATCACTTTTAAATTAAAAAAAATGCTACTAACCATAGTAAACTATGCCAAACTCACCTAAATTACTTCAGCTACCATAAATCATCACCATCTAACCCTTACCACAACAAACTACACCCAATCACTTTTAATTTACAATAAAATGCTACTAACCATAGCAAACTATGCCAAACTCACCAAAATTACTTCGGCTATCAAAAATCACCCCCAACTACACTTTACAGCAACAAACTAAGCCCAATCACTTTAAAATTACAAAAAAATGCTAAAAATTATAACAAACTATACCAGAATCACCTAATTTACTTCGGCTAACGTAAATCACCCCCAACTAACCCTTACCACAACAAACCAAACCATATTATCTTAAAATTACAAAAAAAGGTGTACAAATCATAACAAACTATGCCAGACTCACCTAAATTACTTCGGCTACACTAAATCATCACCAACTAACCCTTACCACAACAAACTAAACCCAATCACTTTTAAATTACAAAAAAATGCTACTAACCATAGCAAACTATGCCAAACTCACCTAAATTACTTCGGCTATCAAAAATCATCACCAACTAACCCTTACCACAACAAACTTAACCCAATCACTTTTAAATTACAAAAAAATGCTACTAACCATAGCAAACTATGCCAAACTCACCTAGATTACTTCGGCTATTAAAAATAACCCCCAACTACATTTTACAGCAACAAACTAAGCCCAATCACTTTAAAATTACAAAAAAATGCTAAAAATCATAACAAACTATACCAGAATCACCTAAATTACTTCGGCTACCGTAAATCACCCCCAACTATCCCTTACCACAACAAACCAAACCATATCATCTTAAAATTACAAAAAAAGGTGTACAAATCATAACAAACTATGCCAGACAAACCAAACCCAATCACTTTTAAATTACAAAAAAATGCTACTAACCATAGCAAACTATGCCAAACTCACCTTAATTACTTCGGCTATCAAAAATCACCCCCAACTACACTTTACAGCAGCAAACTAAGCCCAATCACTTTAAAATTACAAAAAAATGCTAAAAATCATAACAAACTATACCAGAATCACCTAAATTACTTCGGCTACCGTAATCACCCCCAACTATCCCTTACCACAACAAACCAAACCATATCAACTTAAAATTACAAAAAAGGTGTAAAAATCATAACAAACTATGCCAGACTCACCTAAATTACTTCGGCTACTCTAAATCATCACCAACTAATCCTTACCACAACAAACTAAACCCAATCACATTTAAATTACAAAAAAATGCTAGTAACCATAGCAAACTATGCCAAACTCACCTAAATTACTTCGGCTACCATAAATCATCACCATCTAACCCTTACCACAACAAACTACACCCAATGACTTTTAAATTACAATAAAATGCTACTATCCATAGCAAACTATGCCAAACTCACCAAAATTACTTCGGCTATCAAAAATCACCCCCAACTACACTTTACAGCAACAAACTAAGCCCAATCACTTTAAAATTACAAAAAAATGCTAAAAATTATAACAAACTATACCAGAATCACCTAAATTACTTCGGCTACCGTAAATCACCCCCAACAATCCCTTACCACAACAAACCAAACCTTATCATTTTAGAATTACAAAAAAAGTTGTACAAATCATAACAAACTATGCCAGACTCACCTAACTTACTTCGGCTACTTTAAATCATCACCAACTAACCCTTACCACAACAAACTAAACCCGATCACTTTTAAATTACAAAAAAGTGCTACAAGCCATAGCAAACTATGCCAAACTCACCTAAATTACTTCGGCTATCAAAAATCACCCCCAACTACACTTTACAGCAACAAACTAAGCTCAATCACTTTAAAATTACAAAAAAATGCTAAAAATTATAACAAACTATACCAGAATCACCTAATTTACTTCGGCTAACGTAAATCACCCCCAACTAACCCTTACCACAACAAACCAAACCATATTATCTTAAAATTACAAAAAAAGATGTACAAATCATAACAAACTATGCCAGACTCACCTAAATTACTTCGGCTACACTAAATCATCACCAACTAACCCTTACCACAACAAACTAAACCCAATCACTTTTAAATTACAAAAAAATGCTACTAACCATAGCAAACTATGCCAAACTCACCTAAATTACTTCGGCTATCAAAAATCATCACCAACTAACCCTTACCACAACAAACTTAACCCAATCACTTTTAAATTACAAAAAAATGCTACTAACCATAGCAAACTATGCCAAACTCACCTAGATTACTTCGGCTATTAAAAATAACCCCCAACTACATTTTACAGCAACAAACTAAGCCCAATCACTTTAAAATTACAAAAAAATGCTAAAAATCATAACAAACTATACCAGACTCACCTAAATTACTTCGGCTACTCTAAATCATCACCAACTAATCCTTACCACAACAAACTAAACCCAATCACATTTAAATTACAAAAAAATGCTAGTAACCATAGCAAACTATGCCAAACTCACCTAAATTACTTCGGCTACCATAAATCATCACCATCTAACCCTTACCACAACAAACTACACCCAATGACTTTTAAATTACAATAAAATGCTACTATCCATAGCAAACTATGCCAAACTCACCAAAATTACTTCGGCTATCAAAAATCACCCCCAACTACACTTTACAGCAACAAACTAAGCCCAATCACTTTAAAATTACAAAAAAATGCTAAAAATTATAACAAACTATACCAGAATCACCTAAATTACTTCGGCTACCGTAAATCACCCCCAACAATCCCTTACCACAACAAACCAAACCTTATCATTTTAGAATTACAAAAAAAGTTGTACAAATCATAACAAACTATGCCAGACTCACCTAACTTACTTCGGCTACTTTAAATCATCACCAACTAACCCTTACCACAACAAACTAAACCCGATCACTTTTAAATTACAAAAAAGTGCTACAAACCATAGCAAACTATGCCAAACTCACCTAAATTACTTCGGCTATCAAAAATCACCCCCAACTACACTTTACAGCAACAAACTAAGCTCAATCACTTTAAAATTACAAAAAAATGCTAAAAATTATAACAAACTATACCAGAATCACCTAATTTACTTCGGCTAACGTAAATCACCCCCAACTAACCCTTACCACAACAAACCAAACCATATTATCTTAAAATTACAAAAAAAGATGTACAAATCATAACAAACTATGCCAGACTCACCTAAATTACTTCGGCTACTCTAAATCATCACCAACTAACCCTTACCACAACAAACTAAACCCAATCACTTTTAAATTACAAAAAAATGCTACTAACCATAGCAAACTATGCCAAACTCACCTAAATTACTTCGGCTATCAAAAATTACCCCCAACTACACTTTACAGCAACAAACTAAGCCCAATCACTTTAAAATTACACAAAAATGCTAAAAATCGTAACAAACTATACCAGAATCACCTAAATTACTTCGGCTACCGTAAATCACCCCCAACATTCCCTTACCACAACAAACCAAACCATATCATATTAAAATTACAAAAAAAGGTGTACAAATCATAACAAACTATGCCAGACTCACCTAAATTACTTCGGCTACACTAAATCATCACCAACTAACCCTTACCACAACAAACTAAACCCAATCACTTTTAAATTACAAAAAAATGCTACTAACCATAGCAAACTATGCCAAACTCACCTAAATTACTTCGGCTATCAAAAATTACCCCCAACTACACTTTACAGCAACAAACTAAGCCCAACCACTTTAAAATTACAAAAAAATTCTACAAACCGTTGCAAACTATGCCAAACTCCCCTAAATTACTTCGGCTACCATAAATCACCCCGAACTACCTCTTACAACACCAAAATAAACCCAATCATTTTAAAATTACAAAATATTCAACAAATCATAGCAAACTATGCCTAACTCACCTAAATTACTTCGGCTACCATAAATCACCCCCAACTACCCCTTACCACCCCAAAATAAGCCCAATCACTTTAAAATTACAAAAAATGCTACAAACCATAGCAAACTATGCCTAACTTACCTAATTTCCTTCGGCTACCATAAATCACCCCCAACTACCCCTTACCACCCCAAAATAAGCCCAATCACTTTAAAATTACAAAAAATGCTACAAACCATAGCAAACTATGCCGAACCCACTTAAATTACAGCGGCTACCATAAATCACCCCCAACTACCCCTTACCAACCACAAACTAAACCCAATCACTTTAAAATTACAAAAAATGCTACAAACCATAGCAAACTATGCCAAACTCACTTAAATTACTTCGGCTATCATAAATCACCCCCAACTACCCCTTACCGCCCCAAACTCAGCCCAATCACTTTAAAATTACAAAAAATGTTACAAGCCATATCAAACTATGCCAAACTCATCTAAATTACTTTGGCTTTCATAAATCACCCCCAACTACCCCTTACCACCCCAAAATAGGCTCAACCACTTTAAAATTACAAAAAAATTCTACAAACCGTAGCAAACTATCTCAAACTCACCTGAATTACTTCGGTTACCATAAATCACCCCCAACTACCCCTTACCAACCACAAACTAAACCCAATCACTTTAAAATTACAAATAATGCTACAAACCATAGCAAACTATGCCTAACTCACCTAAGTTACTTCCGCTACCATAAATCACCCCCAAATACCCCTTACCACCCCCAAAATAAGCTCAATCACTTTAAAATTACAAAAAATGCTACAAACCATAGCAAACTATGCCTAACTCACCTAAATTACTTCGGCTACCATAAATCACCCCCAACTACCCCTTACCACCCCAAAATAAGCCCAATCACTTTAAAATTACGAAAAATGCTACAAGCCATTGCAAACTATCTCAAACTCACCTGAATTACTTCGGCTACCATAAATCACCCCCAACTACCCCTTACCACCCCAAAATAAGCCCAATCACTTTAAAATTACAGAAAATGTTACAAACCATAGCAAACTATGTCAAGCTCACTTAAATTACTTCGGCTACCATAAATCACCCCCAACTACCCCTTACCACCCCAAAATAGGCTCAATCACTTTAAAATTACAAAAAAATTCTACAAACCGTAGCAAACTATCTCAAACTCACCTGAATTACTTCGGCTACCATAAATCACCCCCAACTACCCCTTACCAACCACAAACTAAACCCAATCACTTTAAAATTACAAAAAATGCTACAAACCATAGCAAACTATGCCTAACTCACCTAAATTACTTCGGCTACCATAAATCACCCCCAAATACCCCTTACCACCCCCAAAATAAGCTCAATCACTTTAAAATTACAAAAAATGCTACAAACCATAGCAAACTATGCCAAACTCACCTAAATTACTTCGGCTATCAAAAATCACCCCCAACTATACTTTACAGCAACAAACTAAGCCCAATCACTTTAAAATTACATATAAATGCTAAAAATCATAACAAACTATACCAGAATCACTTAAATTACTTCGGCTACCGTAAATCACCCCCAACTATCCCTTAGCACAATAAACCAAACCATATCCTCTTAAAATTACAAAAAAAGGTGTACAAATCATAACAAACTATGCCAGACTCACCTAAATTACTTCGGCTACTCTAAATCATCACCAACTAACCCTTACCACAACAAACTAAACCCAATCACATTTAAATTACAAAAAAATGCTACTTACCATAGCAAATTATGCCAAACTCACCTAAATTACTTCGGCTATCAAAAATCACCCCCAACTACACTTTACAACAACAAACTAAGCCCAATCACTTTAAAATTACATAAAAATGCTAAACATCATAACAAACTATACCAGAATCACTTAAATTACTTCAGCTACCGTAAATCACCCCCAACTATCCCTTACCACAACAAGCCAAACCATATCATCTTAAAATTACAAAAAAAGGTGTACAAATCATAACAAACTATGCCAGACTCACCTAAATTACTACGGCTATTCTAAATCATCACCAACTAACCCTTACCACAACAAACTAAACCCAATCACTTTTAAATTACAAAAAATGCTACCAACCATCGCAAACTATGCCAAACTCACCTAAATTACTTCGGCTATCAAAAATCACCCTCAACTACACTTTACAGCAACAAACTAAACCCAATCACTTTAAAATTACATAAAAATGCTAAAAATCATAACAAACTATACCAGAATCACTTAAATTACTTCGGCTACCGTAAATCACCCCCAACTATCCCTTACCACAACAAACCAAACCATATCATCTTAAAATTACAAAAAAAGGTGTACAAATCATAACAAACTATGCCAAACTCACCTAAATTACTTCGGCTACTCTAAATCATCACTAACTAACCCTTACCACAACAAACTAAACCCAATCACATTTAAATTACAAAAAAATGCTACTAACCATAGCAAACTATGCCAAACTCACCTAAATTACTTCGGCTATCAAAAATCACCCCCAACTACACTTTACAACAACAAACTAAGCCCAATCACTTTAAAATTACATAAAAATGCTAAACATTATAACAAACTATACCAGAATCACTTAAATTACTTCAGCTACCGTAAATCACCCCCAACTATCCCATACCACAACAAACCAAACCATATCATCTTAAAATTACAAAAAAAGGTGTACAAATCATAACAAACTATGCCAGACTCACCTAAATTACTACGGCTACTCTAAATCATCACCAACTAACCCTTACCACAACAAACTAAACCCAATCATTTTTAAATTACAAAAAAATGCTACTAACCATAGCAAACTATGCCAAACTCACCTAAATTACTTCGGCTATCAAAAATCACCCCCAACTATACTTTACAGCAACAAACTAAGCCCAATCACTTTAAAATTACATATAAATGCTAAAAATCATAACAAACTATACCAGAATCACTTAAATTACTTCGGCTACCGTAAATCACCCCCAACTATCCCTTAGCACAATAAACCAAACCATATCCTCTTAAAATTACAAAAAAAGGTGTACAAATCATAACAAACTATGCCAGACTCACCTAAATTACTTCGGCTACTCTAAATCATCACCAACTAACCCTTACCACAACAAACTAAACCCAATCACATTTAAATTACAAAAAAATGCTACTAACCATAGCAAATTATGCCAAACTCACCTAAATTACTTCGGCTATCAAAAATCACCCCCAACTACACTTTACAACAACAAACTAAGCCCAATCACTTTAAAATTACATAAAAATGCTAAACATTATAACAAACTATACCAGAATCACTTAAATTACTTCAGCTACCGTAAATCACCCCCAACTATCCCATACCACAACAAACCAAACCATATCATCTTAAAATTACAAAAAAAGGTGTACAAATCATAACAAACTATGCCAGACTCACCTAAATTACTACGGCTACTCTAAATCATCACCAACTAACCGTTACCACAACAAACTAAACCCAATCACTTTTAAATTACAAAAAATGCTACTAACCATCGCAAACTATGCCAAACTCACCTAAATTACTTCGGCTATCAAAAATCACCCTCAACTACACTTTACAGCAACAAACTAAACCCAATCACTTTAAAATTACATAAAAATGCTAAAAATCATAACAAACTATACCAGAATCACTTAAATTACTTCGGCTACCGTAAATCACCCCCAACTATCCCTTACCACAACAAACCAAACCATATCATCTTAAAATTACAAAAAAAGGTGTACAAATCATAACAAACTATGCCAGACTCACCTAAATTACTTCGGCTACTCTAAATCATCACTAACTAACCCTTACCACAACAAACTAAACCCAATCATTTTTAAATTACAAAAAAATGCTACTAACCATAGCAAACTATGCCAAACTCACCTAAATTACTTCGGCTATCAAAAATCACCCCCAACTATACTTTACAGCAACAAACTAAGCCCAATCACTTTAAAATTACATATAAATGCTAAAAATCATAACAAACTATACCAGAATCACTTAAATTACTTCGGCTACCGTAAATCACCCCCAACTATCCCTTAGCACAATAAACCAAACCATATCCTCTTAAAATTACAAAAAAAGGTGTACAAATCATAACAAACTATGCCAGACTCACCTAAATTACTTCGGCTACTCTAAATCATCACCAACTAACCCTTACCAAAACAAACTAAACCCAATCACTTTTAAATTACAAAAAAATGCTACTAACCATAGCAAACTATGCCAAACTCACCTAAATTACTTCGGCTATTCTAAATCATCACCAACTAACCCTTACCACAACAAACTAAACCCAATCACATTTCAATTACAAAAAAATGCTACTAACCATAGCAAACTATGCCAAACTCACCTAAATTACTTCGGCTATCAAAAATCACCCCCAACTACACTTTACAACAACAAACTAAGCCCAATCACTTTAAAATTACATAAAAATGCTAAACATTATAACAAACTATACCAGAATCACTTAAATTACTTCAGCTACCGTAAATCACCCCCAACTATCCCATACCACAACAAACCAAACCATATCATCTTAAAATTACAAAAAAAGGTGTACAAATCATAACAAACTATGCCAGACTCACCTAAATTACTACGGCTACTCTAAATCATCACCAACTAACCCTTACCACAACAAACTAAACCCAATCACTTTTAAATTACAAAAAATGCTACTAACCATCGCAAACTATGCCAAACTCACCTAAATTACTTCGGCTATCAAAAATCACCCTCAACTACACTTTACAGCAACAAACTAAACCCAATCACTTTAAAATTACATAAAAATGCTAAAAATCATAACAAACTATACCAGAATCACTTAAATTACTTCGGCTACCGTAAATCACCCCCAACTATCCCTTACCACAACAAACCAAACCATATCATCTTAAAATTACAAAAAAAGGTGTACAAATCATAACAAACTATGCCAGACTCACCTAAATTACTTCGGCTACTCTAAATCATCACTAACTAACCCTTACCACAACAAACTAAACCCAATCATTTTTAAATTACAAAAAAATGCTACTAACCATAGCAAACTATGCCAAACTCACCTAAATTACTTCGGCTATCAAAAATCACCCCCAACTATACTTTACAGCAACAAACTAAGCCCAATCACTTTAAAATTACATATAAATGCTAAAAATCATAACAAACTATACCAGAATCACTTAAATTACTTCGGCTACCGTAAATCACCCCCAACTATCCCTTAGCACAATAAACCAAACCATATCCTCTTAAAATTACAAAAAAAGGTGTACAAATCATAACAAACTATGCCAGACTCACCTAAATTACTTCGGCTACTCTAAATCATCACCAACTAACCCTTACCACAACAAACTAAACCCAATCACATTTAAATTACAAAAAAATGCTACTAACCATAGCAAATTATGCCAAACTCACCTAAATTACTTCGGCTATCAAAAATCACCCCCAACTACACTTTACAACAACAAACTAAGCCCAATCACTTTAAAATTACATAAAAATGCTAAACATAATAACAAACTATACCAGAATCACTTAAATTACTTCAGCTACCGTAAATCACCCCCAACTATCCCTTACCACAACAAGCCAAACCATATCATCTTAAAATTACAAAAAAAGGTGTACAAATCATAACAAACTATGCCAGACTCACCTAAATTACTACGGCTATTCTAAATCATCACCAACTAACCCTTACCACAACAAACTAAACCCAATCACTTTTAAATTACAAAAAATGCTACCAACCATCGCAAACTATGCCAAACTCACCTAAATTACTTCGGCTATCAAAAATCACCCTCAACTACACTTTACAGCAACAAACTAAACCCAATCACTTTAATTTTACATAAAAATGCTAAAAATCATAACAAACTATACCAGAATCACTTAAATTACTTCGGCTACCGTAAATGACCCCCAACTATCCCTTACCACAACAAACCAAACCATATCATCTTAAAATTACAAAAAAAGGTGTACAAATCATAACAAACTATGCCAGACTCACCTAAATTACTTCGGCTACTCTAAATCATCACTAACTAACCCTTACCACAACAAACTAAACCCAATCATTTTTAAATTACAAAAAAATGCTACTAACCATAGCAAACTATGCCAAACTCACCTAAATTACTTCGGCTATCAAAAATCACCCCCAACTATACTTTACAGCAACAAACTAAGCCCAATCACTTTAAAATTACATATAAATGCTAAAAATCATAACAAACTATACCAGAATCACTTAAATTACTTCGGCTACCGTAAATCACCCCCAACTATCCCTTAGCACAATAAACCAAACCATATCCTCTTAAAATTACAAAAAAAGGTGTACAAATCATAACAAACTATGCCAGACTCACCTAAATTACTTCGGCTACTCTAAATCATCACCAACTAACCCTTACCAAAACAAACTAAACCCAATCACTTTTAAATTACAAAAAAATGCTACTAACCATAGCAAACTATGCCAAACTCACCTAAATTACTTCGGCTATTCTAAATCATCACCAACTAACCCTTACCACAACAAACTAAACCCAATCACATTTAAATTACAAAAAAATGCTACTAACCATAGCAAACTATGCCAAACTCACCTAAATTACTTCGGCTATCAAAAATCACCCCCAACTACACTTTACAGCAACAAACTAAGCCCAATCACTTTAAAATTACAAAAAAATTCTAAAAATCTTAACAAACTATACCAGAATCACCTAAATTACTTCGGCTACCGTAAATCACCCCCAACTATCCCTTACCACAACAAACCAAACCATATCATCTTAAAATTACAAAAAAAGGTATACAAATCATAACAAACTATGCCAGACAAACCAAACCCAATCACTTTTAAATTACAAAAAAATGCTTCTAACCATAGCAAACTATGCCAAACTCACCTAAATTACTTCGGCTATCAAAAATTACCCCCAACTACACTTTACAGCAACAAACTAAGCCCAATCACTTTAAAATTACAAAAAAATGCTAAAAATCATAACAAACTATACCAGAATCACCTAAATTACTTCGGCTACCGTAAATCACCCCCAACTATCCCTTACCACAACAAACCAAACCATATCATCTTAAAATTACAAAAAAAGGTGTACAAATCATAACAAACTATGCCAGACTCACCTAAATTATTTCGGCTACTCTAAATCATCACTAACTAACCCTTACCACAACAAACTAAACCCAATCATTTTTAAATTACAAAAAAATGCTACTAACCATAGCAAACTATGCCAAACTCACCTAAATTACTTCGGCTATCAAAAATCACCCCCAACTATACTTTACAGCAACAAACTAAGCCCAATCACTTTAAAATCTATATATATAAAGCGAAGTGTCCTCACTGACACACTCATTCATCTACACACTGACTCATAATCAACCCACAGCCCAAACCGTGAGGGCTGGAGACTTGAAATTTTAGACACGGGTGTATCATGTGCCGAAAGTGAACACTAAGAAGGGATTTTGCGAAATTCGGCCCGGTTCCTTTGTAATTCAATAAAAACCGGCTAAAATAAACAAAAAATGATCGGATCGCGGAGACTGTGTTTATGTTAGAAGCACGTATCTAGCCAAAACAACTTCGACGACGGGCGACCGGTTTGCATTAAAAGCACTTATTTAACCTAAACAATTTCAACGTCGAGTTTCTGCTTTTGTGATAAAATTTTTACCGTACCTAGCGAAGCCGCGGATATTTTTATTATAATCTTGATTTCAATTATAATGTCGATCCGTGACTCAATTAAAAATTACAAAACCACTGCAAATTTAATCCGTCTACATTAAACATCCTCAAATATCTCTTACAATTGCAAACTTTACCAAATCAACCCCAAAAAATTCCCGAACTACGCCAAACTGACATAAATTAGATCCGCCGTTATCTTAAATCAGCCCTTACCACCCTCTAGCAACCCCAAGTAACTCCAATCACTTTAAAATAAAACAAAATGACACAAATCATAGCAAACTATGCCTAACTCACCTAAATTACTTCGGCTACCATAAATCACCCCCAACTACCCCTTACCACCCCAAAATAGGCTCAATCACTTTAAAATTACAAAAAAATTCTACAAACCGTAGCAAACTATGCCAAACTCCCCTAAATTACTTCGGCTACCATAAATCACCCCAAACTACCCCTTACCACCCCAAAATAAGCCCAATCACTTTAAAATTACAAAAAATGCTACAAACCATAGCAAACTATTCCAAAGTCACCTAAATTACTTCGGCTATCATAAATCATCCCCAACTACCCCTTACCACCCCAAAATAAGCCCAATCACTTTAAAATTACAAAAAATGTTACAAGCAATATCAAACTATGCCAAATTCATCTAAATTACTTCGGCTACCATAAATCACCCCAACTACCCCTTACCACCCCAAACTAAGCCCAATCACTTTAAAATTACAAAAAATGATACAAACCATAGCAAACTATGCCAAACTCACCCAAATTACTTCGGCTACCATAAATCACCCCCAACTACCCCTTACCCCCCAAGATAAGCCCAATCACTTTAAAATTACAAAAAATGCTACAAACCATAGCAAACTATTCCAAAGTCACCTAAATTACTTCGGCTATCATAAATCATCCCCAACTACCCCTTACCACCTCAAACTCAGCCCAATAACTTTAAAATTACAAAAAATGTTACAAGCAATATCAAACTATGCCAAACTCATCTAAATTACTTCGGCTACCATAAATCACCCCCAACTACCCCTTACCACCCCAAACTAAGCCCAATCACTTTAAAATTACAAAAAATGATACAAACCATAGCAAACTATGCCAAACTCACCCAAATTACTTCGGCTACCATAAATCACCCCCAACTACCCCCTACCACCCCAAAATAAGCCCAATCACTTTAAAATTACAAAAAATTCTACAAACCATAGCAAACTATGCCAAACTCCCCTAAATTACTTCGGCAACCATAAATCACCCCCAACTACCCCTTACCAACCACAAACTAAACCCAATCATTTTAAAATTACAAAAAATGCTGCAAACCATAGCAAACTATGCCAAACTCACTTAAATTACTTCGGCTATCATAAATCACCCCCAACTCCCCTTACCACCCCAAAATAAGCCCAATTACTTTAAAATTACAAAAAATTATACAAACCATAGCAAATTATGTCAAACTCACCTAAATTACTTCGGCTACCATAAATCACCCCCAACTACCCCTTACGACCCCAAAATTAGCCCAATCACTTTAAAATTACGAAAAATGCTACAAACCATAGCAAACTATCTCAAACTCACCTGAATTACTTCGGCTACCATAAATCACCCCCAACTACCCCCTACCACCCCAAAATATGCCCAATCACTTTAAAATTACAAAAAATTCTACAAACCATAACAAACTATGCCAAACTCCCCTAAATTACTTCGGCAACCATAAATCACCCCCAACTACCCCTTACCATTCCAAAATAAGACCAATCACTTTAAAATTACAAAAAATGCTACATACTATAGCAAACTATGCCAAACTCACTTAAATTACTTCGGCTACCATAAATCACCCCCAACTACCCCTTACCAACCACAAACTAAGCCCAATCACTTTAAAATTACAAAAAATGCTACAAACCATAGCAAACTATGCCAAACTCACTTAAATTACTTCGGCTACCATAAATCACCCCCAACTACCCCTTACCAACCACAAACTAAACCCAATCACTTTAAAATTACAAAAAATGTTACAAACCATAGCAAACTATGCCAAACTCACTTAAATTACTTCGGCTATCATAAATCACCCCCAACTACCCCTTACCACCCCAAAATAAGCCCAATTACTTTAAAATTACAAAAAATAATACAAACCATAGCAAACTATGTCAAACTCACCTAAATTACTTCGGCTACCATAAATCACCCCCAACTACCCCTTACCACCCCAAAATAAGCCCAATCATTTTAAAATTACAGAAAATGTTACAAACCATAGCAAACTATGTCAAACTCACTTAAATTACTTAGGCTACCATAAATCACCCCCAACTACCCCTTACCACCCTAAAATAAGCCCAATCGCTTTAAAATTACATAAAATGCTACAAACCATAGAAAACCATGTCAAACTCACCTAAATGACTTCGGCTACCATAAATCACCCCCAACTACCCCTTACCAACCACAAACTAAGCCCAATCACTTTAAAATTACAAAAAATGCTACAAACCATAGCAAACTATTCCAAACTCACTTAAATTACTTCGGCTACCATAAATCACCCCCAACTACCCCTTACCAACCACAAACTAAACCCAATCACTTTAAAATTACAAAAAATGTTACAAACCATAGCAAACTATGCCAAACTCACTTAAATTACTTCGGCTATCATAAATCACCCCCAACTACCCCTTACCACCCCAAAATAAGCCCAATTACTTTAAAATTACAAAAAATTATACAAACCATAGCAAACTATGTCAAACTCACCTAAATTACTTCGGCTACCATAAATCACCCCCAACTACCCCTTACCACCCCAAAATAAGCCCAATTACTTTAAAATTACAAAAAATTATACAAACCATAGCAAACTATGCCAAACTCACTTAAATTACTTCGGCTATCATAAATCACCCCCAACTACCCCTTACCACCCCTAACTCATCCCAATCACTTTAAAATTACAAAAAATGCTACAAACCATACCAAACTATGCCTAACTCACCCAAATTACTTCGGCTAACATAAATTACCCCCAACAACCCCTTACTACCCCAAAATAAGCCCAATCACTTTAAAATTACAAAAAATGCTACAAACCATAGCAAACTATGCCAAACTCACTTAAATTACTTCGGCTATCATAAATCACCCCCAACTACCCCTTACCACCCCTAACTCATCCCAATCACTTTAAAATTACAAAAAATGCTACAAACCATAGCAAACTATGCCTAACTCACCCAAATTACTTCGGCTAACATAAATCACCCCCAACAACCCCTTACTACCCCAAAATAAGCCCAATCACTTTAAAATTACAAAAAATGCTACAAACCATAGCAAACTATGCCAAACTCACTTAAATTACTTCGGCTATCATAAATCACCCCCAACTACCCCTTACCACCCCTAACTCATCCCAATCACTTTAAAATTACAAAAAATGCTACAAACCATAGCAAACTATGCCTAACTCACCCAAATTACTTCGGCTAACATAAATCACCCCCAACAACCCCTTACTACCCCAAAATAAGCCCAATCACTTTAAAATTACAAAAAATGCTACAAACCATAGCAAACTATGCCAAACTCACTTAAATTACTTCGGCTATCATAAATCACCCCCAACTACCCCTTACCACCCCTAACTCATCCCAATCACTTTAAAATTACAAAAAATGCTACAAACCATAGCAAACTATGCCTAACTCACTTAAATTACTTCGGCTAACATAAATCACCCCCAACTACCCCTTACCACCCCTAACTCATCCCAATCACTTTAAAATTACAAAAAATGCTACAAACCATAGCAAACTATGCCTAACTCACCCAAATTACTTCGGCTAACATAAATCACCCCCAACAACCCCTTACTACCCCAAAATAAGCCCAATCACTTTAAAATTACAAAAAATGCTACAAACCATAGCAAACTATGCCAAACTCACTTAAATTACTTAGGCTATCATAAATCACCCCCAACTACCCCTTACCACCCGTAACTCATCCCAATTACTTTAAAATTACAAAAAATGCTACAAACCATAGCAAACTATGCCTAACTCACCCAAATTACTTCGGCTAACATAAATCACCCCCAACAACCCCTTACTACCCCAAAATAAGCCCAATCACTTTAAAATTACAAAAAATGCTACAAACCATAGCAAACTATGCCAAACTCACTTAAATTACTTCGGCTATCATAAATCACCCCCAACTACCCCTTACCACCCCTAACTCATCCCAATCACTTTAAAATTACAAAAAATGCTACAAACCATAGCAAACTATGCCTAACTCACTTAAATTACTTCGGCTAACATAAATCACCCTCAACTACCCCTTACCACCCCTAATTCATCCCAATCACTTTAAAATTACAAAAAATGCTACAAACCATAGCAAACTATGCCAAACTCACTTAAATTACTTCGGCTATCATAAATCACCCCCAACTACCCCTTACCACCCCTAACTCATTCCAATCACTTTAAAATTACAAAAAATGCTACAAACCATAGCAAACTATGCCTAACTCACTTAAATTACTTCGGCTATCATAAATCACCCCCAACTACCCCTTACCACCCCTAACTCATCCCAATCACTTTAAAATTACAAAAAATGCTACAAACCATAGCAAACTATGCCTAACTCATCTAAATTACTTCGGCTAACATAAATCACCCCCAACAACCCCTTACTACCCCAAAATAAGCCCAATCACTTTAAAATTACAAAAAATGCTACAAACCATAGCAAACTATGCCAAACTCACTTAAATTACTTCGGCTATCATAAATCACCCCCAACTACCCCTTACCACCCCTAACTCATTCCAATCACTTTAAAATTACAAAAAATGCTACAAACCATAGCAAACTATGCCTAACTCACCCAAATTACTTCGGCTAACATAAATCACCCCCAACAACCCCTTACTACCCCAAAATAAGCCCAATCACTTTAAAATTACAAAAAATGCTACAAACCATAGCAAACTATGCCAAACTCACTTAAATTACTTCGGCTATCATAAATCACCCCCAACTACCCCTTACCACCCCTAACTCATCCCAATCACTTTAAAATTACAAAAAATGCTACAAACCATAGCAAACTATGCCTAACTCATCTAAATTACTTCGGCTAACATAAATCACCCCCAACAACCCCTTACTACCCCAAAATAAGCCCAATCACTTTAAAATTACAAAAAATGCTACAAACCATAGCAAACTATGCCAAACTCACTTAAATTACTTCGGCTATCATAAATCACCCCCAACTACCCCTTACCACCCCAAACTCAGCCCAATCACTTTAAAATTACAAAAAATGTTACAAGCCATATCAAACTATGCCAAACTCATATAAATTACTTTGGCTTCCATAAATCACCCCCAACTACCCCTTACCACCCCAAAATAGGCTCAATCACTTTAAAATTACAAAAAAATTCTACAAACCGTAGCAAACTATGCCAAACTCCCCTAAATTACTTCGGCTACCATAAATCACCCCGAACTACCCCTTACAACCCCAAAATAAACCCAATCACTTTTAAATTACAAAATATTCAACAAAAAATAGCAAACTATGCCTAACTCACCTAAATTACTTCGGCTACCATAAATCACCCCCAACTACCCCTTACCAACCACAAACTAAACCCAATCACTTTAAAATTACAAAAAATGCTACAAACCATTGCAAACTATGCCAAACTCACTTAAATTACTTCGGCTATCATAAATCACCCCCAACTACCCCTTACCACCCCAAACTCAGCCCAATCACTTTAAAATTACAAAAAATGTTACAAGCCATATCAAACTATGCCAAACTCATCTAAATTACTTTGGCTTCCATAAATCACCCCCAACTACCCCTTACCACCCCAAAATAGGCTCAATCACTTTAAAATTACAAAAAAATTCTACAAACCATAGCAAACTATGCCAAACTCACTTAAATTACTTTGGCTTCTATAAATCACCCCCAACTACCCCTTACCACCCCAAAATAGGCTCAATCACTTTAAAATTACAAAAAAATTCTACAAACCGTAGCAAACTATGCCAAACTCCCCTAAATTACTTCGGCTACCATAAATCACCCCGAACTACCCCTTACAACCCCAAAATAAGCACAATCACTTTAAAATTACAAAATATTCAACAAATCATAGCAAACTATGCCTAACTCACCTAAATTACTTCGGCTACCATAAATCACCCCCAACTACCCCTTACAACCCCAAAATTAGCCCAATCACTTTAAAATTACGAAAAATGCTACAAACCATGGCAAACTATCTCAAACTCACCTGAATTACTTCGGCTACCATAAATCGACTAATAGTCGTTATTCTGAATATTAAATATGCTGATACCTATTTTGATTCTCTTCCACCTTCCAATAAATATTTGTTCCAGTTGAGATGCAAACATAAACGTATTTCTGAATTGCAACACGCTGACGGGGCAAGCCCTACCTTTTCAACATGCGTGCATTTGTATAAACAGCTCTATGGTTTTTAACTTTAAAGAGGTATAAAGGCAGTGTAAGCGCTAGAGTTTCGTAAAAATATCTGAAAAATTCGAAATTCTGCAATTGAATCAGAACTATCTTTGTGTTCGATAGTAAATTTATACTTGGAGTGGCACTGCCAACCCTGCCACCCCTGACGAGGCACCTGCTGACTACTCTCCTTCCAGGGAAACTTTATAAATCAACGTCAAAATAATTTAGGGCGCCTGAATGTGAAAATATCACTGTGTAAGACTGTGTAAGTTCAGACTGACATGGAACACTTGAAATTTCGATATTTGTTTGTAATTCGTCACAGGTCCATGAAGGAATGCATGTTAATGTAAACAAGTGTTAGTTTGTTGGAGAGACCAAATAAGATTTTTAATATTCCTGTCAAAATATTTATTTACTTTAGAATGTTAATTTTTTAAATTCATTTCGTGAAAATTATGACGGGCCATACGAGTACACCTGTGCGAGTATTATTTGGTACATACAAATTAATCTCTTTTGTTATCCAAATTGTTTACATACGCACTAGACACGTGCACCTCATATAATTGTGAAAATTGCTGTTTCAGCGTCTGAAACGCTGGTACTCAACGTCGCCAAGGTCGAGGCGACGCATCGGTATTCGAAGTTCTATCGCTATTAAATAAATTATTTTATTCCCGATATTCCCGATTTGTTCTTGCCGTTAACCAAAACTCTCCCCAATCGATTTTCGAAAAATTTCCAGCGTCGGACCGGACGTCACTTATTATCGTGCGCTAATTTTTACGTTCAGTTAATCATAGTGGTGTATTTGTTCTTCACCAAACCTGCTCCGGCCAAAATCCGAAATATTAAGTATTGTGTGCTTATACACGATTTACACTATTTATTTTACGTACATTGCGTTCATTATGGTTCTGCATTATTTATAACTAAGATGGAGCAGTTTGAAAATCTAATAGTAAGCGGAGAACAAATACCACCATGTATAATTCCCGTGAAAAGTGATGGAAATAGTCTTTCTTACTATCTTTCTTATTGCATTTTTAATACCGGAAATAGAGCTCAAGAGCGAAGAATAACTTCGACTTTTATTATACATAATTCCTAAATACTTCGTTTTTATGGTGTAAAATTTTGTATCTATATATTTCAACATTGTCTTTAACGTTGTCAGAGAACTAAATGGGTATAATTTGGAATAATTTAGCTTCTATGTCAACTCTCCTTCTCTTGAAACTTTGGAAAACAACGACAAAATTCTTTAGGGCGCCTGGATTTGAAAATATAGCTCTGTATAATAAGTTTAGACTGACTAGAGTGAAAAGAAAGGAGCTTGCACCCAGAAACGAAATTAAATGGAACACTTGAAGTTGTAATATTTCTTTGTAATTTGTCAGAAGTCCATGAGGGAATGCGTGTTAATGTAAACAAATGTGAGTTTATTGGAGAGGCCGAATAAGATTTTTACATTATTAAAGCAGCTGGAGCCTACCACGTCAAGGGCAAGGTCACAAACGTGAAAAGGCGATGCTCGATTTAGTTTGATTGAGTATCTATGCAGAAATTCGCACATACCAAGCGTTGGATAAGCCTTTCTTATCGTTTCTTAGAATTCGAGAATTGCTGGTTCAGCGTGTGGAGCAGTACTCGATCGCGGTGTTTAATTTTAACACAACTACAATTGTGAAAATTGCTGCTCCAGCGTCGGAAACTGTTCGCAAAGTCGCCAAATTCGATGAGGCGACACATCAGTGTTCGAAGGTCTACCGCTATCAAATAAAGTATTTTCATTTAACATTTGATCCTCGCGTTAACCAAATCTGCCCCCAATCAATTTTCGAAAAATTACCAGCGTCGAACCGGATTCCACTTATATTTGTACGCTAATTTTTACTTTCAGTTAATGGTAGTGGTGTATTTGTTTTTCACCAAATTTGCCCCTGCTGAAATCCGAAATTTTCACCGTTGTATGTACCAGAGAGCACTGACATTCATACTCTTAATAATTATGTGCTTATACACGTTTTACACTATTTATTTTACGTTCACTGTGTTTATTATTGCTTTACATCATTTATAACTAAGATGGAGAAGTTTGAAAATCTAGCGATGTACAAATACCACACCGTATTATGAAAGGTTATGGAAATTGTCTTTGTCTTTGTATTGATATTTTAATACTGGAACGGAAGCTCAATAGGTTGGCACTTTAATTGTTCAACAAGTGTGTGTTAATGTAAACAGGTGTGAGTCCGTCGGAGAGACCGAATAATATTTTTACATCCACCATATTCCCGTCAAAATATTTATTTATTTTAGAATGTTAATTTTGCCGTTAACAAAATTTGTTCCCAATCACCTTCGCCGTACCGGACGACCGTTCAGTTAATGATAATGGTGTATTTATTTTTCACCAAATCTGCCTCGGCTGAAATCCAAAATTTACAGCGTTGGACCAGACATTACTGACATTGATACGCGTTTTACACTGTTTATTTTACGTAAATACTTTGTGTTCATTATTGCTTTACATCATTTATAACTAAGATGGACAAGTTTGAAAATCTAGCGATGCACAAATACCATAAAATACCACATTTTACCACATACCAAAATTTTAATACTAGAAAGGGAGCTCAAAAGGTTCGCACTTTAATTGTCCAACCAGTTAGGGCCAGGTTGTAATAATTTTTGTGCAGTTCAGAAGGAGATAAGTGTTTGTTTATTCCGGAGATAAGTCAAAATCATCTACATACTGTTCTGTTTGTGAGTTGACTGCAGCAAGAGGAATTGTTCCATTGTGTTTTCAATTTTATCATAACATGATCAGCTAATTTGTAAACTTCGATTTCCCCTAAAATTATATAAAGTTAATTTCGATTTCCTGGAATCGCTTATAGAACAACTGCCTAAAGAGACTATTCAAAAATTTTTATCTCAGATATCAACCAAGGTATCCTCTTTGTCCAAATCATATTGAAGTACCCGGTCCTGGCAACGCAGGTTAATTTCAGCATATTTGTTTATTTTGTGATTGGAAAAGTAGAGCATTCCTGTTTAATTGTATTATAATGTCGATTATTCAACATCACCACTTTAGTCAACACTGAGTTTATTTAATCTACGTCCGAGCAACGCCGGGTACATTCAGCTAGTTACATATAAATGCTAAAAATCATAACAAACTATACCAGAATCACTTAAATTACTTCGGCTACCGTAAATCACCCCCAACTATCCCTTACCACAATAAACCAAACCATACCCTCTTAAAATTACAAAAAAAGGTGTACAAATCATAACAAACTATGCCAGACTCACCTAAATTACTTCGGCTACACTAAATCATCACCAACTAACCCTTACCAAAACAAACTAAACCCAATCACTTTTAAATTACAAAAAAATGCTACTAACCATAGCAAACTATGCCAAACTCACCTAAATTACTTCGGCTATCAAAAATCACCCCCAACTACACTTTACAGCAACAAACTAAGCCCAGTCACTTTAAAATTATAAAAAAATGCTAAAAATTATAACAAACTATACCAGAATCACGTAAATTACTTCCGCTAACGTAAATCACCCCCAACTATCCCTTACCACAAAAAAAACAAACCATATCATCTTAAAATTACAAAAAAAGGAGTACAAATCATAACAAACTATGCCAAACTCACCTAAATTACTTCGGCTATCAAAAATCACCCCCAACTACACTTTACAGCAACGAACTAAGCCCAATCACTTTAAAATTACAAAAAAATGCTAAAAATCATAACAAACTATACCAGAATCACCTAAATTACTTCGGCTACCGTAAATCACCCCCAACTATCCCTTACCACAACAAACCAAACCATATCATCTTAAAATTACAAAAAAAAGTGTACAAATCATAACAAATTATGCCAGACTCACCTAAATTACTTCGGCTACTCTAAATCATCACCAACTAACCCTTACCACAACAAACTAAACCCAATCACTTTTAAATTACAAAAAAATGCTACTAACCATAGCAAACTATGCCAAACTCACCTAAATTACTTCGGCTATCAAAAATCACACCCAACTACATTTTACAGCAACAAACTAAGCCCAATCGCTTTAAAATTACACAAAATTGCTAAAAATCATAACAAACTATACCAGAATCACCTAAATTACTTCGGCTACCGTAAATCACCCCCAACTATCCCTTACCACAACAAACCAAACCATATCATCTTAAAATTCCAAAAAAAGGTGTACAAATCATAACAAACTATGCCAGACTCACCTAAATTACTTCGGCTACTCTAAATCATCACTAACTAACCCTTACCACAACAAACTAAACCCAATCATTTTTAAATTACAAAAAAATGCTACTAACCATAGCAAACTATGCCAAACTCACCTAAATTAATTCGGCTATCAAAAATCACCCCCAACTATACTTTACAGCAACAAACTAAGCCCAATCACTTTAAAATTACATATAAATGCTAAAAATCATAACAAACTATACCAGAATCACTTAAATTACTTCGGCTACCGTAAATCACCCCCAACTATCCCTTACCACAATAAACCAAACCATATCCTCTTAAAATTACAAAAAAAGGTGTACAAATCATAACAAACTATGCCAGACTCACCTAAATTACTTCGGCTACTCTAAATCATCACCAACTAACCCTTACCAAAACAAACTAAACCCAATCACTTTTAAATTACAAAAAAATGCTACTAACCATAGCAAACTATGCCAAACTCACCTAAATTACTTCGGCTATTCTAAATCATCACCAACTAACCCTTACCACAACAAACTAAACCCAATCACTTTTAAATTACAAAAAAATGCTACTAACCATAGCAAACTATGCCAAACTCACCTAAATTACTTCGGCTATCAAAAATCACCCCCAACTACACTTTACAGCAACAAACTAAGTCCAATCACTTTAAAATTACAAAAAAATTCTAAAAATCTTAACAAACTATACCAGAATCACCTAAATTACTTAGGCTACCGTAAATCACCCCCAACTATCCCTTACCACAACAAACCAAACCATATCATCTTAAAATTACAAAAAAAGGTATACAAATCATAACAAACTATGCCAGACAAACCAAACCCAATCACTTTTAAATTACAAAAAAATGCTACTAACCATAGCAAACTATGCCAAACTCACCTAAATTACTTCGGCTATCAAAAATTACCCCCAACTACACTTTACAGCAACAAACTAAGCCCAATCACTTTAAAATTACAAAAAAATGCTAAAAATCATAACAAACTATACCAGAATCACCTAAATTACTTCGGCTACCGTAAATCACCCCCAACTATCCCTTACCACAACAAACCAAACCATATCATCTTAAAATTACAAAAAAAAGTGTACAAATCATAACAAATTATGCCAGACTCACCTAAATTACTTCGGCTACTCTAAATCATCACCAACTAACCCTTACCACAACAAACTAAACCCAATCACTTTTAAATTACAAAAAAATGCTACTAACCATAGCAAACTATGCCAAACTCACCTAAATTACTTCGGCTAACAAAAATCACACCCAACTACATTTTACAGCAACAAACTAAGCCCAATCGCTTTAAAATTACACAAAATTGCTAAAAATCATAACAAACTATACCAGAATCACCTAAATTACTTCGGCTACCGTAAATCACCCCCAACTATCCCTTACCACAACAAACCAAACCATATCATCTTAAAATTCCAAAAAAATATGTACAAATCATAACAAACTATGCCAGACTCACCTAAATTACTTCGGCTACTCTAAATCAACACCAACTAACCCTTACCACAACAAACTAAACCCAATCACATTTAAATTACAAAAAAATGCTACTAACCATAGCAAATTATGCCAAACTCACCTAAATTACTTCGGCTATCAAAAATCACCCCCAACTACACTTTACAGCAACAAACTAAGCCCAATCACTTTAAAATTACATAAAAATGCTAAACATCATAACAAACTATACCAGAATCACTTAAATTACTTCAGCTACCGTAAATCACCCCCAAATATCCCTTACCACAACAAACCAAACCATATCATCTTAAAATTACAAAAAAAGGTGTACAAATCATAACAAACTATGCCAGACTCACCTAAATTACTACGGCTACTCTAAATCATCACCAACTAACCCTTACCACAACAAACTAAACCCAATCACTTTTAAATTACAAAAAATGCTACTAACCATCGCAAACTATGCCAAACTCACCTAAATTACTTCGGCTATCAAAAATCACCCCCAACTACACTTTACAGCAACAAACTAAACCCAATCACTTTAAAATTACATAAAAATGCTGAAAATCATAACAAACTATACCAGAATCACTTAAATTACTTCGGCTACCGTAAATCACCCCCAACTATCCCTTACCACAACAAACCAAACCATATCATCTTAAAATTACAAAAAAAGGTGTACAAATCATAACAAACTATGCCAGACTCACCTAAATTATTTCGGCTACTCTAAATCATCACTAACTAACCCTTACCACAACAAACTAAACCCAATCATTTTTAAATTACAAAAAAATGCTACTAACCATAGCAAACTATGCCAAACTCACCTAAATTACTTCGGCTATCAAAAATCACCCCCAACTATACTTTACAGCAACAAACTAAGCCCAATCACTTTAAAATTACATATAAATGCTAAAAATCATAACAAACTATACCAGAATCACTTAAATTACTTCGGCTACCGTAAATCACCCCCAACTATCCCTTAGCACAATAAACCAAACCATATCCTCTTAAAATTACAAAAAAAGGTGTACAAATCATAACAAACTATGCCAGACTCACCTAAATTACTTCGGCTACTCTAAATCATCACCAACTAACCCTTACCAAAACAAACTAAACCCAATCACTTTTAAATTACAAAAAAATGCTACTAACCATAGCAAACTATGCCAAACTCACCTAAATTACTTCGGCTATTCTAAATCATCACCAACTAACCCTTACCACAACAAACTAAACCCAATCACTTTTAAATTACAAAAAAAAGCTACTAACCATAGCAAACTATGCCAAACTCACCTAAATTACTTCGGCTATCAAAAATCACCCCCAACTACACTTTACAGCAACAAACTAAGCCCAATCACTTTAAAATTACAAAAAAATTCTAAAAATCTTAACAAACTATACCAGAATCTCCTAAATTACTTCGGCTACCGTAAATCACCCCCAACTATCCCTTACCACAACAAACCAAACCATATCATCTTAAAATTACAAAAAAAGGTATACAAATCATAACAAACTATGCCAGACAAACCAAACCCAATCACTTTTAAATTACAAAAAAATGCTACTAACCATAGCAAACTATGCCAAACTCACCTAAATTACTTCGGCTATCAAAAATTACCCCCAACTACACTTTACAGCAACAAACTAAACCCAATCACTTTAAAATTACAAAAAAATGCTAAAAATCATAACAAACTATACCAGAATCACCTAAATTACTTCGGCTACCGTAAATCACCCCCAACTATCCCTTACCACAACAAACCAAACCATATCATCTTAAAATTACAAAAAAAAGTGTACAAATCATAACAAATTATGCCAGACTCACCTAAATTACTTCGGCTACTCTAAATCATCACCAACTAACCCTTACCACAACAAACTAAACCCAATCACTTTTAAATTACAAAAAAAATGCTACTAACCATAGCAAACTATGCCAAACTCACCTAAATTACTTCGGCTATCAAAAATCACACCCAACTACATTTTACAGCAACAAACTAAGCCCAATCGCTTTAAAATTACACAAAATTGCTAAAAATCATAACAAACTATACCAGAATCACCTAAATTACTTCGGCTACCGTAAATCACCCCCAACTATCCCTTACCACAACAAACCAAACCATATCATCTTAAAATTCCAAAAAAAGGTGTACAAATCATAACAAACTATGCCAGGCTCACCTAAATTACTTCGGCTACTCTAAATCATCACCAACTAACCCTTACCACAACAAACTAAACCCAATCACATTTAAATTACAAAAAAATGCTACTAACCATAGCAAATTATGCCAAACTCAACTAAATTACTTCGGCTATCAAAAATCACCCCCAACTATACTTTACAGCAACAAACTAAGCCCAATCACTTTAAAATTACATATAAATGCTAAAAATCATAACAAACTATACCAGAATCACTTAAATTACTTCGGCTACCGTAAATCACCCCCAACTATCCCTTACCACAATAAACCAAACCATATCCTCTTAAAATTACAAAAAAAGGTGTACAAATCATAACAAACTATGCCAGACTCACCTAAATTACTTCGGCTACTCTAAATCATCACTAACTAACCCTTACCACAACAAACTAAACCCAATCATTTTTAAATAACAAAAAAATGCTACTAACCATAGCAAACTATGCCAAACTCACCTAAATTACTTCGGCTATTCTAAATCATCACCAACTAACCCTTACCACAACAAACTAAACCCAATCACTTTTAAATTACAAAAAAATGCTACTAACCATAGCAAACTATGCCAAACTCACCTAAATTACTTCGGCTATCAAAAATCACCCCCAACTACACTTTACAGCAACAAACCAAGTCCAATCACTTTAAAATTACAAAAAAATTCTAAAAATCTCAACAAACTATACCAGAATCACCTAAATTACTTCGGCTACCGTAAATCACCCCCAACTATCCCTTACCACAACAAACCAAACCATATCATCTTAAAATTACAAAAAAAGGTATACAAATCATAACAAACTATGCCAGACAAACCAAACCCAATCACTTTTAAATTACAAAAAAATGCTACTAACCATAGCAAACTATGCCAAACTCACCTAAATTACTTCGGCTATCAAAAATTACCCCCAACTACACTTTACAGCAACAAACTAAGCCCAATCACTTTAAAATTACAAAAAAATGCTAAAAATCATAACAAACTATACCAGAATCACCTAAATTACTTCGGCTACCGTAAATCACCCCCAACTATCCCTTACCACAACAAACCAAACCATATCATCTTAAAATTCCAAAAAAAGGTGTACAAATCATAACAAACTATGCCAGACTCACCTAAATTACTTCGGCTACTCTAAATCATCACTAACTAACCCTTACCACAACAAACTAAACCCAATCATTTTTAAATTACAAAAAAATGCTACTAACCATAGCAAACTATGCCAAACTCACCTAAATTAATTCGGCTATCAAAAATCACCCCCAACTATACTTTACAGCAACAAACTAAGCCCAATCACTTTAAAATTACATATAAATGCTAAAAATCATAACAAACTATACCAGAATCACTTAAATTACTTCGGCTACCGTAAATCACCCCCAACTATCCCTTACCACAATAAACCAAACCATATCCTCTTAAAATTACAAAAAAAGGTGTACAAATCATAACAAACTATGCCAGACTCACCTAAATTACTTCGGCTACTCTAAATCATCACCAACTAACCCTTACCAAAACAAACTAAACCCAATCACTTTTAAATTACAAAAAAATGCTACTAACCATAGCAAACTATGCCAAACTCACCTAAATTACTTCGGCTATTCTAAATCATCACCAACTAACCCTTACCACAACAAACTAAACCCAATCACTTTTAAATTACAAAAAAATGCTACTAACCATAGCAAACTATGCCAAACTCACCTAAATTACTTCGGCTATCAAAAATCACCCCCAACTACACTTTACAGCAACAAACTAAGTCCAATCACTTTAAAATTACAAAAAAATTCTAAAAATCTTAACAAACTATACCAGAATCACCTAAATTACTTCGGCTACCGTAAATCACCCCCAACTATCCCTTACCACAACAAACCAAACCATATCATCTTAAAATTACAAAAAAAGGTATACAAATCATAACAAACTATGCCAGACAAACCAAACCCAATCACTTTTAAATTACAAAAAAATGCTACTAACCATAGCAAACTATGCCAAACTCACCTAAATTACTTCGGCTATCAAAAATTACCCCCAACTACACTTTACAGCAACAAACTAAGCCCAATCACTTTAAAATTACAAAAAAATGCTAAAAATCATAACAAACTATACCAGAATCACCTAAATTACTTCGGCTACCGTAAATCACCCCCAACTATCCCTTACCACAACAAACCAAACCATATCATCTTAAAATTACAAAAAAAAGTGTACAAATCATAACAAATTATGCCAGACTCACCTAAATTACTTCGGCTACTCTAAATCATCACCAACTAACCCTTACCACAACAAACTAAACCCAATCACTTTTATATTACAAAAAAATGCTACTAACCATAGCAAACTATGCCAAACTCACCTAAATTACTTCGGCTAACAAAAATCACACCCAACTACATTTTACAGCAACAAACTAAGCCCAATCGCTTTAAAATTACACAAAATTGCTAAAAATCATAACAAACTATACCAGAATCACCTAAATTACTTCGGCTACCGTAAATCACCCCCAACTATCCCTTACCACAACAAACCAAACCATATCATCTTAAAATTCCAAAAAAATATGTACAAATCATAACAAACTATGCCAGACTCACCTAAATTACTTCGGCTACTCTAAATCATCACTAACTAACCCTTACCACAACAAACTAAACCCAATCATTTTTAAATTACAAAAAAATGCTACTAACCATAGCAAACTATGCCAAACTCACCTAAATTACTTCGGCTATTCTAAATCATCACCAACTAACCCTTACCACAACAAACTAAACCCAATCACTTTTAAATTACAAAAAAATTCTAAAAATCTTAACAAACTATACCAGAATCACCTAAATTACTTCGGCTACCGTAAATCACCCCCAACTATCCCTTACCACAACAAACCAAACCATATCATCTTAAAATTACAAAAAAAGGTATACAAATCATAACAAACTATGCCAGACAAACCAAACCCAATCACTTTTAAATTACAAAAAAATGCTACTAACCATAGCAAACTATGCCAAACTCACCTAAATTACTTCGGCTATCAAAAATTACCCCCAACTACACTTTACAGCAACAAACTAAGCCCAATCACTTTAAAATTACAAAAAAATGCTAAAAATCATAACAAACTATACCAGAATCACCTAAATTACTTCGGCTACCGTAAATCACCCCCAACTATCCCTTACCACAACAAACCAAACCATATCATCTTAAAATTCCAAAAAAAGGTGTACAAATCATAACAAACTATGCCAGACTCACCTAAATTACTTCGGCTACTCTAAATCATCACTAACTAACCCTTACCACAACAAACTAAACCCAATCATTTTTAAATTACAAAAAAATGCTACTAACCATAGCAAACTATGCCAAACTCACCTAAATTAATTCGGCTATCAAAAATCACCCCCAACTATACTTTACAGCAACAAACTAAGCCCAATCACTTTAAAATTACATATAAATGCTAAAAATCATAACAAACTATACCAGAATCACTTAAATTACTTCGGCTACCGTAAATCACCCCCAACTATCCCTTACCACAATAAACCAAACCATATCCTCTTAAAATTACAAAAAAAGGTGTACAAATCATAACAAACTATGCCAGACTCACCTAAATTACTTCGGCTACTCTAAATCATCACCAACTAACCCTTACCAAAACAAACTAAACCCAATCACTTTTAAATTACAAAAAAATGCTACTAACCATAGCAAACTATGCCAAACTCACCTAAATTACTTCGGCTATTCTAAATCATCACCAACTAACCCTTACCACAACAAACTAAACCCAATCACTTTTAAATTACAAAAAAATGCTACTAACCATAGCAAACTATGCCAAACTCACCTAAATTACTTCGGCTATCAAAAATCACCCCTAACTACACTTTACAGCAACAAACTAAGTCCAATCACTTTAAAATTACAAAAAAATTCTAAAAATCTTAACAAACTATACCAGAATCACCTAAATTACTTCGGCTACCGTAAATCACCCCCAACTATCCCTTACCACAACAAACCAAACCATATCATCTTAAAATTACAAAAAAAGGTATACAAATCATAACAAACTATGCCAGACAAACCAAACCCAATCACTTTTAAATTACAAAAAAATGCTACTAACCATAGCAAACTATGCCAAACTCACCTAAATTACTTCGGCTATCAAAAATTACCCCCAACTACACTTTACAGCAACAAACTAAGCCCAATCACTTTAAAATTACAAAAAAATGCTAAAAATCATAACAAACTATACCAGAATCACCTAAATTACTTCGGCTACCGTAAATCACCCCCAACTATCCCTTACCACAACAAACCAAACCATATCATCTTAAAATTCCAAAAAAATATGTACAAATCATAACAAACTATGCCAGACTCACCTAAATTACTTCGGCTACTCTAAATCATCACCAACTAACCCTTACCACAACAAACTAAACCCAATCACATTTAAATTACAAAAAAATGCTACTAACCATAGCAAACTATGCCAAACTCACCTAAATTACTTCGGCTATCAAAAATTACCCCCAACTACACTTTACAGCAACAAACTAAGCCCAATCACTTTAAAATTACAAAAAAATGCTAAAAATCATAACAAACTATACCAGAATCACCTAAATTACTTCGGCTACCGTAAATCACCCCCAACTATCCCTTACCACAACAAACCAAACCATATCATCTTAAAATTACAAAAAAAAGTGTACAAATCATAACAAATTATGCCAGACTCACCTAAATTACTTCGGCTACACTAAATCATCACCAACTAACCCTTACCACAACAAACTAAACCCAATCACTTTTAAATTACAAAAAAATGCTACTAACCATAGCAAACTATGCCAAACTCACCTAAATTACTTCGGCTAACAAAAATCACACCCAACTACATTTTACAGCAACAAACTAAGCCCAATCGCTTTAAAATTACACAAAATTGCTAAAAATCATAACAAACTATACCAGAATCACCTAAATTACTTCGGCTACCGTAAATCACCCCCAACTATCCCTTACCACAACAAACCAAACCATATCATCTTAAAATTCCAAAAAAATATGTACAAATCATAACAAACTATGCCAGACTCACCTAAATTACTTCGGCTACTCTAAATCATCACCAACTAACCCTTACCACAACAAACTAAACCCAATCACATTTAAATTACAAAAAAATGCTACTAACCATAGCAAATTATGCCAAACTCACCTAAATTACTTCGGCTATCAAAAATCACCCCCAACTACACTTTACAGCAACAAACTAAACCCAATCACTTTAAAATTACGTAAAAATGCTGAAAATCATAACAAACTATACCAGAATCACTTAAATTACTTCGGCTACCGTAAATCACCCCCAACTATCCCTTACCACAACAAACCAAACCATATCATCTTAAAATTACAAAAAAAAAGGTGTACAAATCATAACAAACTATGCCAGACTCACCTAAATTATTTCGGCTACTCTAAATCATCACTAACTAACCCTTACCACAACAAACTAAACCCAATCATTTTTAAATTACAAAAAAATGCTACTAACCATAGCAAACTATGCCAAACTCACCTAAATTACTTCGGCTATCAAAAATCACCCCCAACTATACTTTACAGCAACAAACTAAGCCCAATCACTTTAAAATTACATATAAATGCTAAAAATCATAACAAACTATACCAGAATCACTTAAATTACTTCGGCTACCGTAAATCACCCCCAACTATCCCTTAGCACAATAAACCAAACCATATCCTCTTAAAATTACAAAAAAAGGTGTACAAATCATAACAAACTATGCCAGACTCACCTAAATTACTTCGGCTACTCTAAATCATCACCAACTAACCCTTACCAAAACAAACTAAACCCAATCACTTTTAAATTACAAAAAAATGCTACTAACCATAGCAAACTATGCCAAACTCACCTAAATTACTTCGGCTATTCTAAATCATCACCAACTAACCCTTACCACAACAAACTAAACCCAATCACTTTTAAATTACAAAAAAAAGCTACTAACCATAGCAAACTATGCCAAACTCACCTAAATTACTTCGGCTATCAAAAATCACCCCCAACTACACTTTACAGCAACAAACTAAGCCCAATCACTTTAAAATTACAAAAAAATTCTAAAAATCTTAACAAACTATACCAGAATCTCCTAAATTACTTCGGCTACCGTAAATCACCCCCAACTATCCCTTACCACAACAAACCAAACCATATCATCTTAAAATTACAAAAAAAGGTATACAAATCATAACAAACTATGCCAGACAAACCAAACCCAATCACTTTTAAATTACAAAAAAATGCTAGAGTCCGTGCAAAATCTCATGAACCAGCGCAGAAACGTAAATGCGTCCAAGGTTACGTGTACTACGCAAACTAAATTTGTCGACTCTCGAGTTTTGACCGACACCACGCCTTTCCGCCATTATCGAGTGACGTATAACCTATATAACCAACGGTGAAAAGTACGCTTTTATTTTATCATACTTGTGACTCTGAAATAAGAACAAATGAACAAGAAAGTGGTCCACAGCCAGGGGCGTCAGATGGTACAAAATGTATACACATTTCTATCCACTGGCCCCTGTGCCGCAGATACGAAAACCGTCACAATGAAAAAGGTGGCCGAAGCCACTAGCGTTTCATTGAGTACGGTGAAACGTATTCTCCGGGAATATGTCCCAGGTAAGCGTCCCATCAATGACGAAGTGTGCCGCTTATCACGTAACTTGTAGGTCACAAATTCAACTCGCCTAGAAAAACGGTGAATAAACCGAAACCGCGGTCAACAGTGGACGAGTTTGATGAGCAGGTGATACGGAGGATAATATATCATTTCCCTAACATCCAAAACCGTCGACCCACTATGGAGGCTGTATTCCAAGCAGTGTTGGATGCCGGAGTAGAATTCACTGGTAAAATCCGGTCATTCAGGACGCTTGTTCATACAATGGGGTTTCGCTGGAGAAAAACATTGGATAAGAGGTCGGTGCTCATAGAAAAACCGGAAATTCGTGCTGCTCGTGCTAGATTTTTACGACAAATTAAACGCTATCGGGCGGAAGGTCGTAATATTGTTTATACGGACGAAACATATATGCACGAATCCCATACGACCCATTTTGCATGGGATGATGGGTCGTCAAAATGTCTGAAATCACCAATTGGAAAAGGAAGGCGATTAATTATCGTGCACGCAGGTGGTGCACATGGATTTGTACCGCAGGCACTGTTAATCTTTAAATCAGGATCGAAGACGGGCGATTATCATGACGACATGAATCATGCCAACTTTATGAAATGGCTGACCGAACAACTTATTCCGAATTTGGAACCCAATTCCGTTCTTGTAATTGATAACGCGTCATATCATAATGTAACAATCGAACGGAATTCTACTATGAATTGGAAGAAAGCTGACATGCGGCAATGGTTATCTGCTCGAGGTGTTGCATTCGACCTGTTAGAAACGCGGCCTGAGTTGTATGCAACAATATGTTTACATAAAGCACAACATAAAAGATATGTTATCGACCAGGTGCTCAGTGAACATGGGCATGTTGTGCTCCGCTTACCTGTCTACCACCCCGAATTAAACCCAATTGAGAAGATATGGGCGCAAGTCAAAAACCATGTGGCGAGACATAATGTGACATTTAAATTGGACGATGTGCGACAATTGGCTGTAAATAAATTCAACTCAATTGGTGCGGACGCGTGGCAAAAAGTTTGTGAGCATGTGATTCAACTGGAGGACGAGTTTTTGGGACGCGAAGCGGTGATCGACGAAATAGAGGAACTAATAATCACGCCCAACCAAGGTGACAGCGATTTCTCTGAAACGGAAAGTGATAGTGAGGCTTACACGCAGGACTCCGTGTTAGCGGATTTGGGGTGCGCTCCATTAGAATAGTGGGCAGGGGTCTATATATTTGTTACTTTGTTATTTAGTTTTAGTCGTTTTTTGTAGAATTAAAAATGCATTTCCACATGATAAATTATTGTATTATTTGTGTATCACACAACCAAACGTACTTGTGAGCGATGGTGGTTGCCTACAGTTCGGACAGCGAATGTTTGTGGGACGGTTGAGTTTTGAAATGTCAATGGGGCTCCCCTCCCTGCGCGAGTTTGGGTCATGAGATTTTGCACGGACTCTACTAACCATAGCAAACTATGCCAAACTCACCTAAATTACTTCGGCTATCAAAAATTACCCCCAACTACACTTTACAGCAACAAACTAAACCCAATCACTTTAAAATTACAAAAAAATGCTAAAAATCATAACAAACTATACCAGAATCACCTAAATTACTTCGGCTACCGTAAATCACCCCCAACTATCCCTTACCACAACAAACCAAACCATATCATCTTAATATTACAAAAAAAAGTGTACAAATCATAACAAATTATGCCAGACTCACCTAAATTACTTCGGCTACTCTAAATCATCACCAACTAACCCTTACCACAACAAACTAAACCCAATCACTTTTAAATTACAAAAAAAATGCTACTAACCATAGCAAACTATGCCAAACTCACCTAAATTACTTCGGCTATCAAAAATCACACCCAACTACATTTTACAGCAACAAACTAAGCCCAATCGCTTTAAAATTACACAAAATTGCTAAAAATCATAACAAACTATACCAGAATCACCTAAATTACTTCGGCTACCGTAAATCACCCCCAACTATCCTTTACCACAACAAACCAAACCATATCATCTTAAAATTCCAAAAAAAGGTGTACAAATCATAACAAACTATGCCAGACTCACCTAAATTACTTCGGCTACTCTAAATCATCACCAACTAACCCTTACCACAACAAACTAAACCCAATCACATTTAAATTACAAAAAAATGCTACTAACCATAGCAAATTATGCCAAACTCAACTAAATTACTTCGGCTATCAAAAATCACCCCCAACTATACTTTACAGCAACAAACTAAGCCCAATCACTTTAAAATTACATATAAATGCTAAAAATCATAACAAACTATACCAGAATCACTTAAATTACTTCGGCTACCGTAAATCACCCCCAACTATCCCTTACCACAATAAACCAAACCATATCCTCTTAAAATTACAAAAAAAGGTGTACAAATCATAACAAACTATGCCAGACTCACCTAAATTACTTCGGCTACTCTAAATCATCACCAACTAACCCTTACCAAAACAAACTATACCCAATCACTTTTAAATTACAAAAAAATGCTACTAACCATAGCAAACTATGCCAAACTCACCTAAATTACTTCGGCTATCAAAAATCACCCCCAACTACACTTTACAGCAACAAACTAAGCCCAATCACTTTAAAATTACAAAAAAATGCTAAAAATCATAACAAACTATACCAGAATTACCTAAATTACTTCGGCTACCGTAAATCACCCCCAACTATCCCTTACCACAACAAACCAAACCATATCATCTTAAAATTACAAAAAAAGGTGTATAAATCATAACAAACTATGCCAGACTCACCTAAATTACTTCGGCTACTCTAAATTATCACCAACTAACGCTTACCACAACAAACTAAACCCAATCACTTTTAAATTACAAAAAATTGCTAGTAACCATAGCAAACTATGCCAAACTCACCTAAATTACTTCGGCTATCAAAAATCACACCCAACTATACTTTACAGCAACAAACTAAGCCCAATCACTATAAAATTACAAAAAAATGCTAAAAATCATAACAAACTATACCAGAATCACCTAAATTACTTCGGCTACCGTAAATCACCCCCAGCTAACCCTTGCCACAACAAACCAAACCATATCATCTTAAAATTACAAAAAAAGGTGTATAAATCATAACAAACTATGCCAGACTCACCTAAATTACTTCGGCTACTCTAAATCATCACCAACTAACCCTTACCACAACAAACTAAACCCAATCACTTTTAAATTACAAAAAAATGCTACTAACCATAGCAAACTATGCCAAACTCACCTAAATTACTTCGGCTATCAAAAATCACCCCCAACTCTACTTTACAGCAACAAACTAAGCCCAATCACTTTAAAATTACATATAAATGCTAAAAATCATAACAAACTATACCAGAATCACTTAAATTACTTCGGCTACCGTAAATCATCCCAACTATCCCTTACCACAATAAACCAAACCATACCCTCTTAAAATTACAAAAAAAGACGTACAAATCATAACAAACTATGCCAGACTCACCTAAATTACTTCGGCTACTCTAAATCATCACCAACTAACCCTTACCAAAACAAACTAAACCCAATCACTTTTAAATTACAAAAAAATGCTACTAACCATAGCAAACTATGCCAAACTCACCTAAATTACTTCGGCTATCAAAAATCACCCCCAACTACACTTTACAGAAACAAATTAAGCCCAATCACTTTAAAATTACAAAAAAATGCTAAAAATCATAACAAACTATACCAGAATCACCTAAATTACTTCGGCTACCGTAAATCACCCCCAACTATCCCTTACCACAACAAACCAAACCATATCATCTTAAAATTACAAAAAAAAGTGTACAAATCATAACAAATTATGCCAGACTCACCTAAATTACTTCGGCTACTCTAAATCATCACCAACTAACCCTTACCACAACAAACTAAACCCAATCACTTTTAAATTACAAAAAAATGCTACTAACCATAGCAAACTATGCCAAACTCACCTAAATTACTTCGGCTAACAAAAATCACACCCAACTACATTTTACAGCAACAAACTAAGCCCAATCGCTTTAAAATTACACAAAATTGCTAAAAATCATAACAAACTATACCAGAATCACCTAAATTACTTCGGCTACCGTAAATCACCCCCAACTATCCCTTACCACAACAAACCAAACCATATCATCTTAAAATTCCAAAAAAAGGTGTACAAATCATAACAAACTATGCCAGACTCACCTAAATTACTTCGGCTACTCTAAATCATCACCAACTAACCCTTACCACAACAAACTAAACCCAATCACATTTAAATTACAAAAAAATGCTACTAACCATAGCAAATTATGCCAAACTCACCTAAATTACTTCGGCTATCAAAAATCACCCCCAACTACACTTTACAGCAACAAACTAAGCCCAATCACTTTAAAATTACATAAAAATGCTAAACATCATAACAAACTATACCAGAATCACTTAAATTACTTCAGCTACCGTAAATCACCCCCAAATATCCCTTACCACAACAAACCAAACCATATCATCTTAAAATTACAAAAAAAGGTGTACAAATCATAACAAACTATGCCAGACTCACCTAAATTACTACGGCTACTCTAAATCATCACCAACTAACCCTTACCACAACAAACTAAACCCAATCACTTTTAAATTACAAAAAATGCTACTAACCATCGCAAACTATGCCAAACTCACCTAAATTACTTCGGCTATCAAAAATCACCCCCAACTACACTTTACAGCAACAAACTAAACCCAATCACTTTAAAATTACATAAAAATGCTGAAAATCATAACAAACTATACCAGAATCACTTAAATTACTTCGGCTACCGTAAATCACCCCCAACTATCCCTTACCACAACAAACCAAACCATATCATCTTAAAATTACAAAAAAGGTGTACAAATCATAACAAACTATGCCAGACTCACCTAAATTATTTCGGCTACTCTAAATCATCACTAACTAACCCTTACCACAACAAACTAAACCCAATCATTTTTAAATTACAAAAAAATGCTACTAACCATAGCAAACTATGCCAAACTCACCTAAATTACTTCGGCTATGAAAAATCACACCCAACTATACTTTACAGCAACAAACTAAGCCCAATCACTTTAAAATTACATATAAATGCTAAAAATCATAACAAACTATACCAGAATCACTTAAATTACTTCGGCTACCGTAAATCACCCCCAACTATCCCTTAGCACAATAAACCAAACCATATCCTCTTAAAATTACAAAAAAAGGTGTACAAATCATAACAAACTATGCCAGACTCACCTAAATTACTTCGGCTACTCTAAATCATCACCAACTAACCCTTACCAAAACAAACTAAACCCAATCACTTTTAAATTACAAAAAAATGCTACTAACCATAGCAAACTATGCCAAACTCACCTAAATTACTTCGGCTATTCTAAATCATCACCAACTAACCCTTACCACAACAAACTAAACCCAATCACTTTTAAATTACAAAAAAAAGCTACTAACCATAGCAAACTATGCCAAACTCACCTAAATTACTTCGGCTATCAAAAATCACCCCCAACTACACTTTACAGCAACAAATTAAGCCCAATCACTTTAAAATTACAAAAAAATGCTAAAAATCATAACAAACTATACCAGAATCACCTAAATTACTTCGGCTACCGTAAATCACCCCCAACTATCCCTTACCACAACAAACCAAACCATATCATCTTAAAATTACAAAAAAAGGTGTACAAATCATAACAAACTATGCCAGACTCACCTAAATTACTACGGCTACTCTAAATCATCACCAACTAACCCTTACCAAAACAAACTAAACCCAATCACTTTTAAATTACAAAAAAATGCTACTAACCATAGCAAACTATGCCAAACTCACCTAAATTACTTCGGCTATCAAAAATCACCCCCAACTACACTTTACAGAAACAAATTAAGCCCAATCACTTTAAAATTACAAAAAAATGCTAAAAATCATAACAAACTATACCAGAATCACCTAAATTACTTCGGCTACCGTAAATCACCCCCAACTATCCCTTACCACAACAAACCAAACCATATCATCTTAAAATTACAAAAAAAGGTGTACAAATCATAACAAACTATGCCAGACTCACCTAAATTACTACGGCTACTCTAAATCATCACCAACTAACCCTTACCACAACAAACTAAACCCAATCACTTTTAAATTACAAAAAATGCTACTAACCATCGCAAACTATGCCAAACTCACCTAAATTACTTCGGCTATCAAAAATCACCCCCAACTACACTTTACAGCAACAAACTAAACCCAATCACTTTAAAATTACATAAAAATGCTGAAAATCATAACAAACTATACCAGAATCACTTAAATTACTTCGGCTACCGTAAATCACCCCCAACTATCCCTTACCACAACAAACCAAACCATATCATCTTAAAATTACAAAAAAGGTGTACAAATCATAACAAACTATGCCAGACTCACCTAAATTATTTCGGCTACTCTAAATCATCACTAACTAACCCTTACCACAACAAACTAAACCCAATCATTTTTAAATTACAAAAAAATGCTACTAACCATAGCAAACTATGCCAAACTCACCTAAATTACTTCGGCTATCAAAAATCACCCCCAACTATACTTTACAGCAACAAACTAAGCCCAATCACTTTAAAATTACATATAAATGCTAAAAATCATAACAAACTATACCAGAATCACTTAAATTACTTCGGCTACCGTAAATCACCCCCAACTATCCCTTAGCACAATAAACCAAACCATATCCTCTTAAAATTACAAAAAAAGGTGTACAAATCATAACAAACTATGCCAGACTCACCTAAATTACTTCGGCTACTCTAAATCATCACCAACTAACCCTTACCAAAACAAACTAAACCCAATCACTTTTAAATTACAAAAAAATGCTACTAACCATAGCAAACTATGCCAAACTCACCTAAATTACTTCGGCTATTCTAAATCATCACCAACTAACCCTTACCACAACAAACTAAACCCAATCACTTTTAAATAAAAAAAAAATGCTACTAACCATAGCAAACTATGCCAAACTCACCTAAATTACTTCGGCTATCAAAAATCACCCCCAACTACACTTTACAGCAACAAACTAAGCCCAATCACTATAAAATTACATAAAAATGCTAAAAATCATAACAAACTATACCAGAATCACCTAAATTACTTCGGCTAGGGTAAATCCCCCCAACTATCCCTTACCACAACAAACCAAACCATATCATCTTAAAATTACAAAAAAAGGTGTACAAATCATAACAAACTATGCCAGACTCACTTAAATTACTTCGGCTACTCTAAATCCTCACCAACTAACCCTTACCACAACAAACTAAACCCAATCATTTTTAAATTACAAAAAAATGCTACTAACCATAGCAAACTATGCCAAACGCACCTAAATTACTTCGGCTATCAAAAATCACCCCCAACTACACTTTACAGCAACAAACTAAAACCAATCACTTTAAAATTACAAAAAAATGCTAAAAATCATAACAAACTATACCAGAATCACCTAAATTACTTCGGCTACCGTATATCACCCCCAACTATCTCTTACCACAACAAACCAAACCATATCATCTTAAAATTCCAAAAAAAGGTGTACAAATCATAACAAACTATGCCAGACTCACCTAAATTACTTCGGCTACTCTAAATCATCACCAACTAACCCTTACCACAACAAACTAAACCCAATCACATTTAAATTACAAAAAAATGCTACTAACCATAGCAAATTATGCCAAACTCACCTAAATTACTTCGGCTATCAAAAATCACCCCCAACTACACTTTACAGCAACAAACTAAGCCCAATCACTTTAAAATTACATAAAAATGCTAAACATCATAACAAACTATACCAGAATCACTTAAATTACTTCAGCTACCGTAAATCACCCCCAACTATCCCTTACCACAACAAACCAAACCATATCATCTTAAAATTACAAAAAAAGGTGTACAAATCATAACAAACTATGCCAGACTCACCTAAATTACTACGGCTACTCTAAATCATCACCAACTAACCCTTACCACATCAAACTAAACCCAATCACTTTAAAATTACAAAAAAATGCTAAAAATCATAACAAACTATACCAGAATCACCTAAATTACTTCGGCTACCGTAAATCACCCCCAACTATCCCTTACCACAACAAACCAAACCATATCATCTTAAAATTACAAAAAAAAGTGTACAAATCATAACAAATTATGCCAGACTCACCTAAATTACTTCGGCTACTCTAAATCATCACCAACTAACCCTTACCACAACAAACTAAACCCAATCACTTTTAAATTACAAAAAAATGCTACTAACCATAGCAAACTATGCCAAACTCACCTAAATTACTTCGGCTAACAAAAATCACACCCAACTACATTTTACAGCAACAAACTAAGCCCAATCGCTTTAAAATTACATAAAAATGCTGAAAATCATAACAAACTATACCAGAATCACTTAAATTACTTCGGCTACCGTAAATCACCCCCAACTATCCCTTACCACAACAAACCAAACCATATCATCTTAAAATTACAAAAAAAGGTGTACAAATCATAACAAACTATGCCAGACTCACCTAAATTATTTCGGCTACTCTAAATCATCACTAACTAACCCTTACCACAACAAACTAAACCCAATTATTTTTAAATTACAAAAAAATGCTACTAACCATAGCAAACTATGCCAAACTCACCTAAATTACTTCGGCTATCAAAAATCACCCCCAACTATACTTTACAGCAACAAACTAAGCCCAATCACTTTAAAATTACATATAAATGCTAAAAATCATAACAAACTATACCAGAATCACTTAAATTACTTCGGCTACCGTAAATCACCCCCAACTATCCCTTAGCACAATAAACCAAACCATATCCTCTTAAAATTACAAAAAAAGGTGTACAAATCATAACAAACGATGCCAGACTCACCTAAATTACTTCGGCTATTCTAAATCATCACCAACTAACCCTTACCAAAACAAACTAAACCCAATCACTTTTAAATTACAAAAAAATGCTACTAACCATAGCAAACTATGCCAAACTCACCTAAATTACTTCGGCTATTCTAAATCATCACCAACTAACCCTTACCACAACAAACTAAACCCAATCACTTTTAAATTACAAAAAAAAGCTACTAACCATAGCAAACTATGCCAAACTCACCTAAATTACTTCGGCTATCAAAAATCACCCCCAACTACACTTTACAGCAACAAACTAAGCCCAATCACTATAAAATTACATAAAAATGCTAAAAATCATAACAAACTATACCAGAATCACCTAAATTACTTCGGCTAGAGTAAATCCCCCCAACTATCCCTTGCCACAACAAACCAAACCATATCATCTTAAAATTACAAAAAAAGGTGTACAAATCATAACAAACTATGCCAGACTCACTTAAATTACTTCGGCTACTCTAAATCCTTACCAACTAACCCTTACCACAACAAACTAAACCCAATCATTTTTAAATTACAAAAAAATGCTACTAACCATAGCAAACTATGCCAAACGCACCTAAATTACTTCGGCTATCAAAAATCACCCCCAACTACACTTTACAGCAACAAACTAAAACCAATCACTTTAAAATTACAAAAAAATGCTAAAAATCATAACAAACTATACCAGAATCACCTAAATTACTTCGGCTACCGTATATCACCCCCAACTATCCCTTACCACAACAAACCAAACCATATCATCTTAAAATTCCAAAAAAAGGTGTACAAATCATAACAAACTATGCCAGACTCACCTAAATTACTTCGGCTACTCTAAATCATCACCAACTAACCCTTACCACAACAAACTAAACCCAATCACATTTAAATTACAAAAAAATGCTACTAACCATAGCAAATTATGCCAAACTCACCTAAATTACTTCGGCTATCAAAAATCACCCCCAACTACACTTTACAGCAACAAACTAAGCCCAATCACTTTAAAATTACATAAAAATGCTAAACATCATAACAAACTATACCAGAATCACTTAAATTACTTCAGCTACCGTAAATCACCCCCAACTATCCCTTACCACAACAAACCAAACCATATCATCTTAAAATTACAAAAAAAGGTGTACAAATCATAACAAACTATGCCAGACTCACCTAAATTACTACGGCTACTCTAAATCATCACCAACTAACCCTTACCACAACAAACTAAACCCAATCACTTTTAAATTACAAAAAATGCTACTAACCATCGCAAACTATGCCAAACTCACCTAAATTACTTCGGCTATCAAAAATCATCCCCAACTACACTTTACAGCAACAAACTAAACCCAATCACTTTAAAATTACATAAAAATGCTAAAAATCATAACAAACTATACCAGAATCACTTAAATTACTTCGGCTACCGTAAATCACCCCCAACTATCCCTTACCACAACAAACCAAACCATATCATCTTAAAATTACAAAAAAAGGTGTACAAATCATAACAAACTATGCCAGACTCACCTAAATTACTTCGGCTACTCTAAATCATCACTAACTAACCCTTACCACAACAAACTAAACCCAATCATTTTTAAATTACAAAAAAATGCTACTAACCATAGCAAACTATGCCAAACTCACCTAAATTACTTCGGCTATCAAAAATCACCCCCAACTATACTTTACAGCAACAAACTAAGCCCAATCACTTTAAAATTACATATAAATGCTAAAAATCATAACAAACTATACCAGAATCACTTAAATTACTTCGGCTACCGTAAATCACCCCCAACTATCCCTTACCACAATAAACCAAACCATATCCTCTTAAAATTACAAAAAAAGGTGTACAAATCATAACAAACTATGCCAGACTCACCTAAATTACTTCGGCTACTCTAAATCATCACCAACTAACCCTTACCAAAACAAACTAAACCCAATCACTTTTAAATTACAAAAAAATGCTACTAACCATAGCAAACTATGCCAAACTCACCTAAATTACTTCGGCTATTCTAAATCATCACCAACTAACCCTTACCACAACAAACTAAACCCAATCACTTTTAAATTACCAAAAAATGCTACTAACCATAGCAAACTATGCCAAACTCACCTAAATTACTTCGGCTATCAAAAATCACCCCCAACTACACTTTACAGTAACAAACTAAGCCCAATCATTTTAAAATTACAAAAAAATTCTAAAAATCTTAACAAACTATACCAGAATTACCTAAATTACTTCGGCTACCGTAAATCACCCCCAACTATCCCTTACCACAACAAACCAAACCATATCATCTTAAAATTACAAAAAAAAGTGTACAAATCATAACAAATTATGCCAGACTCACCTAAATTACTTCGGCTACTCTAAATCATCACCAACTAACCCTTACCACAACAAACTAAACCCAATCACTTTTAAATTACAAAAAAATGCTACTAACCATAGCAAACTATGCCAAACTCACCTAAATTACTTCGGCTATCAAAAATCACACCCAACTACATTTTACAGCAACAAACTAAGCCCAATCGCTTTAAAATTACACAAAATTGCTAAAAATCATAACAAACTATACCAGAATCACCTAAATTACTTCGGCTACCGTAAATCACCCCCAACTATCCCTTACCACAACAAACCAAACCATATCATCTTAAAATTCCAAAAAAAGGTGTACAAATCATAACAAACTATGCCAGACTCACCTAAATTACTTCGGCTACTCTAAATCATCACCAACTAACCCTTACCACAACAAACTAAACCCAATCACATTTAAATTACAAAAAAATGCTACTAACCATAGCAAATTATGCCAAACTCACCTAAATTTCTTCGGCTATCAAAAATCACCCCCAACTACACTTTACAGCAACAAACTAAGCCCAATCACTTTAAAATTACATAAAAATGCTAAACATCATAACAAACTAACCAGAATCACTTAAATTACTTCAGCTACCGTAAATCACCCCCAAATATCCCTTACCACAACAAACCAAACCATATCATCTTAAAATTACAAAAAAAGGTGTACAAATCATAACAAACTATGCCAGACTCACCTAAATTACTACGGCTACTCTAAATCATCACCAACTAACCCTTACCACAACAAACTAAACCCAATCACTTTTAAATTACAAAAAATGCTACTAACCATCGCAAACTATGCCAAACTCACCTAAATTACTTCGGCTATCAAAAATCACCCCCAACTACACTTTACAGCAACAAACTAAACCCAATCACTTTAAAATTACATAAAAATGCTGAAAATCATAACAAACTATACCAGAATCACTTAAATTACTTCGGCTACCGTAAATCACCCCCAACTATCCCTTACCACAACAAACCAAACCATATCATCTTAAAATTACAAAAAAAGGTGTACAAATCATAACAAACTATGCCAGACTCACCTAAATTATTTCGGCTACTCTAAATCATCACTAACTAACCCTTACCACAACAAACTAAACCCAATCATTTTTAAATTACAAAAAAATGCTACTAACCATAGCAAACTATGCCAAACTCACCTAAATTACTTCGGCTATCAAAAATCACCCCCAACTATACTTTACAGCAACAAACTAAGCCCAATCACTTTAAAATCTATATATATAAAGCGAAGTGTCCTCACTGACACACTCATCTACACATCTACACATTCACTGATTCACCGACAACCCACAGTCCAAACCGTGAGGGCTGGAGACTTGAAATTTTAGACACGGGTGTATCATGTGCCGAAACTGAACACTAAGAAGGGATTTTGCGAAATTCGGCCCGGTTCCTTTGTAATTCAATAAAAACCGGCTAAAATAAACAAAAAATTATCCGATCGCGGAGACCGTGTTTATGTTAGAAGCACGTATCTAGCCAAAACAACTTCGACGACGGGCGACCGGTTTACATTAAAAGCACTTATTTAACCTAAACAATTTCAACGTCGAGTTTCTGCTTTCGTGATCATACTTTTGCCGTACCTAGCGAGGCCGCAGATATTTCAATTATAATTTTGATTTCAATTATAATGTCGATCCGTGACTCAATTAAAAATTACCAAATCCCTCCAAATTTAATCTGTCAACATTAAACATCCTCAAATATCTCTTACCACTGCAAACTTTACCAAATCAACCCCAAAAAATTCCCGAACTAAGCCAAACTGACATAAATTAGATCCGTTATCTTAAATCATCCCTTACCACCCTTTAGCAACCCCAAGTAACTCCAATCACTTTAAAATAAAACAAAATGACACAAATCATAGCAAACTATCCCTAACTCACCTAAATTACTTCGGCTACCATAAATCACCCTCAACTACCCCTTACCACCCCAAACTCAGCCCAATCACTTTAAAATTACAAAAAATTCTACAAACCATACCAAACTATGCCAAACTCACTTAAATTACTTCGGCTATCATAAATCACCCCCAATACCCCTTACCACCCCTAACTCATCCCAATCACTTTAAAATTACAAAAAATGCTACAAACCATAGCAAACTATGCCTAACTCACCTAAATTACATCGGCTAACATAAATCACCCCCAACTACCCCTTACTACCCCAAAATAAGCCCAATCACTTTAAAATTATAAAAAATGCTACAAACCATAGCAAACTATGCCTAACTCACCTAAATTACTTCGGCTAACATAAATCACCCCCAACTACCCCTTACCACCCCAAAATAGGCTCAATCATTTTAAAATTACAAAAAAATTCTACAAACCGTAGCAAATTATGCCAAACTCCCCTAAATTACTTCGGCTACCATAAATCACCCCGAACTACCCCTTACAACCCCAAAATAAGCCCAATCACTTTAAAATTACAAAATATTCAACAAATTATAGCAAACTATGCCTAACTCACCTAAATTACTTCGGCTACCATAAATCACCCCCAACTACCCCTTACCACCCCAAAATAAGCCCAATCACTTTAAAATTACAAAAAATGCTACAAACCATAGCAAACTATGCCAAACTCACTTAAATTACTTTGGCTTCTATAAATCACCCCCAACTACCCCTTACCACCCCAAAATAGGCTCAATCACTTTAAAATTACAAAAAATGCTACAAACCGTAGCAAACTATGCCAAACTCCCCTAAATTACTTCGGCTACCATAAATCACCCCGAACTACCCCTTACAACCCCAAAATAAGCCCAATCACTTTAAAATTACAAAATATTCAACAAATCATAGCAAACTATGCCTAACTCACCTAAATGACTTCGGCTACCATAAATCACCCCCTACTACCCCTTACCACCCCAAAATAAGCCCAATCACTTTAAAATTACAAATAATGCTACAAACCATAGCAAACTATGCCAAACTCACTTAAATTACTTTGGCTTCTATAAATCACCCCCAACTACCCCTTACCACCCCAAAATAGGCTCAATAACTTTAAAATTACAAAATATTCAACAAATCATAGCAAACTATGCCTAACTCACCTAAATTACTTCGGCTACCATAAATCACCCCCAACTACCCCTTACCCCCCCAAAATAAGCCCAATCACTTTAAAATTACAAAAAATGCTACAAACCATAGCAAACTATGCCTAACTCACCTAAATTACTTCGGCTACCATAAATCACCCCCAACTACCCCTTACCACCCCAAAATAAGCCCAATCACTTTAAAATTACGAAAAATGCTACAAGCCATAGCAAACTATCTCAATCTCACCTGAATTACTTCGGCTACCATAAATCACCCCCAACTACTTCTTACCACCCCAAACTAAGCTCAATCACTTTAAAATTACAAAAAATGCTACAAACCATAGCAAACTATGCCAAACTCACTTAAATTACTTCGGCTATCATAAATCACCCCCAATACCCCTTACCACCCCTAACTCATCCCAATCACTTTAAAATTACAAAAAATGCTACAAACCATAGCAAACTATGCCTAACTCACCTAAATTACTTCGGCTAACATAAATCACCCCCAACTACCCCTTACTACCCCAAAATGAGCCCAATCACTTTAAAATTATAAAAAATGCTACAAACCATAGCAAACTATGCCTAACTCACCTAAATTACTTCGGCTAACATAAATCACCCCCAACTACCCCTTACCACCCCAAAATAGGCTCAATCATTTTAAAATTACAAAAAAATTCTACAAACCGTAGCAAACTATGCCAAACTCCCCTAAATTACTTCGGCTACCATAAATCACCCCGAACTACCCCTTACAACCCCAAAATAAGCCCAATCACTTTGAAATTACAAAATATTCAACAAATTATAGCAAACTATGCCTAACTCACCTAAATTACTTCGGCTACCATAAATCACCCCCAACTACCCCTTACCACCCCTAACTCATCCCAATCACTTTAAAATTACAAAAAATGCTACAAACCATAGCAAACTATGCCTAACTCACCTAAATTACTTCGGCTAACATAAATCACCCCCAACTACCCCTTACTACCCCAAAATAAGCCCAATCACTTTAAAATTATAAAAAATGCTACAAACCATAGCAAACTATGCCTAACTCACCTAAATTACTTCGGCTAACATAAATCACCCCCAACTACCCCTTACCACCCCAAAATAGGCTCAATCATTTTAAAATTACAAAAAAATTCTACAAACCGTAGCAAACTATGCCAAACTCCCCTAAATTACTTCGGCTACCATAAATCACCCCGAACTACCCCTTACAACCCCAAAATAAGCCCAATAACTTTAAAATTACAAAATATTCAACAAATCATAGCAAACTATGCCTAACTCACCTAAATTACTTCGGCTACCATAAATCACCCCCAACTACCCCTTACCACCCCAAAATAAGCCCAATCACTTTAAAATTACAAAAAATGCTACAAACCATAGCAAACTATGCCTAACTCACCTAAATTACTTCGGCTACCATAAATCACCCCCAACTACCCCTTACCACCCCAAAATAAGCCCAATCACTTTAAAATTACGAAAAATGCTACAAGCCATAGCAAACTATTCCAAACTCACCTAAATTACTTCGGCTACCATAAATCACCCCCAACTACCCCTTACCGCCCCAAAATTAGCCTAATCACTTTAAAATTTCAAAAATGCTACAAAACAGAGCAAGCTATGCCAAACTCACTTAAATTACTTCGGCTACCATAAATTAATAATCGTTTTTAATTAAAATCTTCTATTTGGTTGTGTTATTTATAAATGCCTTATCGTATTAAATCATAAAATATTAATAAATATCTGCACATAAAATATATTGTTCCGACTAATAGTCGTTATTCTGAATATTAAATATGCTGATACCTATTTTAATTCTCTTCCACCTTCCAATAAATATTTGTTCCAGTTGAGATGCAAACATAAACGTATTTCTGAATTGCAACACGCTAACGGGGCAAGCCCTACCTTTTCAACATGCGTGCATTTGTATAAACAGCTCTATGGTTTTTAACTTTAAAGAGGTATAAAGGCGGTGTAAGCGCTAGAGTAGTTTCCAAATTGTTTTTATACGCACTAGGCACGTGCACCTCATATAATTGTGAAAATTGCTGCTTCAGCGTCTGGATCGCTGGTACTCAACGTCGCCAAGGTCGAGGCGACGCATCGGTATTCAAAGTTCTATCGCTATTAAATAAATTATTTTAATATAATATTCCTGATTTGTTCTTGCCGTTAACCAAAACTCTCCCCAATCGATTTTCGAAAAATTTCCAGCGTCGGACCGGACTTCACTTATTTTCGTACGCTAATTTTTACGTTCAGTTAATGATAGTGGTGTATTTGTTCTTCACCAAACCTGCTCCGGCCGAAATCCAAAATTTTCAGTGACATCATACGCTTAAGTATTGTATGCTTAGACACGATTTATTTACACTATTTATTTTACGTACATTACGTTTATTATTGTTCTGCATTATTTATAACTAAGATGGAGCAGTTTGAAAATCTAATAGTAAGCGGAGAACAAATACCACCACGTATAATTCCCGTGAAAAGTGATGGAAATAGTCTTTCTTACTATCTTTCCTAATGCATTTTTAATACCGGAAATAGAGCTCAAGAGCGAAGAATAACTTCGACTTTTTTTATACATAATTCCTAAATACTTCGTTTTTATGGTGTAAAATTTTGTATTTATATATTTCAACATTGTCTTTAACGTTGCCAGAGAACTAAATGGGAATAATTTGAAATAATTTAGCTTCTATGTCAACTCTCCTTCTCTTGAAACTTTTGAAAACAACGACAAAATTCTTTAGGGCGCCTGGATTTGAAAATATTACTCTGTGTAATAAGTTTAGACTGACTAGAGTGAAAAGAAAGGAGCTTGCACCCAGAAACGAAATTAAATGGAACACTTGAAGTTGAAATATTTGTTTGTAATTCGTCACAAGTCCATGAGGGAATGCGTGTTAATGTAAACAAATGTGAGTTTATTGGAGAGGCCGAATAAGATTTTTACATTATTGAAGCAGCTGGAGCCTGCCACGTCAAGGGCAAGGTCAGAAACGTGAAAAGGCGATGCTCGATTTAGTTTGATTGAGTGTCTATGCAGAAATTCGCACATACCAAGCGTTGGATAAGCCTTTCTTATCGTTTCTTAGAATTCGAGAATTGCTGGTTCAGCGTGTGGAGCAGTACTCGATCGCGGTGTTTAATTTTAACACAACTACAATTGTGAAAATTGCTGCTCCAGCGTCGGAAACTGTTCGCAAAGTCGCCAAATTCGATGAGGCGACGCATCAGTGTTCGAAGATCTACCGCTATCAAATAAAGTATTTTAATTTAACATTTGATCCTCGCGTTAACCAAATCTGCCCCCAATCAATTTTCGAAAAATTATCAGCATCGGACCGGACTCCACTTATATTTGTACGCTAATTTTTACGTTTAGTTAATGATAGTGGTGTATTTGTTTTTCACCAAATTTGCCCCGAAATTTTCACCGTTGTATGTACAACCGTGGACAGTCAAGAATAACACTTTAGCCAGCGGATGTGATTCAAATACCGACTCAATGACAATATCTCATAGAGGCGGTATTTGCATGACACGGGTGTTATTCTTGACTGTCCATGGCTGTACCAGATATCACTGACATTCATACCAGTGGCGGTGTAAGCGCTAAATTTTCGTGAAAATATCTGAAAAATTCATAATTCTGCAGCTGAATTACAGAACTAATTTTGTGTTCGATAGTAAATTTATACTTGGAGTGGCACTGCCAACCCTGCCACCCCTGACGAGCCCCACTGCTGACTACTTTCCTTTTAGAAAAATTTTTGAAATCAGCGGCAAAATAAATTTAGGGCACCTGGATGTGAAAATAACACTATGTAAAAAGTTCAGACTGACAAGAGTGAAAAAAACCGCTTGCATCCAGAAACGAAATCAAATGGAACACTTGAAATTTAGATATTTGTTTGTAATTCGTCACAGGTCCATGAAGGCATGCATGTTAATGTAAACAAGTGTTAGTTTGTCGGAGAGGCTGAATAAGATTTTTACATCCACCACATTCCCGTCAAAATATGTATTTACTTTAGTATGTTAATTCATTTTGTGCAAATTATGACGGGCCATTCGAGTACACCTGCGCGAGTATTATTTGGTAATCCAAATTCTTTTAATACGCACTAGGCACGTGCACCTAATATAATTGTTAAAATTGCTGCTTCAGCGTCTGGAACGCTGGTACTCAACGTCGCCAAGGTCGAGGCGACGCATCAGTATTCGAAGTTCTATCGCTATTAAATAAATTTTTTTAATATAATATTCCCGATTTGTTCTTGACGTTAAGTAAATATCTCCCCAATCGATTTTCTAAAAATTACCATCGTCGTACCGGACTCCACTTACATATATACCGTACGCTAATTTTTACGTTCATTTAATGATAGTGGTGTATTTGATCTTCACCAAACCTGCTCCGGCCAAAATCCGAAATTTTCAGTTTTACCGGATTTCACTGACATCATAAGTAATGTGTGCTTATACACGATTTACACTATTTATTTTATGTACATTGTGTTCATTATTGTTCTGCATTATTTATAACTAAGATGGAGGAATAGTAAGCGGGGTACAAATACCACCACGTATAATTCCTCTGAAAAGTGATGGAAATAGTCTTTTTTACTATCTTTCCTATTGCATTTTATTACCGAAAATAGAGCTCAAGAGGTTCGCACTATAATTGTTCATTTTAAAATTACCAAATTTTCTGTATATTTTACCTGAATACGTTAAACACAGTGTAACATAGTGTACCATTCCAAACTACTCTCAAAAATCATACACTTGCCATTCCAAACTACCCCACATCAACCTAAAATGTAAAAAAATTACGAATTACAAGCAAACTACGCTAAACTCGCATAAATTACTTCGACTTCCGCTATATCACCCCAACCACTTCTTACCAAGCCAAACTAAACCCAATCGCATTAAAATTACCAAAAGTTTCGTTTAATTCGCCAAAGCTAAACCCCGCCAACCATCAATAACCATTCAAAACAATCCCCAAAAAAAACCTTATCATCCGAAACTACACCAAATACATCGTTTTTATAGTGTGAAATTATGTATTTATATATTTCAACATTCTTCGACGACATTCTTTAACGTTGTTAGAGAACTAAATGGGAATAATTTGGAATAGTTCAGCTTCTTTGTCAACTCTCCTTCTCTTGAAGAGTGAAAAAGAGTGAAAAAAAAAGAGCTTGCACCCAGAAACGAAATTATCGTCATTTTCCAAATCATATTGAAGTACCCGGTCCTGACAATGCAGGTTAATTTCAGCTAATTTGTTTATTTTGTGATTGGAAAAGTAGAGCATTCCTGTTTAATTGTATTATAATGTCGATTAGTCTACATCACAAATACACCACTTTTGTCAACACTGCGTTTATTTAATCTACGTCCGGGCAACGCCGGGTACATTCAGCTAGTAACAAACTATGCCAGACTCACCTAAATTACTTCGGCTACCATAAATCATCCCCAACTATCCCTTACCACAATAAACCAAACCATACCCTCTTAAAATTACAAAAAAAGATGTACAAATCATAGCAAACTATGCCAAACTCACCTAAATTACTTCGGCTATCAAAAATCACCCCCAACTACACTTTACAGCAACAAACTAAGCCCAATCACTTTAAAATTACAAAAAAATGCTAAAAATTATAACAAACTATACCAGAATCACGTAAATTACTTCCGCTAACGTAAATCACCCCCAACTATCCCTTACCACAAAAAAAACAAACCATATCATCTTAAAATTACAAAAAAAGGTGTACAAATCATAACAAACTATGCCAGACTCACCTAAATTACTTCGGCTATTCTAAATCATCACCAACTAACCCTTACCACAACAAACTAAACCCAATCACTTTTAAATTACAAAAAAATGCTACTAACCATAGCAAACTATGCCAAACTCACCTAAATTACTTCGGCTATCAAAAATCACCCCCAACTACACTTTACAGCAACAAACTAAGCCCAATCACTTTAAAATTACAAAAAAATGCTAAAAATCATAACAAACCATACCAGAATTACCTAAATTACTTCGGCTACCGTAAATCACCCCCAACTATCCCTTACCACAACAAACCAAACCATATCATCTTAAAATTACAAAAAAAGGTGTAAAAATCATAACAAACTATGCCAGACCCACCTAAATTACTTCGGCTACTTTAAATCATCACCAACTAACCCTTACCACAACAAACTAAACCCAATCACTTTTAAATTTCAAAAAAATGCTACTAACCATAGCAAACTATGCCAAACTCACCTAAATTACTTCGGCTATCAAAAATCACCCCCAATTACACTTTACAGCAACAAACTAAGCCCAATCACTATAAAATTACATAAAAATGCTAAAAATCATAACAAACTATACCAGAATCACCTAAATTACTTCGGCTAGAGTAAATCACCCCCAACTATCCCTTACCACAACAAACCAAACCATATCATCTTAAAATTACAAAAAAAAGTTTACAAATCATAACAAACTATGCCAGACTCACTTAAATTACTTCGGCTACTCTAAATCCTCACCAACTAACCCTTACCACAACAAACTAAACCCAATCATTTTTAAATTACAAAAAAATGCTACTAACCATAGCAAACTATGCCAAACGCACCTAAATTACTTCGGCTATCAAAAATCACCCCCAACTACACTTTACAGCAACAAACTAAAACCAATCAATTTAAAATTACAAAAAAATGCTAAAAATCATAACAAACTATACCAGAATCACCTAAATTACTTCGGCTACCGTAAATCACCCCCAACTAACCCTTACCACAACAAACCAAACCATATCATCTTAAAATTACAAAAAAAGGTGTACAAATCATAACAAACTATGCCAGACTCACCTAAATTACTTCGGCTACGCTAAATCATCACCAAATAACCCTTACCAAAACAAACTAAACCCAATCACTTTTAAATTACAAAAAAATGCTACTAACTATAGCAAACTATGCCAAACTCACCTTAATTACTTCGGCTATCAAAAATCACCCCCAACTACACTTTACAGCAACAAACTAAGCCCAATCACTTTAAAATTACAAAAAAATGCTAAAAATCATAACAAACTATACCAGAATTACCTAAATTACTTCGGCTACCGTAAATCACCCCCAACTATCCCTTACCATAACAAACCAAACCATATCATCTTAAAATTACAAAAAAAGGTGTACAAATGATAACAAACTATGCCAGAATTACCTAAATTACTTCGGCTACCGTAAATCACCCCCAACTATCCCTTACCACAACAAACCAAACCATATCATCTTAAAATTACAAAAAAAGGTGTACAAATCATAACAAACTATGCCAGACTCACCTAAATTACTTCGGCTACTCTAAATCATCACCAACTAACCCTTGCCACAACAAACTAAACCCAATCACTTTTAAATTACAAAAAAATGCTACTAACCATAGCAAACAATGCCAAACTCACCTAAATTACTTCGGCTATCATAAATCACCCCCAACTACACTTTACAGCAACAAACTAAGCCCAATCACTTTAAAATTACAAAAAAATGCTAAAAATCATAACAAACTATACCAGAATCACCAAAATTACTTCGGCTACCGTAAATCACACCCAACTAACCCTTACCAAAACAAACTAAACCCAATCACTTTTAAATTACAAAAAAATGCTACTAACCATAGCAAACTATGCCAAACTCACCTAAATTACTTCGGCTATCAAAAATCACCCCCAACTACACTTTACAGCAACAAACTAAGCCCAATCACTTTAAAATTACAAAAAAATGCTAAAAATCATAACAAACTATACCAGAATCACCTAAATTACTTCGGCTACCGTAAATCACCCCCAACTATCCCTTACCACAACAAACCAAACCATATTATCTTAAAATTACAAAAAAGGTGTACAAATCATAACAAACTATGCCAGACTCACCTAAATTACTTCGGCTACTCTAAATCATCACCAACTAACCCTTACCACAACAAACTAAACCCAAACAATTTTAAATTACAAAAATATGCTACTAACCATAGCAAACTATGCCAAACTCACCTAAATTACTTCGGCTATCAAAAATCACCCCCAACTACACTTTACAGCAACAAACTAAGCCCAATCACTTTAAAATTACAAAAAAATGCTAAAAATCATAACAAACTATACCAGAATCACCTAAATTACTTCGGCTACCGTAAATCACCCCCAACTATCCCTTACCACAACAAACCAAACCATATTATCTTAAAATTACAAAAAAGGTGTACAAATCATAACAAACTATGCCAGACTCACCTAAATTACTTCGGCTACTCTAAATCATCACCAACTAACCCTTACCACAACAAACTAAACCCAAACAATTTTAAATTACAAAAAAATGCTATTAACCGTAGCAAACTATGCCAAACTCACCTAAATTACTTCGGCTATCAAAAATCACCCCCAATTACATTTTACAGCAACAAACTAAGCACTTTAAAATTACAAAAAAATGCTAAAAATCATAACAAACTATACCAGAATCACCTAAATTACTTCGGCTACCGTAAATCACCCCCAACTATCCCTTACCACAACAAACCAAACCATATCATCTTAAAATTACAAAAAAAGGTGTACAAATCATAACAAACTATGCTAGACTCACCTAAATTACTTCGGCTACTCTAAATCATCACCAACTAAGCCTTACCACAACAAACTAAACCCAATCACTTTTAAATTACAAAAAAATGCTACTAACCATAGCAAACTATGCCAAACTCACCTAAATTACTTCGGCTATCAAAAATCACACCCAACTACACTTTACAGCAACAAACTAAGCCCAATCACTTTAAAATTACAAAAAAATGCTAAAAATCATAACAAACTATACCAGAATCATCTAAGTTACTTCGGCTACCGTAAATCACCCCCAAATATCCCTTACCAATACAAACCAAACCATATCATCTTAAAATTACAAAAAAAGGTGTACAAATCATAACAAACTATGCTACACTCACCTAAATAACTTCGGCTACTCTAAATCATTACCAACTAACCCTTACCACAACTATACCTTACCACAACAAACCAAACCATATCATCTTAAAATTACAAAAAAATGGTACTAACCATAGCAAACTATGCCAAACTCACCTAAATTACTTCGGCTATCAAAAATCACACCTAACTACACTTTACAGCAACAAACTAAGCCCAATCACTTTAAAATTACAAAAAAATGCTAAAAATCATAACAAACTATACCAGAATCACCTAAATTACTTCGGCTACCGTAAATCACCCCCAACTATCCCTTACCACAACAAACCAAACCATATCATCTTAAAATTACAAAAAAAGGTGTACAAATTATAACAAACTATGCCAGACTCACCTAAATTACTTCGGCTACTCTAAATCATCACCAACTAACCCTTACCACAACAAACTATACCCAATCAATTTTAAATTACAAAAAAATGCTACTAACCATAGTAAACTATGCCAAACTCACCTAAATTATTTAGGCTATCAAAAATCACTCCCAACTACACTTTACAGCAACAAACTAAGCCCAATCACTTTAAAATTACAAAAAAAATGCTAAAAATCATAAAAAACTATACCAGAATCATCTAAATTACTTCGGCTACCGTAAATCACCCCCAGCTATCCCTTACCACAACAAACCAAACCATATTATCTTAAAATTACAAAAAAAGGTGTACAAATCATAACAAACTATGCCAGACTCACCTAAATTACTTCGGCTACTATAAATCATCACCAACTAACCCTTACCATTAGAAACTAAACCCAATCACATTTAAATTAAAAAAAATGCTACTAACCATAGCAAACTATGCCAAACTCATCTAAATTACTTCGGCTATCAAAAATCACCCCCAACTACACTTTACAGCAACAAACTAAGCCCAATCACTTTAAAATTACAAAAAAAATGCTAAAAATCATAACAAACTATACCAGAATCACATAAATTACTTCGGCTAACGTAAATCACACCCAACGATCTCTTACCACAACAAACCAAACCCTATCATCTTAAAATTACAAAAAAAGGTGTATAAATCATAACAAACTATGCCAGACTCACCTAAATTACTTCGTCTACTCTAAATCATCACCAACTAACCCTTACCACAAGAAACTACCCCCAATCACTTTTAAATTACAAAAAAATGCTACTAACCATAGCAAACTATGCCGAACTCACCTAAATTACTTCGGCTATCAAAAATCACCCCCAACTACACTTTACAGCAACAAACTAAGCCCAATCACTTTAAAATTACAAAAAAAATGCTAAAAATCATAACAAACTATACCAGAATCACATAAATTACTTCGGCTAACGTAAATCACACCCAACGATCTCTTACCACAACAAACCAAACCCTATCATCTTAAAATTACAAAAAAAGGTGTATAAATCATAACAAACTATGCCAGACTCACCTAAATTACTTCGTCTACTCTAAATCATCACCAACTAACCCTTACCACAACAAACTAAACCCAATCAATTTTAAATTACAAAAAAATACTACTAACCATAGCAAACTATTCCAAACTCACCTAAATTACTTCGGCTATCAAAAATCACCCCCAACTACACTTTACAGCAACAAACTAAGCCCAATCATTTTAAAATTACAAAAAAAATGCTAAAAATCATAACAAACTATGCCAGAATCACATAAATTACTTCGGCTACCGTAAATCACCCCCAACTATCTCTTACCACAACAAACCAAACCCTATCATCTTAAAATTACAAAAAAAGGTGTATAAATCATAACAAACTATGCCAGACTCACCTAAATTATTTCGGCTACTCTAAATCATCACCAACTAACCCTTACCACAAGTAACTACCCCCAATCACTTTTAAATTACACAAAAATGCTACTAACCATAGCAAACTATGCCAAACTCACCTAAATTACTTCGGCTATCAAAAATCACCCCCAACTACTCTTTACAGCAACAAACTAAGCCCAATCACTTTAAAATTACAAAAAAATGCTAAAAATCATAACAAACTATACCAGAATCATCTAAATTACTTCGGCTACCGTAAATCACACCCAACTATCCCTTACCACAACAAAACAAACCATATCATCTTAAAATAACAAAAAAAGGTGTACAAATCATAACAAACTATGCCAGACTCACCTAAATTACTTCGGCTACTCTAAATCATCACCAACTAAGCCTTACCACAACAAACTAAACCCAATCTCTTTTAAATTACAAAAAAATGCTACTAACCATAGCAAACTATGCCAAACTCACCTAAATTACTTCGGCTATCAAAAATCACACCCAACTACACTTTACAGCAACAAACTAAGCCCAATCACTTTAAAATTACAAAAAAATGCTAAAAATCATAACAAACTATACCAGAATCATCTAAGTTACTTCGGCTACCGTAAATCACCCCCAAATATCCCTTACCAATACAAACCAAACCATATCATCTTAAAATTACAAAAAAAGGTAAACAAATCATAGCAAACTATGCCACACTCACCTAAATTACTTCGGCTACTCTAAATCATTACCAACTAACCCTTACCACAACAAACTAAACCCAATCACTTTTAAATTACAAAAAAATGCTACTAACCATAGCAAACTATGCCAAACTCACCTAAATTACTTCGGCTATCAAAAATCACCCCCAACTACACTTTACAGCAACAAACTAAGCTCAATCACTTTAAAATTACAAAAAAATGCTAAAAATCATAACAAACTATACCAGAATCACCTAAATTACTTCGGCTACCGTAAATCACCCCCAACTATCCCTTACCACAACAAACCAAACCATATCATCTTAAAATTACAAAAAAATGGTACTAACCATAGCAAACTATGCCAAACTCACCTAAATTACTTCGGCTATCAAAAATCACATCCAACTACACTTTACAGCAACAAACTAAGCCCAATCACTTTAAAATTACAAAAAAATGCTAAAAATCATAACAAACTATACCAGAATCACCTAAATTACTTCGGCTACCGTAAATCACCCCCAACTATCCCTTACCACAACAAACCAAACCATATCATCTTAAAATTACAAAAAAAGGTGTACAAATTATAACAAACTATGCCAGACTCACCTAAATTACTTCGGCTACTCTAAATCATCACCAACTAACCCTTACCACAACAAACTATACCCAATCAATTTTAAATTACAAAAAAATGCTACTAACCATAGTAAACTATGCCAAACTCACCTAAATTATTTAGGCTATCAAAAATCACTCCCAACTACACTTTACAGCAACAAACTAAGCCCAATCACTTTAAAATTACAAAAAAATGCTAAAAATCATAAAAAACTATACCAGAATCATCTAAATTACTTCGGCTACCGTAAATCACCCCCAACTATCCCTTACCACAACAAACCAAACCATATTATCTTAAAATTACAAAAAAAGGTGTACAAATCATAACAAACTATGCCAGACTCACCTAAATTACTTCGGCTACTATAAATCATCACCAACTAACCCTTACCATTAGAAACTAAACCCAATCACATTTAAATTAAAAAAAATGCTACTAACCATAGCAAACTATGCCAAACTCATCTAAATTACTTCGGCTATCAAAAATCACCCCCAACTACACTTTACAGCTTCAAACTAAGCCCAATCACTTTAAAATTACAAAAAAAATGCTAAAAATCATAACAAACTATACCAGAATCACATAAATTACTTCGGCTAACGTAAATCACACCCAACGATCTCTTACCACAACAAACCAAACCCTATCATCTTAAAATTACAAAAAAAGGTGTATAAATCATAACAAACTATGCCAGACTCACCTAAATTACTTCGTCTACTCTAAATCATCACCAACTAACCCTTACCACAAGAAACTACCCCCAATCACTTTTAAATTACAAAAAAATGCTACTAACCATAGCAAACTATGCCGAACTCACCTAAATTACTTCGGCTATCAAAAATCACCCCCAACTACACTTTACAGCAACAAACTAAGCCCAATCACTTTAAAATTACATAAAAATGCTAAAAATCATAACAAACTATACCAGAATCACCTAAATTACTTCGGCTACCGTAAATCACTCCCAACTATCTCTTACAACAACAAACCAAACCATATCATCTTAAAATTACAAAAAAAGGTGTACAAATCATAAAAAACTATGCCAGACTCACCTAAACTACTTCGGCTACTCTAAATCATCAACAACTAACCCTTACCACAACAAATTAAACCCAATCAATTTTAAATTACAAAAAAATACTACTAACCATAGCAAACTATTCCAAACTCACTTAAATTACTTCGGCTATCAAAAATCACCCCCAACTACACTTTACAGCAACAAACTAAGCCCAATCACTTTATAATTACAAAAAAAATGCTAAAAATCATAACAAACTATGCCAGAATCACATAAATTACTTCGGCTACCGTAAATCACCCCCAACTATCTCTTACCACAACAAACCAAACCCTATCATCTTAAAATTACAAAAAAAGGTGTATAAATCATAACAAACTATGCCAGACTCACCTAAATTATTTCGGCTACTCTAAATCATCACCAGCTAAACCTTACCACAAGTAACTACCCCCAATCACTTTTAAATTACACAAAAATGCTACTAACCATAGCAAACTATGCCAAACTCACCTAAATTACTTCGGCTATCAAAAATCACCCCCAACTACTCTTTACAGCAACAAACTAAGCCCAATCACTTTAAAATTACAAAAAAATGCTAAAAATCATAACAAACTATACCAGAATCATCTAAATTACTTCGGCTACCGTAAATCACCCCCAACTATCCCTTACCACAACAAAACAAACCATATCATCTTAAAATAACAAAAAAAGGTGTACAAATCATAACAAACTATGCCAGACTCACCTAAATTACTTCGGCTACTCTAAATCATCACCAACTAAGCCTTACCACAACAAACTAAACCCAATCACTTTTAAATTACAAAAAAATGCTACTAACCATAGCAAACTATGCCAAACTCACCTAAATTACTTCGGCTATCAAAAATCACACCCAACTACACTTTACAGCAACAAACTAAGCCCAATCACTTTAAAATTACAAAAAAATGCTAAAAATCATAACAAACTATACCAGAATCATCTAAGTTACTTCGGCTACCGTAAATCACCCCCAAATATCCCTTACCAATACAAACCACACCATATCATCTTAAAATTACAAAAAAAGGTAAACAAATCATAACAAACTATGCCACACTCACCTAAATTACTTCGGCTACTCTAAATCATTACCAACTAACGCTTACCACAACAAACTAAACCCAATCACTTTTAAATTACAAAAAAATGCTACTAACCATAGCAAACTATGCCAAACTCACCTAAATTACTTCGGCTATCAAAAATCACCCCCAACTACACTTTACAGCAACAAACTAAGCTCAATCACTTTAAAATTACAAAAAAATGCTAAAAATCATAACAAACTATACCAGAATCACCTAAATTACTTCAGCTACTGTAAATCACCCCCAACTATCCCTTACCACAACAAACCAAACCATATCATCTTAAAATTACAAAAAAATGGTACTAACCATAGCAAACTATGCCAAACTCACCTAAATTACTTCGGCTATCAAAAATCACATCCAACTACACTTTACAGCAACAAACTAAGCCCAATCACTTTAAAATTACAAAAAAATGCTAAAAATCATAACAAACTATACCAGAATCACCTAAATTACTTCGGCTACCGTAAATCACCCCCAACTATCCCTTACCACAACAAACCAAACCATATTATCTTAAAATTACAAAAAAAGATGTACAAATCATAACAAACTATGCCAGACTCACCTAAATTACTACGGCTACTCTAAATCATCACCAATTAACCCTTACCATTACAAACTAAACCCAATCACATTTAAATTAAAAAAAATGCTACTAACCATAGCAAACTATGCCAAACTCATCTAAATTACTTCGGCTATCAAAAATCACCCCCAACTACACTTTACAGCAACAAACTAAGCCCAATCACTTTAAAATTACAAAAAAAATGCTAAAAATCATAACAAACTATACCAGAATCACATAAATTACTTCGGCTACCGTAAATCACCCCCAACTATCTCTTACCACAACAAACCAAACCCTATCACCTTAAAATTACAAAAAAAGGTGTAAAAATCATAACAAACTATGCCAGACTCACCTAAATTACTTCGGCTACTCTAAATCATCACCAACTAACCCTTACCACAAGAAACTACCCCCAATCACTTTTAAATTACAAAAAAATGCTACTAACCATAGCAAACTATGCCAAACTCACCTAAATTACTTCGGCTATCAAAAATCACCCCCAACTACACTTTACAGCAACAAACTAAGCCCAATCACTTTAAAATTACATAAAAATGCTAAAAATCATAACAAACTATACCAGAATCACCTAAATTACTTCGGCTACCGTAAATCACTCCCAACTATCTCTTACAACAACAAACCAAACCATATCATCTTAAAATTACAAAAAAAGGTGTACAAATCATAAAAAACTATGCCAGACTCACCTAAATTACTTCAGCTACTCTAAATCATCACCAACTAACCCTTACCACAACAAACTAAACCCAATCAATTTTAAATTACAAAAAAATACTACTAACCATAGCAAACTATTCCAAACTCACCTAAATAACTTCGGCTATCAAAAATCACCCCCAACTACACTTTACAGCAACAAACTAAGCCCAATCACTTTAAAATTACAAAAAAATGCTAAAAATCATAACAAACTATGCCAGAATCACATAAATTACTTCGGCTACCGTAAATCACCCCCAACTATCTCTTACCACAACAAACCAAACCCAATCATCTTAAAATTACAAAAAAAGATGTATAAATCATAACAAACTATGCCAGACTCACCTAAATTACTTCGGCTACTCTAAATCATCACCAACTAACCCTTACCACAAGAAACTACCCCCAATCACTTTTAAATTACACAAAAATGCTACTAACCATAGCAAACTATGCCAAACTCATCTAAATTACTTCGGCTATCAAAAATCACCCCCAACTACACTTTACAGCAACAAACTAAGCCCAATCACTTTAAAATTACAAAAACTTGCTAAAAATTATAACAAACTATACCAGAATCATCTAAATTACTTCGGCTACCGTAAATCAACCCCAACTATCCCTTACCACAACAAAACAAACCATATCATCTTAAAATAACAAAAAAAGGTGTACAAATCATAACAAACTATGCCAGACTCACCTAAATTACTTCGGCTACTCTAAATCATCACCAACTAAGCCTTACCACAACAAACTAAACCCAATCACTTTTAAATTACAAAAAAATGCTACTAACCATAGCAAACTATGCCAAACTCACCTAAATTACTTCGGCTATCAAAAATCACACCCAACTACACTTTACAGCAACAAACTAAGCCCAATCACTTTAAAATTACAAAAAAATGCTAAAAATCATAACAAACTATACCAGAATCATCTAAGTTACTTCGGCTACCGTAAATCACCCCCAAATATCCCTTACCAATACAAACCAAACCATATCATCTTAAAATTACAAAAAAAGGTGTACAAATCATAACAAACTATGCCACACTCACCTAAATTACTTCGGCTACTCTAAATCATTACCAAATAACCCTTACCACAACAAACTAAACCCAATCACTTTTAAATTACAAAAAAATGCTACTAACCATAGCAAACTATGCCAAACTCACCTAAATTACTTCGGCTCTCAAAAATCACCCCCAACTACACTTTACAGCAACAAACTAAGCTCAATCACTTTAAAATTACAAAAAAATGCTAAAAATCATAACAAACTATACCAGAATCACCTAAATTACTTCGGCTACCGTAAATCACCCCCAACTATCCCTTACCACAACAAACCAAACCATATTATCTTAAAATTACAAAAAAAGGTGTACAAATCATAACAAACTATGCCAGACTCACCTAAATTACTTCGGCTACTCTAAATCATCACCAACTAATCCTTACCATTACAAACTAAACCCAATCACATTTAAATTAAAAAAAATGCTACTAACCATAGCAAACTATGCCAAACTCATCTAAATTACTTCGGCTATCAAAAATCACCCCCAACTACACTTTACAGCAACAAACTAAGCCCAATCACTTTAAAATTACAAAAAAAATGCTAAAAATCATAACAAACTATACCAGAATCACATAAATTACTTCGGCTACCGTAAATCACCCCCAACTATCTCTTACCACAACAAACCAAACCCTATCACCTTAAAATTACAAAAAAAGGTGTAAAAATCATAACAAACTATGCCAGACTCACCTAAATTACTTCGGCTACTCTAAATCATCACCAACTAACCCTTACCACAAGAAACTACCCCCAATCACTTTTAAATTACAAAAAAATGCTACTAACCATAGCAAACTATGCCAAACTCACCTAAATTACTTCGGCTATCAAAAATCACCCCCAACTACACTTTACAGCAACAAACTAAGCCCAATCACTTTAAAATTACATAAAAATGCTAAAAATCATAACAAACTATACCAGAATCACCTAAATTACTTCGGCTACCGTAAATCACTCCCAACTATCTCTTACAACAACAAACCAAACCATATCATCTTAAAATTACAAAAAAAGGTGTACAAATCATAAAAAACTATGCCAGACTCACCTAAATTACTTCAGCTACTCTAAATCATCACCAACTAACCCTTACCACAACAAACTAAACCCAATCAATTTTAAATTACAAAAAAATACTACTAACCATAGCAAACTATTCCAAACTCACCTAAATTACTTCGGCTATCAAAAATCACCCCCAACTACACTTTACAGCAACAAACTAAGCCCAATCACTTTAAAATTACAAAAAAATGCTAAAAATCATAACAAACTATGCCAGAATCACATAAATTACTTCGGCTACCGTAAATCACCCCCAACTATCTCTTACCACAACAAACCAAACCCAATCATCTTAAAATTATAAAAAAAGATGTATAAATCATAACAAACTATGCCAGACTCACCTAAATTACTTCGGCTACTCTAAATCATCACCAACTAAGCCTTACCACAACAAACTAAACCCAATCACTTTTAAATTACAAAAAAATGCTACTAACCATAGCAAACTATGCCAAACTCACCTAAATTACTTCGGCTATCAAAAATTACACCCAACTACACTTTACAGCAACAAACTAAGCCCAATCACTTTAAAATTACAAAAAAATGCTAAAAATCATAACAAACTATACCAGAATCATCTAAGTTACTTCGGCTACCGTAAATCACCCCCAAATATCCCTTACCAATACAAACCAAACCATATCATCTTAAAATTACAAAAAAAGGTGTACAAATCATAACAAACTATGCCACACTCACCTAAATTACTTCGGCTACTCTAAATCATTACCAAATAACCCTTACCCCAACAAACTAAACCCAATCACTTTTAAATTACAAAAAAATGCTACTAACCATAGCAAACTATGCCAAACTCACCTAAATTACTTCGGCTCTCAAAAATCACCCCCAACTACACTTTACAGCAACAAACTAAGCTCAATCACTTTAAAATTACAAAAAAATGCTAAAAATCATAACAAACTATACCAGAATCACCTAAATTACTTCGGCTACCGTAAATCACCCCCAACTATCCCTTACCACAACAAACCAAACCATATTATCTTAAAATTACAAAAAAAGGTGTACAAATCATAACAAACTATGCCAGACTCACCTAAATTACTTCGGCTACTCTAAATCATCACCAACTAATCCTTACCATTACAAACTAAACCCAATCACATTTAAATTAAAAAAAATGCTACTAACCATAGCAAACTATGCCAAACTCACCTAAATTACTTCGGCTATCAAAAATCACCCCCAACTACACTTTACAGCAACAAACTAAGCCCAATCACTTTAAAATTACTAAAAAATGCTAAAAATCATAACAAACTATACCAGAATCACATAAATTACTTCGGCTACCGTAAATCACCCCCAACTATCCCTTACCAAAACAAACCAAACTATATCATCTTAAAATTACAAAAAAAGGTGTACAAATCATAACAAACTATGCCAGACTCACCAAAATTACTTCGGCTACTCTAAATCCTCACCAACTAACCCTTACCACAACAAACTAAACCCAATCATTTTAAAATTACAAAAAAATGCTAAAAATCATAACAAACTATACCAGAATCACCTAAATTACTTCGGCTACCGTAAATCACCCCCAACTATCCCTTACCACAACAAACCAAACCATATTATCTTAAAATTACAAAAAAAGGTGTAAAAAACATAACAAACTATGCCAGACTCACCTAAATTACATCGGCTACTCTAAATCATCACCAACTAATCCTTACCATTACAAACTAAACCCAATCACATTTAAATTAAAAAAAATGCTACTAACCATAGCAAACTATGCCAAACTCACCTAAATTACTTCGGCTATCAAAAATCACCCCCAACTACACTTTACAGCAACAAACTAAGCCCAAAAACTTTAAAATTACTAAAAAATGCTAAAAATCATAACAAGCTATACCAGAATCACATAAATTACTTCGGCTACCGTAAATCACCCCCAACTATCCCTTACCACAACAAACCAAACCATATCATCATAAAATTACAAAAAAAGGTGTACAAATCATAACAAACTATGCCAGACTCACCTAAATTACTTCGGCTACTCTAAATCATCACCAACTAACCCTTACCATTACAAACTAAACCCAATCACATTTAAATTAAAAAAAATGCTACTAACCATAGCAAACTATGCCAAACTCACCTAAATTACTTCGGCTATCAAAAATCACCCCCAACTACACTTTACAGCAACAAACTAAGCCCAATCACTTTAAAATTACTAAAAAATGCTAAAAATCATAACAAACTATACCAGAATCACATAAATTACTTCGGCTACCGTAAATCACCCCCAACTATCCCTTACCAAAACAAACCAAACCATATCATCTTAAAATTACAAAAAAAGGTGTACAAATCATAACAAACTATGCCAGACTCACCAAAATTACTTCGGCTCTTCTAAATCCTCACCAACTAACCCTTACCACAACAAACTAAACCCAATCATTTTTAAATTACAAAAAAATGCTACTAACCATAGCAAACTATGCCAAACTCACCTAAATTACTTCGGCTATCAAAAATCACCCCCAACAACACTTTACAGCAACAAACTAAGCCCAATCACTTTAAAATTACAAAAAAATGCTAAAAATCATAACAAACTATACCAGAATCACCTAAATTACTTCGGCTACCGTAAATCACAGATAACTATCCCTTACCACAACAAACCAAACCATATCATCTTAAAATTACAAAAAAAGGTGTACAAATCATAACAAACTATGCCAGACTCACCTAAATTACTTCGGCTACTCTAAATCATCACCAAATAACCCTTACCACAACAAACTAAACCCAATCACTTTTAAATTACAAAAAAATGCTACTAACTTTAGCAAACTATGCCAAACTCACCTTAATTACTTCGGCTATCAAAAATCACCCCCAACTACACTTTACAGCAACAAACTAAGCCCAATCACTTTAAAATTACAAAAAAATGCTAAAAATCATCACCTAAATTACTTCGGCTACTCTAAATCATCACCAACTAACCCTTACCATTACAAACTAAACCCAATCACATTTAAATTAAAAAAAATGCTACTAACCATAGCAAACTATGCCAAACTCACCTAAATTACTTCAGCTATCAAAAATCACCCCCAACTACACTTTACAGCAACAAACTAAGCCCAATCACTTTAAAATTACTAAAAAATGCTAAAAATCCTAACAAACTATACCAGAATCACATAAATTACTTCGGCTACCGTAAATCACCCCCAACTATCTCTTACCACAACAAACCAAACCCTATCATCTTAAAATTACAAAAAAAGGTGTATAAATCATAACAAACTATGCCAGACTCACCTAAATTACTTCGGCTATTCTAAATCATCACCAACTAACCCTTACCACAAGAAACTACCCCCAATCACTTTTAAATTACAAAAAAATGCTACTAACCATAGCAAACTATGCCAAACTTACCTAAATTACTTCGGCTATCAAAAATCACCCCCAACTACACTTTACAGCAACAAACTAAGCCCAATCACTTTAAAATTACATAAAAATGCTAAAAATCATAACAAACTATACCAGAATCACCTAAATTACTTCGGCTACCGAAAATCACTCCCAACTATCTCTTACAACAACAAACCAAACCATATCATCTTAAAATTACAAAAAAAGGTGTACAAATCATAAAAAACTATGCCAGACTCACCTAAATTACTTCGGCTACTCTAAATCATCACCAACTAACCCTTACCATTACAAACTAAACCCAATCACATTTAAATTAAAAAAAATGCTACTAACCATAGCAAACTATGCCAAACTCATCTAAATTACTTCGGCTATCAAAAATCACCCCCAACTACACTTTACAGCAACAAACTAAGCCCAATCACTTTAAAATTACAAAAAAAATGCTAAAAATCATAACAAACTATACCAGAATCACATAAATTACTTCGGCTACCGTAAATCACCCCCAACTATCTCTTACCACAACAAACCAAACCCTATCATCTTAAAATTACAAAAAAAGGTGTATAAATCATAACAAACTATGCCAGACTCACCTAAATTACTTCGGCTACTCTAAATCATCACCAACTAACCCTTACCACAAGAAACTACCCCCAATCACTTTTAAATTACAAAAAAATGCTACTAACCATAGCAAACTATGCCAAACTCACCTAAATTACTTCGGCTATCAAAAATCACCCCCAACTACACTTTACAGCAACAAACTAAGCCCAATCACTGTAAAATTACATAAAAATGCTAAAAATCATAACAAACTATACCAGAATCACCTAAATTACTTCGGCTACCGTAAATCACTCCCAACTATCTCTTACAACAACAAACCAAACCATATCATCTTAAAATTACAAAAAAAGGTGTACAAATCATAAAAAACTATGCCAGACTCACCTAAATTACTTCGGCTACTCTAAATCATCACCAACTAACCCTTACCACAACAAACTAAACCAAATCAATTTTAAATTACAAAAAAATACTACTAACCATAGCAAACTATTCCAAACTCACCTAAATTACTTCGGCTATCAAAAATCACCCCCAACTACACTTTACAGCAACAAACTAAGCCCAATCACTTTAAAATTACAAAAAAAATGCTAAAAATCATAACAAACTATGCCAGAATCACATAAATTACTTCGGCTACCGTAAATCACCCCCAACTATCTCTTACCACAACAAACCAAACCCTATCATCTTAAAATTACAAAAAAAGGTGTATAAATCATAACAAACTATGCCAGACTCACCTAAATTACTTCGGCTACTCTAAATCATCACCAACTAACCCTTACCACAAAAAACTACCCCCAATCACTTTTAAATTACACAAAAATGCTACTAACCATAGCAAACTATGCCAAACTCACCTAAATTACTTCGGCTATCAAAAATCACCCCCAACTACACTTTACAGCAACAAACTAAGCCCAATCACTTTAAAATTACAAAAAAATGCTAAAAATCATAACAAACTATACCAGAATCATTTAAATTACTTCGGCTACCGTAAATCACCCCCAACTATCCCTTACCACAACAAACCAAACCATATCATCTTAAAATTACAAAAAAAGATGTACAAATCATAACAAACTATGCGAGACTCACCTAAATTACTTCGGCTACTCTAAATCGTCACCAACTAACCCTTACCACAACAAACTAAACCCAATCATTTTTAAATTACAAAAAAATGCTACTAACCATAGCAAACTATGCCAAACTCACCTAAATTACTTCGGCTATCAAAAATCACCCCCAACTACACTTTACAGCAACAAACTAAGCCCAATCACTTTAAAATTACAAAAAAATGCTAAAAGTCATAACAAACTATACCAGAATCACCTAAATTACTTCGGCTACCGTAAATCACTCCCAACTATCACTTACCACAACAAACCAAACCATATCATCTTAAAATTATAAAAAAAGATGTACAAATCATAACAAACTATGCCAGACTCACCTAAATTACTTCGGCTACTCTAAATCATCACCAACTAACCCTTACCACAACAAACTAAACCCAATCACTTTTAAATTACAAAAAAATGCTACTAACCATAGCAAACTATGCCAAACTCACCTAAATTACTTCGGCTATCAAAAATCACCCCCAACTACACTTTACAGCAACAAACTAAACCCAATCATTTTAAAATTACAAAAAAATGCTAAAAATCATAACAAACTATACCAGAATCACCTAAATTACTTCGGCTACCGTAAATCACCCCCAACTATCCCTTACCACAACAAACCAAACCATATTATCTTAAAATTACAAAAAAAGGTGTACAAATCATAACAAACTATGCCAGACTCACCTAAATTACTTCGGCTACTCTAAATCATCACCAACTAATCCTTACCATTACAAACTAAACCCAATCACGTTTAAATTAAAAAAAATGCTACTAACCATAGCAAACTATGCCAAACTCACCTAAATTACTTCGGCTATCAAAAATCACCCCCAACTACACTTTACAGCAACAAACTAAGCCCAATCACTTTAAAATTACTAAAAAATGCTAAAAATCATAACAAACTATACCAGAATCACATAAATTACTTCGGCTACCGTAAATCACCCCCAACTATCCCTTACCACAACAAACCAAACCATATCATCATAAAATTACAAAAAAGGTGTACAAATCATAACAAACTATGCCAGACTCACCTAAATTACTTCGGCTACTCTAAATCATCACCAACTAACCCTTACCATTACAAACTAAACCCAATCACATTTAAATTTAAAAAAATGTTACTAACCATAACAAACTATGCCAAACTCACCTAAATTACTTCGGCTATCAAAAATCACCCCCAACTACACTTTACAGCAACAAACTAAGCCCAATCACTTTAAAATTACTAAAAAATGCTAAAAATCATAACAAACTATACCAGAATCACATAAATTACTTCGGCTTCCGTAAATCACCCCCAACTATCCCTTACCAAAACAAACCAAACCATATCATCTTAAAATTACAAAAAAAGGTGTACAAATCATAACAAACTATGCCAGACTCACCAAAATTACTTCGGCTACTCTAAATCCTCACCAACTAGCCCTTACCACAACAAACTAAACCCAATCATTTTTAAATTACAAAAAAATGCTACTAACCATAGCAAACTATGCCAAACTCACCTAAATTACTTCGGCTATCAAAAATCACCCCCAACAACACTTTACAGCAACAAACTAAGCCCAATCACTTTAAAATTACAAAAAAATGCTAAAAATCATAACAAACTATACCAGAATCACCTAAATTACTTCGGCTACCGTAAATCACAGATAACTATCCCTTACCACAACAAACCAAACCATATCATCTTAAAATTACAAAAAAAGGTGTACAAATCATAACAAACTATGCCAGACTCACCTAAATTACTTCGGCTACTCTAAATCATCACCAAATAACCCTTACCACAACAAACTAAACCCAATCACTTTTAAATTACAAAAAAATGCTACTAACTATAGCAAACTATGCCAAACTCACCTTAATTACTTCGGCTATCAAAAATCACCCCCAACTACACTTTACAGCAACAAACTAAGCCCAATCACTTTAAAATTACAAAAAAATGCTAAAAATCATCACCTAAATTACTTCGGCTACTCTAAATCATCACCAACTAACCCTTACCATTACAAACTAAACCCAATCACATTTAAATTAAAAAAAATGCTACTAACCATAGCAAACTATGCCAAACTCACCTAAATTACTTCGGCTATCAAAAATCACCCCCAACTACACTTTACAGCAACAAACTAAGCCCAATCACTTTAAAATTACTAAAAAATGCTAAAAATAATAACAAACTATACCAGAATCACATAAATTACTTCGGCTACCGTAAATCACCCCCAACTATCTCTTACCACAACAAACCAAACCCTATCATCTTAAAATTACAAAAAAAGGTGTATAAATCATAACAAACTATGCCAGACTCACCTAAATTACTTCGGCTATTCTAAATCATCACCAACTAACCCTTACCACAAGAAACTACCCCCAATCACTTTTAAATTACAAAAAAATGCTACTAACCATAGCAAACTATGCCAAACTCACCTAAATTACTTCGGCTATCAAAAATCACCCCCAACTACACTTTACAGCAACAAACTAAGCCCAATCACTTTAAAATTACATAAAAATGCTAAAAATCATTACAAACTATACCAGAATCACCTAAATTACTTCGGCTACCGTAAATCACTCCCAACTATCTCTTACAACAACAAACCAAACCATATCATCTTAAAATTACAAAAAAAGGTGTACAAATCATAAAAAACTATGCCAGACTCACCTAAATTACTTCGGCTACTCTAAATCATCACCAACTAACCCTTACCACAACAAACTAAACACAATCAATTTTAAATTACAAAAAAATACTACTAACCATAGCAAACTATTCCAAACTCACCTAAATTACTTTGGCTATCAAAAATCACCCCCAACTACACTTTACAGCAACAAACTAAGCCCAATCACTTTAAAATTACAAAAAAAATGCTAAAAATCATAACAAACTATGCCAGAATCACATAAATTACTTCGGCTAACGTAAATCACCCCCAACTTTCTTTTACCACAACAAACCAAACTCTATAATCTTAAAATTACAAAAAAAGTTGTATAAATCATAACAAACTATGCCAGACTCACCTAAATTACTTCGGCTACTCTAAATCATCACCAACTAACCCTTACCACAAGAAACTACCCCCAATCACTTTTAAATTACACAAAAATGCTACTAACCATAGCAAACTATGCCAAACTCACCTAAATTACTTCGGCTATCAAAAATCACCCCCAACTACACTTTACAGCAACAAACTAAGCCCAATCACTTTAAAATTACAAAAAATGCTAAAAATCATAACAAACTATACCAGAATCATCTAAATTACTTCGGCTACCGTAAATCACCCCCAACTATCCCTTACCACAACAAACCAAACCATATCATCTTAAAATTATAAAAAAAGGTGTACAAATCATAACAAACTATGCCAGACTCACCTAAATTACTTCGGCTACTCTAAATCATCACCAACTAACCCTTACCACAACAAACTAAACCCAATCACTTTTAAATTACAAAAAAATGCTACTAACCATAGCAAACTATGCCAAACTCACCTAAATTACTTCGGCCATCAAAAATCACCCCAAACTACACTTTACAGCAACAAACTAAACCCAATCATTTTAAAATTACAAAAAAATGCTAAAAATCATAACAAACTATACCAGAATCACCTAAATTACTTCGGCCACCGTAAATCACCCCCAACTATCCCTTACCACAACAAACCAAACCATATTATCTTAAAATTACAAAAAAAGGTGTACAAATCATAACAAACTATGCCAGACTCACCTAAATTACTTCGGCTACTCTAAATCACCACCAACTAACCCTTACCATTACAAACTAAACCCAATCGCATTTAAATTTAAAAAAATGCTACTAACCATAGCAAACTATGCCAAACTCACCTAAATTACTTCGGCTATCAAAAATCACCCCCAACTACACTTTACAGCAACAAACTAAGCCCAATCACTTTAAAATTACTAAAAAATGCTAAAAATCATAACAAACTATACCAGAATCACATAAATTACTTCGGCTACCGTAAATCACCCCCAACTATCCCTTACCACAACAAACCAAACCATATCATCATAAAATTACAAAAAAAGGTGTACAAATCATAAAAAACTATGCCAGACTCACCTAAATTACTTCGGCTACTCTAAATCATCACCAGCTAACCCTTACCATTACAAACTAAACCCAATCACATTTAAATTAAAAAAATGCTACTAACCTTAGCAAACTATGCCAAACTCACCTAAATTACTTCGGCTATCAAAAATCACCCCCAACTACACTTTACAGCAACAAACTAAGCCCAATCACTTTAAAATTAATAAAAAATGCTAAAAATCATAACAAACTATACCAGAATCACATAAATTACTTCGGCTACCGTAAATCACCCCCAACTATCCCTTACCAAAACAAACCAAACCATATCATCTTAAAATTACAAAAAAAGGTGTACAAATCATAACAAACTATGCCAGACTCACCAAAATTACTTCGGCTACTCTAAATCCTCACCAACTAACCCTTACCACAACAAACTAAACCCAATCATTTTTAAATTACAAAAAAATGCTACTAACCATAGCAAACTATGCCAAACTCACCTAAATTACTTCGGCTATCAAAAATCACCCCCAACAACACTTTACAGCAACAAACTAAGCCCAATCACTTTAAAATTACAAAAAAATGCTAAAAACCATAACAAACTATACCAGAATCACCTAAGTTACTTCGGCTACCGTAAATCACAGATAACTATCCCTTACCACAACAAACCAAACCATATCATCTTAAAATTACAAAAAAAGTTGTACTAATCATAACAAACTATGCCAGACTCACCTAAATTACTTCGGCTACTCTAAATCATCACCAAATAACCCTTACCACAACAAACTAAACCCAATCACTTTTAAATTACAAAAAAATGCTAATAACTATAGCAAACTATGCCAAACTCACCTTAATTACTTCGGCTATCAAAAATCACCCCCAACTACACTTTACAGCAACAAACTAAGCCCAATCACTTTAAAATTACAAAAAAATGCTAAAAATCATCACCTAAATTACTTCGGCTACTCTAAATCATCACCAAATAACCCTTACCACAACAAACTAAACCCAATCACTTTTAAATTACAAAAAAATGCTAGTAACCATAGCAAACTATGCCAAACTCACCTAAATTACTTCGGCTACCATAAATCATCACCAACTAACCCTTACCACAACAAACTAAACCCAATCACTTTTAAATTACAAAAAAATGCTACTAACCATAGCAAACTATGCCAAACTCACCTAACTTACTTCGGCTATCAAAAATCACCCCCAACTAAACTTTACAGTAACAAACTAAGCCCAATCATTTTAAAATTACAAAAAAATGCTAAAAATTATAACAAACTATACCTGAATTACCTAAATTACTTCGACTACCGTAAACCACCCCCAACTATCCCTTACCAAAACAAACCAAACCATATCATCTTAAAATTACAAAAAAAGATGTACAAATCATAACAAACTATGCCAGACTTACCTAGATTACTTCGGCTACTCTAAATCATTACCAACTAACCCTTACCACAACAAACTAAACCCAATCACTTTTAAATTACAAAAAAACGCTAGTAACTATAGCAAACTATGCCAAACTCACCTAAATTACTTCGGCTACCGTAAATCACCCCCAACTATCCCTTACCACAACAAACCAAACCATATCATCTTAAAATTACAAAAAAAGGGGTACAAATCATAACAAACTATGCCAGACTTACCTAAATTACTTCGGCTACTCTAAATCATCACCAACTAACCCTTACCACAACAAAATAAACCCACTCACTTTTAAATTACAAAAAAATGCTACTAACCATAGCAAACTATGCCAAACGCACCTGAATTACTTCGGCTATCAAAAATCACCCCCAACTACACTTTACAGCAACAAACTAAAACCAATCACTTTAAAATTACAAAAAAATGCTAAAAATCATAACAAACTATACCAGAATCACCTAAATTACTTCGGCTACCGTAAATCACCCCCAACTATCCCTTACCACAACAAACCAAACCATATCATCTTAAAATTACAAAAAAAGGTGTACAAATCATAACAAACTATGACAGACTCACCTAAATTACTTCGGCTACTCTAAATCATCACCAACTAACCCTTACCACAACAAACTATATTCAATCACTTTTAAATTACAAAAAAATGCTAGTAACCATAGCAAACTATGCCAAACTCACCTAAATTACTTCGGCTACCATAAATCATCACCAACTAACCCTTACCACAACAAACTAAACCCAATCACTTTTAAATTACAAAAAAATGCTACTAACCATAGCAAACTATGCCAAACTCACCTAACTTACTTCGGCTATCAAAAATCACCCCCAACTAAACTTTACAGTAACAAACTAAGCCCAATCACTTTAAAATTACAAAAAAATTCTAAAAATTATAACAAACTATACCAGAATAACCTAAATTACTTCGGCTACTGTAAATCACTCCCAACTATCTCTTACCACAACAAACCAAACCATATCATCTTAAAATTACAAAAAAAGGTGTACAAATCATAACAAACTATGCCAGACTCACCTAAATTACTTTGGCTACTCTAAATCATCACCAACTAACCCTTACCACAACAAACTAAACCCAATCAATTTAAATTACAAAAAAATGCTAGTAACCATAGCAAACTATGCCAAACTCACCTAAATTACTTCGGCTACCATAAATCATCACCAACTAACCCTTACCACAACAAACTAAACCCAATCACTTTTAAATTACAAAAATATGCTACTAACCATAGCAAACTATGCCAAACTCACCTAAATTACTTCGGCTATCAAAAATCACCCCCAACTACACTTTACAGCAACAAACTAAGCCCAATCACTTTAAAATTACAAAAAATGCTAAAAATCATAACAAACTACACCAGAATCACCTAAATTACTTCGGCTACCGTAAATCACCCCCAACTATCCCTTACCACAACAAACCAAACCATATCATCTTAAAATTACAAAAAAAGGTGTACAAACCATAACAAACTATGCCAGACTCACCTAAATTACTTCGGCTACTCTAAATCATCACCAACTAAACCTTACCACAACAAACTAAACCCAATCACTTTTAAATTACAAAAAAATGCTAGTAACGATAGCAAACTATGCCAAACTCACCTAAATTACCTCGGCTGCCATAAATCTTCATCAACTAACCCTTACCACAACAAACTAAACTCAATCACTTTTAAATTACAAAAAAATGCTACTAACCATAGCAAACTATGCCAAACTCACCTAAATTACTTCGGCTATCAAAAATCACCCCCAACTACACTTTACAGCAACAAACTAAGCCCAATCACTTTAAAATTACAAAAAAAATGCTAAAAATCATAACAAACTATACCAGAATCACCTAAATTATTTCGGCTACCGTAAATCACCCCTAACTATCCCTTACCACAACAAACCAAACCATATCATCTTGAAATTACAAAAAAAAGTGTACAAATCATAACAAATTATGCCAGACTCTCCTAAATTACTTCGGCTACTCTAAATCACCACCAACTAACCCTTACCAGAACAAACTAAACCCAATCACTTTTAAATTACAAAAAAATGCTAGTAACCATAGCAAACTATGCCAAACTCACCTAAATTACTTCGGCTACCATAAATCATCATCAACTAACCCTTACCACAACAAACTAAACCCAATAACTTTTAAATTACAAAAAAATGCTACTAACAATAGCAAATTATGCCAAACTCACCTAAATTAGTCCGGCTATCAAAAATCACCCCCAACTACACTTTACAGCAACAAACTAAGCCCAATCACTTTAAAATTACAAAAAATGCTAAAAATCATAACAAACTATACCAGAATCACCTAAATTACTTCGGCTACCGTAAATCACCCCCAACTATCCTTTACCACAACAAACTAAACCATATCATCTTAAAATTACAAAAAAAGGTGTACAAATCATAACAAACTATGCCAGACTCACCTAAATTACTTCGGCTACTCTAAATCATCACCAACTAACCCTTACCACAACAAACTAAACCCAATCACTTTTAAATTACAAAAAAATGCTAGTAGCCATAGCAAACTATGCCAAACTCACCTAAATTACTTCGGCTACCATAAATCATTACCAACTAACCCTTACCACAACACACTAAACCCAATCACTTTTAAATTACAAAAATTGCTACTAACCATAGCAAACTATGCCAAACTCACCTAAATTACTTCGGCTATCAAAAATCACCCCCAACTACACTTTACAGCAACAAACTAGTCCAAATCACTTTAAAATTACACGAAAATGCTAAAAATCATAACAAACTATACCAGAATTACCTAAATTACTTCGGCTACCGTAAATCAGCCCCAGCTATCCCTTACGACAACAAACCAAACCATATCATCTTAAAATTACAAAAAAATGTGTACAAATCATAACAAACTATGCCAGACTCACCTAAATTACTTCGGCTACTCTAAATCATCACCAAATAACCCTTACCACAACAAACTAAACCCAATCACTTTTAAATTACAAAAAAATGCTAGTAACCATAGCAAACTATGCCAAACTCACCTAAATTACTTCGGCTACCATAAATCATCACCAACTAACCCTTACCACAACAACCTAAACCCAAACACTTTTAAATTACAAAAAAATGCTACTAACCATAGCAAACTATGCCAAACTCACCTAAATTACTTCGGCTATCAAAAATCACCCCCAACTACACTTTACAGCAACAAACTAAGCCCAATCACTTTAAAATTACAAAAAAATGCTAAAAATCAAAACAAACTATACCAGAATCACCTAAATTACTTCGGCTACCGTAAATCACCCCCAACTATCCCTTACCACAACAAACCAAACCATATCATCTTAAAATTACAAAAAAAGGGGTACAAATCATAACAAACTATGCCAGACTTACCTAAATTACTTCGGCTACTCTAAATCATCACCAACTAACCCTTACCACAACAAACTAAACCCACTCACTTTTAAATTACAAAAAAATGCTACTAACCATAGCAAACTATGCCAAACGCACCTGAATTACTTCGGCTATCAAAAATCACCCCCAACTACACTTTACAGCAACAAACTAAACACAATCACTTTAAAATTACAAAAAAATGCTAAAAATCATAACAAACTATACCAGAATCACCTAAATTACTTCGGCTACCGTAAATCACCCCCAACTATCTCTTACCACAACAAACCAAACCATATCATCTTAAAATTACAAAAAAAGGTGTACAAATCATAACAAACTATGCCAGACTCACCTAAATTACTTCGGCTACTCTAAATCATCACCAACTAACCCTTACCACAACAAACTAAATTCAATCACTTTTAAATTACAAAAAAATGCTAGTAACCATAGCAAACTATGCCAAACTCATCTAAATTACTTCGGCTACCATAAATCATCACCAACTAACCCTTACCACAACAAACTAAACCCAATCACTTTTAAATTACAAAAAAATGCTACTAACCATAGCAAACTATGCCAAACTCACCTAACTTACTTCGGCTATCAAAAATCACCCCCAACTAAACTTTACAGTAACAAACTAAGCCCAATCACTTTAAAATTACAAAAAAATTCTAAAAATTATAACAAACTATACCAGAATAACCTAAATTACTTCGGCTACTGTAAATCACCCCCAACTATCTCTTACCACAACAAACCAAACCATATCATCTTAAAATTACAAAAAAAGGTGTACAAATCATAACAAACTATGCCAGACTCACCTAAATTACTTCGGCTACTCTAAATCATCACCAACTAACCCTTACCACAACAAACTAAACCCAATCAATTTAAATTACAAAAAAATGCTAGTAACCATAGCAAACTATGCCAAACTCACCTAAATTACTTCGGCTACCATAAATCATCACCAACTAACCCTTACCACAACAAACTAAACCCAATCACTTTTAAATTACAAAAATATGCTACTAACCATAGCAAACTATGCCAAACTCACCTAAATTACTTCGGCTATCAAAAATCACCCCCAACTACACTTTACAGCAACAAACTAAGCCCAATCACTTTAAAATTACAAAAAATGCTAAAAATCATAACAAACTACACCAGAATCACCTAAATTACTTCGGCTACCGTAAATCACCCCCAACTATCCCTTACCACAACAAACCAAACCATATCATCTTAAAATTACAAAAAAAGGTGTACAAACCATAACAAACTATGCCAGACTCACCTAAATTACTTCGGCTACTCTAAATCATCACCAACTAATTCTTACCACAACAAACTAAACCCAATCACTTTTAAATTACAAAAAAATGCTAGTAACGATAGCAAACTATGCCAAACTCACCTAAATTACCTCGGCTACCATAAATCTTCATCAACTAACCCTTACCACAACAAACTAAACCCAATCACTTTTAAATTACAAACAAATGCTACTAACCATAGCAAACTATGCCAAACTCACCTAAATTACTTCGGCTATCAAAAATCACCCCCAACTACACTTTACAGCAACAAACTAAGCCCAATCACTTTAAAATTACAAAAAAAATGCTAAAAATCATAACAAACTATACCAGAATCACCTAAATTATTTCGGCTACCGTAAATCACCCCTAACTATCCCTTACCACAACAAACCAAACCATATCATCTTAAAATTACAAAAAAAGTGTACAAATCATAACAATCTATGCCAGACTCACCTAAATTACTTCGGCTACTCTAAATCATCACCAAATAACCCTTACCACAACAAACTAAACCCAATCACTTTTAAATTACAAAAAAATGCTAGTAACCATAGCAAACTATGCCAAACTCACCTAAATTACTTCGGCTACCGTAAATCACTCCCAACTATCCCTTACCACAACAAACCAAACCATATCATCTTAAAATTACAAAAAAAGGTGTACAAATCATAACAAACTATGCCAGACTCACCTAAATTACTTCGGCTACTCTAAATCATCACCAACTAACCCTTACCACAACAAACTAAACCCAATCACTTTTAAATTACAAAAAAATGCTAGTAACCATAGCAAACTATGCCAAACTCACCTAAATTACTTCGGCTACCATAAATCATCACCAACTAACCCTTACCACAACAAACTAAACCCAATCACTTTTAAATTACAAAAAAATGCTACTAACCATAGCAAACTATGCCAAACTCACCTAAATTACATCGGCTATCAAAAATCACCCCCAACTACACTTTACAGCAACAAACTAACCCCAATCACTTTAAAATTACAAAAAAATGCTAAAAATTATAACAAACTATACCAGAATCACCTAAATTACATCGGCTACCGTAAATCACCCCCAACAATCCCTTACCACAACAAACCAAACCATATCATATTAAAATTACAAAAAAAGGTGTACAAATCATAACAAACTATGCCAGACTCACCTAAATTACTTCGGCTACTCTAAATCATCACCAACTAACCCTTACTAGAACAAACTAAACCCAATCACTTTTAAATCACAAAAAAATGCTAGTAACCATAGCAAACTAGGCCAAACTTACCTAAATTACTTCGGCTACCAAAAATCATCACCAACTAACTCTTACCACAACAAGCTAAACCCAATCACTTTTAAATTACAAAAAAAAACTACTAACCATAGCAAACTATGCCAAACTCACGTAAATTACTTCGGCTATTAAAAATCACCCCCAACTACACTTTACAGCAACAAACTAAGCCCAATCACTTTAAAATTACAAAAAAATGATAAAAATCATAACAAACTATACCAGAATTACCTAAATTACTTCGGCTACCGTAAATCACCCCCAACTATCCCTTACCACAACAAACCAAACCATATCATCTTGAAATTCCAAAAAAAAGTGTACAAATCATAACAAATTATGCCAGACTCTCCTAAATTACTTCGGCTACTCTAAATCACCACCAACTAACCCTTACCAGAACAAACTAAACCCAATCACTTTTAAATTACAAAAAAATGCTAGTAACCATAGCAAACTATGCCAAACTCACCTAAATTACTTCGGCTACCATAAATCATCATCAACTAACCCTTACCACAACAAACTAAACCCAATAACTTTTAAATTACAAAAAAATGCTACTAACAATAGCAAATTATGCCAAACTCACCTAAATTACTTCGGCTATCAAAAATCACACCCAACTACACTTTACAGCAACAAACTAAGCCCAATCACTTTAAAATTACAAAAAATGCTAAAAATCATAACAAACTATACCAGAATCACCTAAATTACTTCGGCTACCGTAAATCACCCCCAACTATCCTTTACCACAACAAACCAAACCATATCATCTTAAAATTACAAAAAAAGGTGTACAAATCATAACAAACTATGCCAGACTCACCTAAATTACTTCGGATACTCTAAATCATCACCAACTAACCCTTACCACAACAAACTAAACCCAATCACTTTTAAATTACAAAAAAATGCTAGTAGCCATAGCAAACTATGCCAAACTCACCTAAATTACTTCGGCTACCATAAATCATCACCAACTAACCCTTACCACAACAAACTAAACCCAATCACTTTTAAATTACAAAAAAATGCTAGTAGCCATAGCAAACTATGCCAAACTCACCTAAATTACTTCGGCTACCATAAATCATCACCAACTAACCCTTACCACAACAAACTAAACCCAATCACTTTTAAATTACAAAAAAATGCTACTAACCATAGCAAACTATGCCAAACTCACCTAAATTACTTCGGCTATCAAAAATCACACCCAACTACACTTTACAGCAACAAACTAAGCCCATTTACTTTAAAATTACAAAAAAATGCTAAAAATCATAACAAACTATACCAGAATCATTTAAATTACTTCGGCTACCGTAAGTCACCCCCAACTATCCCTTACCACAACAAACCAAACCATATTATCTTAAAATTACAAAAAAAGGTGTACAAATCATAACAAACTATGCCAGACTCACCTAAATTACTTCGGCTACTCTAAATCATCACCAACTAACCCTTACCACAACAAAATAAACCCAATCACCTTTAAATTACAAAAAAATGCTAGTAACCATAGCAAACTATGCCAAACTCTCCTAAATTACTTCGGCTACCATAAATTACCCCCAACTACCCCTTACTACAACAAACCAAACCATATCATCTTAAAATTACAAAAAAAGGTGTACAAATCATAACAAACTATGCCAGACTCACCTAAATTACTTCGGCTACTCTAAATCATCACCAACTAACCCTTACCACAACAAACTAAACCCAATCACTTTTAAATTACAAAAAACTGCTTGTAACCATAGCAAACTATGCCAAACTCACCTAAATTACTTCGGCTACCATAAATCATCACCAACTAACCCTTACCACAACAAACTATACCCAATCACTTTTAAATTACAAAAAAATGCTACTAGCCATAGCAAACTATGCCAAACTCACCTAAATTACTTCGGCTGTCAAAAATCACCCCCAACTACACTTTACAGCAACAAACTAAGCCCAATCACTTTAAAATTACAAAAAAATGCTAAAAATCATAACAAACTATACCAGAATCACCTAAATTACTTCGGCTACCGTAAATCACCCCCAACTATCCCTTACCACAACAAACCAAACCATATCATCTTAAAATTACAAAAAAAAGGTGTACAAATCATAACAAACAATGCCAGACTCACCTAAATTACTTCGGCTACTCTAAATCATCACCAACTAACCCTTACCACAACAAACTAAACCCAATCACTTTTAAATTAAAAAAAAATGCTAGTAACCATAGCAAACTATACCAAACTCACCTAAATTACTTCGGCTACCATAAATCATCACCAACTAACCCTTACCACAACAAACTAAACCCAATCACTTTTAAATTACAAAAAAATGCTACTAACCATAGCAAACTATGCCAAACTCACCTAAATTACTTCGGCTATCAAAAATCACCCCCAACTACACTTTACAGCAACAAACAAAGCCCAATCACTTCAAAATTACAAAAAAATGCTAAAAATCATAACAAATTATACCAGAATCACCTAAATTACTTCGGCTACCGTAAATCACCCCCAACTATCCCTTACCACAACAAACCAAACCATATCATCTTAAAATTACAAAAAAAGGTGTACAAATCATAACAAACTATGCCAGACTCACCTAAATTACTTCGGCTACTCTAAATCATCACCAACTAACCCTTACCACAACAAACTAAACCCAATCACTTTTAAATTACAAAAAAATGTTACTAACCATAGCAAACTATGCCAAACTCACCTACATTACTTCGGCTATCAAAAATCACCCCCAACTACACTTTACAGCAACAAACAAAGCCCAATCACTTTAAATTTACAAAAAAATGCTAAAAATCATAACAAACTATACCAGATTCACCTAAATTACTTCGGCTACAGTAAATCACCCCCAACTATCCCTTACCACAACAAGCCAAACCATATCATCTTAGAATTACAAAAAAAAAAGTACAAATCATGACAAACTATGCCAGACTCACCTAAATTACTTCGGCTACTACTTTTAAATTACAAAAAAATGCTAGTAACCATAGCAAACTATGCCAAACTCATCTAAATTACTTCGGCTACCATTAATCATCACCAACTAACCCTTACCACAACAAACTAAACCCAATTACTTTTAAATTAAAAAAAATGCTACTAACCATAGCACACGATGCCAAACTCACCTAAATTACTTCGGCTATCAAAAATCACCCCCAACTACACTATACAGCAACAAACAAAGCCCAATCACTATAAAAATACAAAAAAATGCTAAAAATCATAACAAACTATACCAGAATCACCTAAATTACTTCGGCTACCGTAAATCACCCCCAACTATCCCTTACCACAACAAAACAAACCATATCATCTTAAAATTACAAAAAAAGGTGTACAAATCATAACAAACTATGCCAAACTCACCTAAATTACTTCGGCTACCATAAATTATCACCAACTTACCCTTACTACAACAAACTAAACCCAATCACTTTTAAATTACAAAAAAATGCTACTAACCATAGCAAACTATGCCAAACTCACCTAAATTACTTCGGCTATCAAAAATCACTCCCAACTACACTTTACAGCAACAAACTAAGCCCAATCACTTTAAAATTACAAAAAATGCTAAAAATCATAACAAACTATACCAGAATCACCTAAATTACTTCGGCTACCGTAAATCAACCCCAACTATCCCTTACCACAACAAACCAAACCATATCATCTTAAAATTACAAAAAAAGGTGTACAAATCATAACAAACTATGCCAGACTCACCTAAATTACTTCGGCTACTCTAAATCATCACCAACTAAACCCAATCACTTTTAAATTACAAAAAAATGCTAGTAACCATAGCAAACTATGCCAAACTCACCTAAATTACTTCGGCTACCATAAATCATCACCAACTAACCCTTACCACAACAAACTAAACCCAATCATTTTTAAATTACAAAAAAATGCAACTAACCATAGCAAACTATGCCAAACTCACCTAAATTACTTCGGCTATCAAGAATCACCCCCAACTACACTTTACAGCAACAAACTAAGCCCAATCACTTTAAAATTACAAAAAAATGCTAAAAATCATAACAAACTATACCAGAATCACCTAAATTACTTCGGCTACCGTAAATCACCCCCAACTATCCCTTACCACAACAAACCAAACCATATCAACTTAAAATTACAAAAAAAGGTGTACAAATCATAACAAACTATGCCAGACTCACCTAAATTACTTCGGCTACTCTAAATCATCACCAACTAACCCTTACCACAACAAACTAAACCCAATCACTTTTAAATTACAAAAAAATGCTACTAACCATAGCAAACTATGCCAAACTCACCTAAATTACTTCGGCTACCATAAATCATCACCAACAAACCCTTACCACAACAAACTAAACCCAATCACTTTTAAATTACAAAAAAATGCTACTAACCATAGAAAACTATGCCAAACCCACCTAAATTACTTCGGCTATCAAAAATCACCCCCAACTACACTTTACAGCAACAAACAAAGCCCAATCACTTCAAAATTACAAAAAAATGCTAAAAATCATAACAAATTATACCAGAATTACCTAAATTACTTCGGCTACCGTAAATCACCCCCAACTATCCCTTACCACAACAAACCAAACCATATCATCTTAAAATTACAAAAAAAGATGTACAAATCATAACAAACTATGCCAGACTCACCTAAATTACTTCGGCTACTCTAAATCATCACCAACTAACCCTTACCACAACAAACTAAACCCAATCACTTTTAAATTACAAAAAAATGCAACTAACCATAGCAAACTATGCCAAACTCACCTACATTACTTCGGCTATCAAAAATTACCCCCAACTACACTTTACAGCAACAAACAAAGCCCAATCACTTTAAAATTACAAAAAAATGCTAAAAATCATAACAAACTATACCAGAATCACCTAAATTACTTCGGCTACTACTTTTAAATTACAAAAAAATGCTAGTAACCATAGCAAACTATGCCAAACTCACCTAAATTACTTCGGCTACCATTAATCATCACCAACTAACCCTTACCACAACAAACTAAACCCAATCACTTTTAAATTAAAAAAAATGCTACTAACCATAGCAAACTATGCCAAACTCACCTAAATTACTTCGGCTATCAAAAATCACCCCCAACTACACTTTACAGCAACAAACAAAGTCCAATCACTTTAAAAATACAAAAAAATGCTAAAAATCATAACAAACTATACCAGAATCACCTAAATTACTTCGGCTACCGTAAATCACCCCCAATTATCCCTTACCACAACAAACCAAACCATATCATCTTAAAATTACAAAAAAAGGTGTACAAATCATAACAAACTATGCCAGACTCACCTAAATTACTTCGGCTACTCTAAATCATCACCAACTAACCCTTACCACAACAAACTAAACCCAATCACTTTTAAATTACAAAAAAATGCTACTAACCATAGCAAACTATGCCAAACTCACCTAAATTGCTTTGGCTATCAAAAATCACCCCCAACTACACTTTACAGCAACAAACAAAGCCCAATCACTTTAAAATTACAAAAAAGGGCTAAAAACCATAACAAACTATACCAGAATCACCTAAATTACTTCGGCTACCGTAAATCACCCCCAACTATCCCTTACCACAACAAACCAAACCATATCATCTTAAAATTACAAAAAAAGGTGTACAAATCATAACAAACTATGCCAGACTCACCTAAATTACTTCGACTACTCTAAATCATCACCAACTAATCCTTACCACAACAAACTAAACCCAATCACTTTTAAATTACAAAAAAATGCTAGTAACCATAGCAAACTATGCCAAACTCACCTAAATTACTTCGGCTACCATAAATCATCACCAACTAACCCTTACCACAACAAACTAAACCCAATCACTTTTATATTACAAAAAAATGCTACTAACCATAGCAAACTATGCCAAACTCACCTAAATTACTTCGGCTATCAAAAATCACACCCAACTACACTTTACAGCAACAAACTAAGCCCAATCACTTTAAAATTACAAAAAAATGCTAAGAATCATAACAAACTATACCAGAATCACCTAAATTACTTCGGCTACCGTAAATCACCCCCAACTATCCCTTACCACAACAAACCAAACCATATCATATTAAAATTACAAAAAAAGGTGTACAAATCATAACAAACTATGCCAAACTCACCTAAATTACTTCGGCTACCATAAATCATCACCAACTAACCCTTACCACAACAAACTAAACCCAATCACTTTTAAATTACAAAAAAATGCTAAAAATCATAACAAACTCTACCAGAATCACCTAAATTACTTCGGCTACCGTAAATCACCCCCAACTATCCCTTACCACAACAAACCAAACCATATCATCTTCAAATTACAAAAAAAGTCTACAAATCATAACAAACTATGCCAGACTCACCTAAATTACTTCGGCTACTCTAAATCATCACCAACTAACCCTTACCACAACAAACTAAACCCAATCATTTTTAAATTACAAAAAAATGCTACTAACCATAGCAAACTATGCCAAACTTACCTAAATTACTTCGGCTATCAAAAATCACCCCCAACTACACTTTAGAGCAACAAACAAAGCCCAATCACTTTAAAATTACAAAAAAATGCTAAAAATCATAACAAACTATACCAGAATCACCTAAATTACTTCGGCTACCGTAAATCACCCCCAACTATCCCTTACCACAACAAACCAAACCATATCATCTTAAAATTACAAAAAAAGGTGTACAAATCATAACAAACTATGCCTAACTCACCTAAATTACTTCGGCTACCATAAATCATCACCAACTAACCCTTACCACAACAAACTAAACCCAATCACTTTTAAATTACAAAAAAATGCTACTAACCATAGCAAACTATGCCAAACTCACCTAAATTACTTCGGCTACTCTAAATCATCACCAACTAACCCTTACCACAACAAACTACACCCAATCACTTTTAAATTACAAAAAAATGCTACTAACCATAGCAAACTATGCCAAACTCACCTAAATTACTTCGGCTATCAAAAATCACCCCCAACTACACTTTACAGCAACAAACAAAGCCCAATCACTTTAAAATTACAAAAAAATGCTAAAAATCATAACAAACTATACCAGAATCACCTAAATTACTTCGGCTACCGTAAATCAACCTCAACTATCCCTTACCACAACAAACCAAACCATATCATCTTAAAATTACAAAAAAAGGTGTACAAATCATAACAAACTATGTCAGACTCACCGAAATTACTTCGGCTACTACTTTTAAATTACAAAAAAATGCTAGTAACCATAGCAAACTATGCCAAACTCACCTAAATTACTTCGGCTACCATAAATCATCACCAACTAACCCTTACCACAACAAACTAAACCCAATCACTTTTAAATTAAAAAAAAAGGCTACTAACCATAGCAAACTATGCCAAACTCACCTAAATTACTTCGGCTATCAAAAATCACCCCCAACTACACTTTAGAGCAACAAACAAAGCCCAATCACTTTAAAATTACAAAAAAATGCTAAAAATCATAACAAACTATACCAGAATCACCTAAATTACTTCGGCTACCGTAAATCACCCCCAACTATCCCTTACCACAACAAACCAAACCATATCATCTTAAAATTACAAAAAAAGGTGTACAAATCATAACAAACTATGCCTAACTCACCTAAATTACTTCGGCTACCATAAATCATCACCAACTAACCCTTACCACAACAAACTAAACCCAATCACTTTTAAATTACAAAAAAATGCTACTAATCATAGCAAACTATGCCAAACTCACCTAAATTACTTCGGCTACTCTAAATCATCACCAATTAACCCTTACCACAACAAACTAAACCCAATCACTTTTAAATTACAAAAAAATGCTACTAACCATAGCAAACTATGCCAAACTCACCTAAATTACTTCGGCTATCAAAAATCACCCCCAACTACACTTTACAGCAACAAACAAAGCCCAATCACTTTAAAATTACAAAAAAATGCTAAAAATCATAACAAACTATACCAGAATCACCTAAATTACTTCGGCTACCGTAAATCAACCCCAACTATCCCTTACCAGAACAAACCAAACCATATCATCTTAAAATTACAAAAAAAGGTGTACAAATCATAACAAACTATGTCAGACTCACCCAAATTACTTCGGCTACTACTTTTAAATTACAAAAAAATGCTAGTAACCATAGCAAACTATGCCAAACTCACCTAAATTACTTCGGCTACCATAAATCATCACCAACTAACCCTTACCACAACAAACTAAACCCAATCACTTTTAAATTACAAAAAAATGCTACTAACCATAGCAAACTATTCCAAACTCACCTAAATTACTTCGGCTATCAAAAATCACCCCAACTACACTTTACAGAAACAAACAAAGCCCAATCACTTTAAAATTACAAAAAAATGCTAAAAATCATAACAAACTCTACCAGAATCACCTAAATTACTTCGGCTACCGTAAATCACCCCCAACTATCCCTTACCACAACAAACCAATCCATATTATCTTAAAATTATTAAAAAAGTCTACAAATCATAACAAACTATGCCAGACTCACCTAAATTACTTCGGCTACTCTAAATCATCACCAACTAACCCTTACCACAATAAACTAAACCCAATCACTTTTAAATTACAAAAAAATTCTAGTAACCATAGCAAACTATGCCAAACTCACCTAAATAACTTCGGCTACCATAAATCATCACCCACTAACCCTTACCACAACAAACTAAACCCAATCACTTTTAAATTACAAAAAAATGCTACTAACCATAGCAAACTAAGCCAACTCACCTAAATTACTTCGGCTATCAAACATCACACCCAACTACACTTTACGGCAACAAACTAAGCCCAATCACTTTAAAATTTCAAAAAAATGCTAAAAATCATAACAAACTATTCCAGAATCACCTAAATTACTTTGGCTACCGTAAATCACCTCCAACTACCCCTTACTACAACAAACCAAACCATATCATCTTAAAATTACAAAAAAAAGGTGTACAAATCATAACAAACTATGCCAGACTCACCTAAATTACTTCGGCTACTCTAAATCATCACCAACTAACCCTTACCACAACAAACTAAACCCAATCACTTTTAAATTACAAAAAAACTGCTAGTAACCATAGCAAACTATGCCAAACTCACCTAAATTACTTCGGCTACCATAAATCATCACCAACTAACCCTTACCACAACAAACTAAACCCAATCACTTTTTAAATTACAAAAAAATGCTACTAACCATAGCAAACTATGCCAAACTCACCTAAATTACTTCGGCTATCAAAAATCACCCCCAACTACACTTTACAGCAACAAACTAAGCCCAATCACTTTAAAATTACAAAAAAATTCTAAAAATCATAACAAACTATACCAGAATCACCTAAATTACTTCGGCTACCGTAAATCACCCCCAACTATCCCTTACCACAACAAACCAAACCATATCATCTTAAAATTACAAAAAAAGGTGTACAAATCATAACAAACTATGCCAGACTCACCTAAATTATTTCGGCTACTCTAAATCATCACCAACTAACCCTTACCACAACAAACTAAACCCAATCACTTTTAAATTACAAAAAAATTCTAGTAACCATAGCAAACTATGCCAAACTCACCTAAATTACTTCGGCTACCATAAATCATCACTAACTAACCCTTACCACAACAAACTAAACCCAATCACTTTTAAATTACAAAAAAATGCTACTAACCATAGCAAACTATGCCAAATTCACCTAAATTACTTCGGCTATCAAAAATCACCCCCAACTACACTTTGCAGCAACAAACTAAGCCCAACCACTTTAAAATTACAAAAAAATGCTAAAAATCATAACAAACCATACCAGAATCACCTAAATTACTTCGGCTACCGTAAATCACCCCCAACTATCCCTTACCACAACAAACCAAACCATATCAACCTAAAATTACAAAAAAAGTGTACAAATCATAACAAACTATGCCAGACTCACCTAAATTACTTCGGCTACTCTAAATCATCACCAACTAACCCTTACCACAACAAACTAAACCCAATCACTTTTAAATTACAAAAAAATGCTGGTAACCATAGCAAACTATGCCAAACTCACCTAAATTACTTCGGCTACCATAAATCATCACCAACTAACCCTTACCACAACTAACTAAACCCAATCACTTTTAAATTACAAAAAAAATGCTACTAACCATAGCAAACTATGCCAAACTCACCTAAATTACTTCGGCTATCAAAAATCACCCCCAACTACACTTTACAGCAACAAATTAAGCCCAATCACTTTAAAATTACAAAAAAATGCTAAAAATCATAACAAACTATACCAGAATCACCTAAATTACTTCGGCTACCGTAATTCTCCCCCAACTATCCCTTACCACAACAAACCACACCATATCATCTTAAAATTACAAAAAAAGGTGTACAAATCATAACAAACTATGCCAGACTTACCTAAATTACTTCGGCTACTCTAAATCATCACCAACTAACCCTTACCACAACAAACTAAACCCAATCACTTTTAAATTACAAAAAAATGCAAGTAACCATAGCAAACTATGCCAAACTCACCTAAATAACTTCGGCTACCATAAATCATCACCAACTAACCCTTACCACAACAAACTAAACCCAATCGCTTTAAAATTACAAAAAAATGCTAAAAATCATAACAAACTATACCAGAATCACCTAAATTACTTCGGCTACTCTAAATCATCACCAACTAACCCTTACCACAACAAACTAAACCCAATCACTTTTAAATTACAAAAAAATGCTAGTAACCATAGCAAACTATGCCAAACTCACCTAAATTTCTTCGGCTACCATAAATCATCACCAACTAACCCTTTCCAAAACAAACTAAACCCAATCATTTTTAAATTACAAAAAAATGCTTCTAACCATAGCAAACTACGCCAAACTCACCCAAATTACTTCGGCTATCAAAAATCACCCCCAACTACACTTTACAGCAACAAACTAATCCCAATCACTTTAAAAATACAAAAAAATGCTAAAAATCATAACAAACTATACCAGAATCACCTAAATTACTTCGGCAACCGTAAATCACCCCCAACTATCCCTTACCACAACAAACCAAACCATATCATCTTAAAATTTCAAAAAAAGGTGTACAAATCATTATAAACTATGCCAGACTCACCTAACTTACTTCGGCTACTCTAAATCATCACCAACTAATCCTTACCACAACAAACTAAACCCAATCACTTTTAAATTACAAAAAAATGCTAGTAACCATAGCAAACTATGCCAAACTCACCTAAATTACTTCGGCTATCAAAAATCACCCCCAACTACACTTTACAGCAACAAATTAAGCCCAATCACTTTAAAATTACAAAAAAATGCTAAAAATCATAACAAACTATACCAGAATCACCTAAATTACTTCGGCTACCGTAATTCACCCCCAACTATCCCTTACCACAACAAACCACACCATATCATCTTAAAATTACAAAAAAAGGTGTACAAATCATAACAAACTATGCCAGACTTACCTAAATTACTTCGGCTACTCTAAATCATCACCAACTAACCCTTACCACAACAAACTAAACCCAATCACTTTTAAATTACAAAAAAATGCTGGTAACCATAGCAAACTATGCCAAACTCACCTAAATTACTTCGGCTACCATAAATCATCACCAACTAACCCTTACCACAACTAACTAAACCCAATCACTTTTAAATTACAAAAAAAATGCTACTAACCATAGCAAACTATGCCAGACTCACCTAAATTACTTCGGATATCAAAAATCACCCCCAACTACACTTTACAGCAACAAATTAAGCCCAATCACTTTAAAATTACAAAAAAATGCTAAAAATCATAACAAACTATACCAGAATCACCTAAATTACTTCGGCTACCGTAATTCACCCCCAACTATCCCTTACCACAACAAACCACACCATATCATCTTAAAATTACAAAAAAAGGTGTACAAATCATAACAAACTATGCCAGACTTACCTAAATTACTTCGGCTACCGTAATTCACCCCCAACTATCCCTTACCACAACAAACCACACCATATCATCTTAAAATTACAAAAAAAGGTGTACAAATCATAACAAACTATGCCAGACTTACCTAAATTACTTCGGCTACTCTAAATCATCACCAACTAACCCTTACCGCAACAAACTAAACCCAATCACTTTTAAATTACAAAAAAATGCAAGTAACCATAGCAAACTATGCCAAACTCACCTAAATAACTTCGGCTACCATAAATCATCACCAACTAACCCCAATCACTTTAAAATTACAAAAAAATGCTAAAAATCATAACAAACTATACCAGAATCACCTAAATTACTTCGGCTACTCTAAATCATCACCAACTAACCCTTACCACAACAAACTAAACCCAATCACTTTTAAATTACAAAAAAATGCTAGTAACCATAGCAAACTATGCCAAACTCACCTAAATTTCTTCGGCTACCATAAATCATCACCAACTAACCCTTACCAAAACAAACTAAACCCAATCATTTTTAAATTACAAAAAAATGCTTCTAACCATAGCAAACTACGCCAAACTCACCTAAATTACTTCGGGTATCAAAAATCACCCCCAACTACACTTTACAGCAACAAACTAATCCCAATCACTTTAAAAATACAAAAAAATGCTAAAAATCATAACAAACTATACCAGAATCACCTAAATTACTTCGGCAACCGTAAATCACCCCCAACTATCCCTTACCACAACAAACCAAACCATAACATCTTAAAATTTCAAAAAAAGGTGTACAAATCATTATAAACTATGCCAGACTCACCTAACTTACTTCGGCTACTCTAAATCATCACCAACTAATCCTTACCACAACAAACTAAACCCAATCACTTTTAAATTACAAAAAAATGCTAGTAACCATAGCAAACTATGCCAAATTCACCTAAATTACTTCGGCTACCATAAATCATCACCAACTAACCCTTACCACAACAAACTAAACCCAATCACATTTAAATTACAAAAAAATGCTACTAACCATAGCAAACTATGCCAAACTCACCTAAATTACTTCGGCTATCAAAAATCACCCCCAACTACACTTTACAGCAACAAACTAAGCCCAATTACTTTAAAATTACAAAAAAATATTAAAAATCATAACAAACTATACCAGAATCACCTAAATTACTTCGGCTACCGTAAATCACCCCCAACTATCCCTTACCACAACAAACCAAACCATATCATCTTAAAATTACAAAAAAAGGTGTACAAATCATAACAAACTATGCCAGACTCACCTAAATTACTTCGGCTACCCTAAATCATCACCAACTAACCCTTACCACAACAAACTAAACCCAATCACTTTTAAATTACAAAAAATGCTAGTAACCATAGCAAACTATGCCTAACTCACCTAAATTACTTCGGCTACCATAAATCATCACCAACTAACCCTTACCACAACAAACTAAACCCAATCACTTTTAAATTACCAAAAAATGCTACTAACCATAGCAAACTATGCTAAACTCACCTAAATTACTTCGGCTATCAAAACTCACCCCCAACTACACTTTACAGCAACAAACTAAGCCCAATCACTTTAAAATTACAAAAAAATGCTAAAAAGCATAACAAACTATACCAGAATCACATAGATTACTTCGGCTACCGTAAATCACCCCCAACTATCCCTTACCACAACAAACCAAACCATATCATTTTAAAATTACAAAAAAAGGTGTACAAATCATAACAAACTATGCCAGACAAACCTAAATTACTTCGGCTACTCTAAATCATCACCAACTAACCCTTACCACAACAAACTAAACCCAATCACTTTTAAATTACAAAAAAATGCTAGTAACCATAGCAAACTATGCCAAACTTACCTAAATTACTTCGGCTACCATAAATCATCACCAACTAACCCTTACCACAACAAACTAAACCCAATCACTTTTAATTACAAAAAAATGCTACTAACCATAGCAAACTATGCCAAATTCACCTAAATTACTTCGGCTATCAAAAATCACCCCCAACTACACTTTACAGCAACAAACTAAGCCCAATCACTTTAAAATTACAAAAAAATGCTAAAAATCATAACAAACTATACCAGAATCACCTAAATTACTTCGGCTACCGTAAATCACCCCCAACTATCCCTTACCACAACAAATCAAACCATATCATTTTAAAATTACAAAAAAAGGTGTACAAATCATAACAAACTATGCCAGACTCACCTAAATTACTTCGGCTACTCTAAATCATCACCAACTAACCCTTACCACAACAAACTAAACCCAATCACTTTTAAATTACAAAAAAATGCAAGTAACCATAACAAACTATGCCAAACTCACCTAAATAACTTCGGCTACCATAAATCATCACCAACTAACCCTTACCACAACAAACTAAAAAATGCTACTAACCATAGCAAACTATGCCACACTCACCTAAATTACTTCGGCTATCAAAAATTACCCCCAACTACACTTTACAGCAACAAACTAAGCCCAATCACTTTAAAATTACAAAAAAATGCTAAAAATCATAACAAACTATACCAGAATCACATAAATTACTTCGGCTACCGTAAATCACCCCCAACTATCCCTTACCACAACAAACCAAACCATATCATTTTAAAATTACAAAAAAAGGTGTACAAATCATAACAAACTATTCCAGACTCACTTAAATTACTTCGGCTACTCTAAATCATCACCAACTAACCCTTACCACAACAAACTAAACCCAATCACTTTTATATTACAAAAAAATGCTAGTAACCATAGCAAACTATGCCAAACTCACCTAAATTACTTCGGCTACTCTAAATCATCACCAACTAACCCTTACCACAACAAACTAAACCCAATCACTTTTAAATTACAAAAAAATGCTACTAACCATGGCAAACTATGCCAAACTCACCTAAATTACTTCGGCTATCAAAAATCACCCCCAACTACACTTTACAGCAACAAACTAAGCCCAATCACTTTAAAATTACAAAAAAATGCTAAAAATCATAACAAACCATACCAGAATAACCTAAATTACTTCGGCTACTCTAAATCATCACCAACTAATCCTTACCACAACAAACTAAACCCAATCACTTTTAAATTACAAAAAAATGCTAGTAACCATAGCAAACTATACCAGAATCACCTAAATTACTTCGGCTACCATAAATCATCACCAACTAACCCTTACCACAACAAACTAAACCCAATCATTTTTAAACTAGCTGAATGTACCCGGCGTTGCCCGGACGTAGATTAAATAAACTCAGTGTTGACTAAAGTGGTGATGTTGACTAATCGACATTATAATACAATTAAACAGGAATGCTCTACTTTTCCAATCACAAAATAAACAAATATGCTGAAATTAACCTGCGTTGCCAGGACCGGGTACTTCAATATGATTTGGACAAAGAGGATACCTTGGTTGATATCTGAAATGAAAAATTTTGAATAGACTCTTTAGGCAGTTGTTCTATAAGCGATTCCAGGAAATCGAAATTAACTTTATATAATTTTAGGGGAAATCGAAGTTTACAAATTAGCTGATCATGTTATGATAAAATTGAAAACACAATGGAACAATTCCTCTTGCTGCAGTCAACTCACAAACAGAACAGTATGTAGATGATTTTGACTTATCTCCGGAATAAACAAACACTTATCTCCTTCTGAACTGCACAAAAATTATTACAACCTGGCCCTAACTGGTTGGACAATTAAAGTGCGAACCTTTTGAGCTCCCTTTCCAGTATTAAAATTTTAGTATGTGGTAAAATGTGGTATTTTATGGTATTTGTGCATCGCTAGATTTTCAAACTTGTCCATCTTAGTTATAAATGATGTAAAGCAATAATGAACACAATGTATTTACGTAAAATAAACAGTGTAAAACGCGTATCAATATCAGTAATGTCTGGTCCAACGCTGTAAATTTTGGATTTCAGCCGAGGCAGATTTGGTGAAAAATAAATACACCATTATCATTAACTGAACGGTCGTCCGGTACGGCGAAGGTGATTGGGAACAAATTTTGTTAACGGCAAAATTAACATTCTAAAATAAATAAATATTTTGACGGGAATATGGTGGATGTAAAAATCTTATTCGGTCTCTCCGACGGACTCACACCTGTTTACATTAACACACACTTGTTGAACAATTAAAGTGCCAACCTATTGAGCTTCCGTTCCAGTATTAAAATATCAATACCAATACCATAGATATAAAAAAAGACAATTTCCATCACCTTTCATAATACGGTGTGGTATTTGTACATCGCTAGATTTTCAAACTTCTCCATCTTAGTTATAAATGATGTAAAGCAATAATAAACACAGTGAACGTAAAATAAATAGTGTAAAACGTGTATAAGCACATAATTATTAAGGGTATGAATGTCAGTGATCTCTGGTACATACAACGGTGAAAATTTCGGATTTCAGCCGGGGCAAATTTGGTGAAAAACAAATACACCACTACCATTAACTGAAAGTAAAAATTAGCGTACAAATATAAGTGGAATCCGGTTCGACGCTTGTAATTTTTCAAAAATTGATTGGGGGCAGATTTGGTTAACGCGAGGATCAAATGTTAAATTAAAATACTTTATTTGATAGCGGTAGACCTTCGAACACTGATGCGTCGCCTCATCGAATTTGGCGACTTTGCGAACAGTTTCCGACGCTGGAGCAGCAATTTTCACAATTGTAGTTGTGTTAAAATTAAACACCGCGATCGAGTACTGCTCCACACGCTGAACCAGCAATTCTCGAATTCTAAGAAACGATAAGAAAGGCTTATCCAACGCTTGGTATGTGCGAATTTCTGCATAGATACTCAATCAAACTAAATTGAGCATCGCCTTTTCACGTTTGTGACCTTGCCCTTGACGTGGCAGGCTCCAGCTGCTTCAATAATGTAAAAATCATATTCGGTCTCTCCAATAAACTCACATTTGTTTACATTAACACGCATTCCCTCATGGACTTCTGACGAATTACAAACAAATAATGCAACTTCAAGTGTTCCATTTAATTTCGTTTCTGGGTGCAAGCTCCTTTCTTTTCACTCTAGTCAGTCTAAACTTATTATACAGAGTTATATTTTCAAATCCAGGCGCCCTAAAGAATTTTGTCGTTGTTTTCCAAAGTTTCAAGAGAAGGAGAGTTGACATAGAAGCTAAATTATTCCAAATTATTCCCATTTAGTTCTCTGACAACGTTAAAGACAATGTTGAAATATATAGATACAAAATTTTACACCATAAAAACGAAGTATTTAGGAATTATGTATAAAAAAAGTTGAAGTTATTCTTCGCTCTTCAGCTCTATTTCCGGTATTAAAAATGCAATAGGAAAGATAGTAAGAAAGACTATTTCCATCACTTTTCACGGGAATTATACATGGTGGTATTTGTTCTCCGCTTACTATTAGATTTTCAAACTGCTCCATCTTAGTTATAAATAATGCAGAACCATAATGAACGTAATGTACGTAAAATAAATAGTGTAAATCGTGTATAAGGACACAATACTTAAGCGTATGATGTCAGTGAAAATTTCGGATTTTGGCCGGAGCAGGTTTGGTGAAGAACAAATACACCACTATGATTAACTGAACGTAAAAATTAGCGTACGATAATAAGTGACGTCCGGTCCGACGCTGGAAATTTTTCGAAAATCGATTGGGGAGAGTTTTGGTTAACGGCAAGAACAAATCGGGAATATCGGGAATAAAATAATTTATTTAATAGCGATAGAACTTCGAATACCGATGCGTCGCCTCGACCTTGGCGACGTTGAGTACCAGCGTTTCAGACGCTGAAGCAGCAATTTTCACAATTATATGAGGTGCACGTGCCTAGTGCGTATGTAAACAATTTGGATAACAAAAGAGATTAATTTGTATGTACCAAATAATACTCGCACAGGTGTACTCGTATGGCCCGTCATAATTTTCACGAAATGAATTTAAAAAATTAACATTCTAAAGTAAATAAATATTTTGACAGGAATGTTAAAAATCTTATTCGGTCTCTCCAACAAACTAACACTTGTTTACATTAACATGCATTCCTTCATGGACCTGTGACGAATTACAAACAAATATCGAAATTTCAAGTGTTCCATGTCAGTCTGAACTTATTACACAGTGATATTTTCACATTCAGGCGCCCTAAATTATTTTGACGTTGATTTATAAAGTTTCCCTGGAAGGAGAGTAGTCAGCAGGTGCCTCGTCAGGGGTGGCAGGGTTGGCAGTGCCACTCCAAGTATAAATTTACTAAAAGTGTGTAGGCTTTCACGGTCGGTGTTGTCAACAACGGTGGTATTAATCGGGTTTGTTGACCGTGTTCCATGCGAAGTTCCATGAGGGGGGGTGTAGTGAGCGCCCCGAGAGGCTAACTCAGCAAGTGATCCCCATGAATCTCTGCCAAACGTTTCGTCCACAGCTGCGGTGGACATCTTCAGTGGCGGTGTGGTCGTGGTCGAAGTACTCTCCCAGCTGTCACAGTCGCGACTGTGACAGCTGGGAGAGTACTTCGACCACGACCACACCGCCACTGAAGATGTCCACCGCAGCTGTGGACGAAACGTTTGGCAGAGATTCATGGGGATCACTTGCTGAGTTAGCCTCTCGGGGCGCTCACTACACCCCCCCTCATGGAACTTCGCATGGAACACGGTCAACAAACCCGATTAATACCACCGTTGTTTATAAATTTACTATCGAACACAAAGATAGTTCTGATTCAATTGCAGAATTTCGAATTTTTCAGATATTTTTACGAAACTCTAGCGCTTACACCGCCTTTATACTTCTTTAAAGTTAAAAACCATAGATCTATTTATACAAATGCACGCATGTTGAAAAGGTAGGGCTTGCCCCGTCAGCGTGTTGCAATTCAGAAATACGTTTATGTTTGCATCTCAACTGGAACAAATATTTATTGCAAGGTGGAAGAGAATTAAAATAGGTATCAGCATATTTAATATTCAGAATAACGACTATTAGTCGGAACAATATATTTTATGTGCAGATATTTATTAATATTTTATGATTTAATACGATAAGGCATTTATAAATAACACAACCAAATAGAAGATTTTGATTGAAAATGATTATTAATTTATGGTAGCCGAAGTAATTTAAGTGAGTTTGGCATAGCTTGCTATGTTTTGTAGCATTTTTGTAATTTTAAAGTGGATTGGGTTTAGTTTGTGGTTGGTAAGGGGTAGTTGGGGGTGATTTATGGTAGCCGAAGTAATTTAGGTGAGTTTGGAATAGTTTGCTATGGTTTGTAGCATTTTTTGTAATTTTAAAGCGTTTGGGCTTAGTTTGGGGTGGTAAGGGGTAGTTGGGGGTGATTTATGGTAGCCGAAGTAATTCAGGTGAGTTTGAGATAGTTTGCTATGGTTTGTAGCATTTTTCGTAATTTTAAAGTGATTGGGCTAATTTTAGGGTTGTAAGTGGTAGTTGGGGGTGATTTATAGTAGCCGAAGTAATTTAGGTGAGTTAGGCATAATTTGCTATGATTTGTTGAATATTTTGTAATTTTAAAGTGATTGGGCTTATTTTGGGGTTGTAAGGGGTAGTTCGGGGTGATTTATGGTAGCCGAAGTAATTTAGGGGAGTTTGGCATAGTTTGCTACGGTTTGTAGAATTTTTTTGTAATTTTAAAGTTATTGGGCTTATTTTGGGGTAGTAAGGGGTTGTAGGGGGTGATTTATGTTAGCCGAAGTAATTTAGGTGAGTTAGGCATAGTTTGCTATGGTTTGTAGCATTTTTTGTAATTTTAAAGTGATTGGGATGAGTTAGGGGTGGTAAGGGGTAGTTGGGGGTGATTTATGATAGCCGAAGTAATTTAAGTGAGTTTGGCATAGTTTGCTATGGTTTGTAGCATTTTTTGTAATTTTAAAGTGATTGGGCTTATTTTGGGGTAGTAAGGTGTTGTTGGGGGTGATTTATGTTAGCCGAAGTAATTTAGGTGAGTTAGGCATAGTTTGCTATGGTTTGTAGCATTTTTTGTAATTTTAAAGTGATTGGGATGAGTTAGGGGTGGTAAGGGGTAGTTGGGGGTGATTTATGATAGCCGAAGTAATTTAAGTGAGTTTGGCATAGTTTGCTATGGTTTGTAGCATTTTTTGTAATTTAAAGTGATTGGGCTTATTTTGGGGTAGTAAGGGGTTGTTGGGGGTGATTTATGTTAGCCGAAGTAATTTAGGTGAGTTAGGCATAGTTTGCTATGGTTTGTAGCATTTTTTGTAATTTTAAAGTGATTGGGATGAGTTAGGGGTGGTAAGGGGTAGTTGGGGGTGATTTATGATAGCCGAAGTAATTTAAGTGAGTTTGGCATAGTTTGCTATGGTTTGTAGCATTTTTTGTAATTTTAAAGTGATTGGGATGAGTTAGGGGTGGTAAGGGGTAGTTGGGGGTGATTTATGATAGCCGAAGTAATTTAAGTGAGTTTGGCATAGTTTGCTATGGTTTGTAGCATTTTTTGTAATTTAAAGTGATTGGGCTTATTTTGGGGTGGTCAGGAGTAGTTGGGGGTGATTTATGGTAGCCGAAGTAATTTAGGTGAATTAGGCATAGTTTGCTATGGTTTGTAGCATTTTTTTGTAATTTTAAAGTGATTGGGCTTATTTTGGGGTAGTAAGGGGTTGTTGGGGGTGATTTATGTTAGCCGAAGTAATTTAGGTGAGTTAGGCATAGTTTGCTATGGTTTGTAGCATTTTTTGTAATTTTAAAGTGATTGGGATGAGTTAGGGGTGGTAAGGGGTAGTTGGGGGTGATTTATGATAGCCGAAGTAATTTAAGTGAGTTTGGCATAGTTTGCTATGATTTGTAGCATTTTTTGTAATTTTAAAGTGATTGGGCTTATTTTGGGGTAGTAAGGGGTTGTAGGGGGTGATTTATGTTAGCCGAAGTAATTTAGGTGAGTTAGGCATAGTTTGCTATGGTTTGTAGCATTTTTTGTAATTTTAAAGTGATTGGGATGAGTTAGGGGTGGTAAGGGGTAGTTGGGGGTGATTTATGATAGCCGAAGTAATTTAAGTGAGTTTGGCATAGTTTGCTATGGTTTGTAGCATTTTTTGTAATTTTAAAGTGATTGGGCTTATTTTGGGGTAGTAAGGGGTTGTAGGGGGTGATTTATGTTAGCCGAAGTAATTTAGGTGAGTTAGGCATAGTTTGCTATGGTTTGTAGCATTTTTTGTAATTTTAAAGTGATTGGGATGAGTTAGGGGTGGTAAGGGGTAGTTGGGGGTAGATTTATGATAGCCGAAGTAATTTAATTGAGTTTGGCATAGTTTGCTATGGTTTGTAGCATTTTTTGTAATTTTAAAGGGATTGGGCTTATTTTGGGGTAGTAAGGTGTTGTTGGGGGTGATTTATGTTAGCCGAAGTAATTTAGGTGAGTTAGGCATAGTTTGCAATGGTTTGTAGCATTTTTTGTAATTTTAAAGTGATTGGGATGAGTTAGGGGTGGTAAGGGGTAGTTGGGGGTGATTTATGATAGCCGAAGTAATTTAAGTGAGTTTGGCATAGTTTGCTATGGTTTGTAGCATTTTTTGTAATTTAAAGTGATTGGGCTTATTTTGGGGTAGTAAGGGGTTGTTGGGGTGATTTATGTTAGCCGAAGTAATTTAGGTGAGTTAGGCATAGTTTGCTATGGTTTGTAGCATTTTTTGTAATTTTAAAGTGATTGGGATGAGTTAGGGGTGGTAAGGGGTAGTTGGGGGTGATTTATGATAGCCGAAGTAATTTAAGTGAGTTTGGCATAGTTTGCTATGGTTTGTAGCATTTTTTGTAATTTTAAAGTGATTGGGCATATTTTGGGGTAGTAAGGGGTTGTTGGGGGTGATTTATGTTAGCCGAAGTAATTTAGGTGAGTTAGGCACAGTTTGCTATGGTTTGTAGCATTTTTTATAATTTTAAAGTGATTGGGCTTATTTTGGGGTGGTAAGGGGTAGTTTGGGGTGATTTATGGAAGTCAAAGTAATTTAGATGAGTTTGGCATAGTTTGCTACGGTTTGTAGAATTTTTTTGTAATTTTAAAGTGATTGGGCTTATTTTGGGGTGGTAAGGGGTAGTTGGAGGTGATTTTTGGTAGACGAAATAATATGTGTGAGTTCGAAATAGTCTGCTATGGTTTGTGTCATTTTGTTTTATTTTAAACTGATTGGAGTTACTTGGGGTTGCTAAGGGGTGGTAAGGGATGATTTAAAATAACGGATCTAGTTTATGTCAGTTTGGCATAGTTCGGGAATTTTTTGGGTTTGATTTGGTAAAGTTTGCAATGGTAAGAGATATTTGAGGATGTTTAATGTTGACGGATTAAATTTGGAGTGGTTTGGTAATTTTTAAATGAGTCACGGATCGACATTATAATTGAAATCAAAATTATAATTGAAATATCTGCGGCCTCGCTAGGTACGGCAAAAGTATGATCACGAAAGCAGAAACTCGACGTTGAAATTGTTTAGGTTAAATAAGTGCTTCTAATGTAAACCGGTCGCCCGTCGTCGAAGTTGTTTTGGCTAGATACGTACTTCTAACATAAACACGGTCTCCGCGATCCGATCATTTTTTGTTTATTTTAGCCGGTTTTTATTGAATTACAAAGGAACCGGGCCGAATTTCGCAAAATCCCTTCTTAGTGTTCTGTTTCGGCACATGATACACCCGTGTCTAAAATTTCAAGTCTCCAGCCCTCACGGTTTGGGCTGTGGGTTGATTATGAATCAGTGTGTAGATGAATGAGTGAATGAATGAGTGTGTCAGTGAGGACACTTCGCTTTATATATATAGACTAGCTGAATGTACCCGGCGTTGCCCGGACGTAGATTAAATAAACGCAGTGTTGACAAAAGTGGTGTATTTGTGATGTAGACTAATCGACATTATAATACAACTAGCTGAATGTACCCGGCGTTGCCCGGACGTAGATTAAATAAACGCAGTGTTGACAAAAGTGGTGTATTTGTGATCGACTAATCGACATTATAATACAATTAAACAGGAATGCTCTACTTTTCCAATCACAAAATAAACAAATTTGCTGAAATTAACCTGCATTGCCAGGACCGGGTACTTCAATATGATTTGGAAAATGACGATAATTTCGTTTCTGGGTGCAAGCTCCTTTTTTTTCACTCTTTTTCACTCTTCAAGAGAAGGAGAGTTGACAGAGAAGCTGAACTATTCCAAATTATTCCCATTTAGTTCTCTAACAACGTTAAAGAATGTCGTCGAAGAAAGTTGAAATATATAAATAAAAAAGCGAAGTGTCCTCACTGACACACTCATTCATCTACACACTGATTCATAATCAACCCACAGCCCAAACCGTGAGGGCTGGAGACTTGAAATTTTAGACACGGGTGTATCATGTGCCGAAACTGAACACTAAGAAGGGATTTTGCGAAATTCGGCCCGGTTCCTTTGTAATTCAATAAAAACCGGCTAAAATAAACAAAAAATGATCGGATCGCGGAGACCGTGTTTATGTTAGAAGCACGTATCTAGCCAAAACAACTTCGACGACGGGCGAACTGTTTACATTAAAAGCACTTATTTAACCTAAACAATTTCAACGTCGAGTTTCTGCTTTTGTGATCAAATTTTTACCGTACCTAGCGAGGCCGCGGATATATCAATTATAATCTTGACTAGCTGAATGTACCCGGCGTTGCCCGGACGTAGATTAAATAAACGCAGTGTTGACAAAAGTGGTGTATTTGTGATGTAGACTAATCGACATTATAATACAATTAAACAGGAATGCTCTACTTTTCCAATCACAAAATAAACAAATTTGCTGAAATTAACCTGCATTGCCAGGACCGGGTACTTCAATATGATTTGGAAAATGACGATAATTTCGTTTCTGGGTGCAAGCTCCTTTTTTTTCACTCTTTTTCACTCTTCAAGAGAAGGAGAGTTGACAGAGAAGCTGAACTATTCCAAATTATTCCCATTTAGTTCTCTAACAACATTAAAGAATGTCGTCGAAGAATGTTGAAATATATAAATAAATAATTTCACACCATAAAAACGATGTATTTGGTGTAGTTTCGGATGATTAGGTTTTTTTTGGGGATTGTTTTGAATGGTTATTGATGGTTGGCGGGGTTTAGCTTTGGCGGATTAAACGAAACTTTTGGTAATTTTAATGCGATTGGGTTTAGTTTGGCTTGGTAAGAAGTGGTTGGGGTGATATAGCGGAAGTCGAAGTAATTTATGCGAGTTTAGCGTAGTTTGCTTGAAATTCGTAATTTTTTTACATTTTAGGTTGATGTGGGGTAGTTTGGAATGGCAAGTGTATGATTTTTGAGAGTAGTTTGGAATGGTACATTATGTTTAGGGGTGTTTAACGTATTCAGGTAAAATATACAGAAAATTTGGTAATTTAAAAATGAACAATTATAGTGCGAAACTCTTGAGCTCTATTTTCGGTAATAAAATGCAATAGGAAAGATAGTAAAAAAGACTATTTCCATCACTTTTCAGAGGAATTATACGTGGTGGTATTTGTACCCCGCTTACTATTCCTCCATCTTAGTTATAAATAATGCAGAACAATAATGAACACAATGTACATAAAATAAATAGTGTAAATCGTGTATAAGCACACATTACTTATGATGTCAGTGAAATCCGGTAAAACTGCAAATTTCGGATTTTGGCCGGAGCAGGTTTGGTGAAGATCAAATACACCACTATCATTAAATGAACGTAAAAATTAGCGTACGGTATATAAGTGGAGTCCGGTACGACGATGGTAATTTTTCGAAAATCGATTGGGGAGATATTTACTTAACGTCAAGAACAAATCGGGAATATTATATTAAAAAAATTTATTTAATAGCGATAGAACTTCGAATACTGATGCGTCGCCTCGACCTTGGCGACGTTGAGTACCAGCGTTCCAGACGCTGAAGCAGCAATTTTAACAATTATATTAGGTGCACGTGCCTAGTGCGTATTAAAAAAATTTGGATTACCAAATAATACTCGCGCAGGTGTACTCGACTGGCCCGTCATAATTTGCACAAAATAAATTAACATACTAAAGTATATAAATATTTTGACGGGAATGTGGTGAGTGTAAAAATCTTATTCGGCCTCTCCGACAAACTAACACTTGTTTACATTAACATGCATGCCTTCATGGACCTGTGACGAATTACAAACAAATATCTAAATTTCAAGTGTTCCATTTGATTTCGTTTCTGGATGCAAGCGGTTTTTTTCACTCTTGTCAGTCTGAACTTATTACATAGTGATATTTTCACATCCAGGTGCCCTAAATTTATTTTGCCGCTGATTTCAAAAATTTTTCTGGAAGGAAAGTAGTCAGCAGTGGGGCTCGTCAGGGGTGGTAGGGTTGGCAGTGCCACTCCAAGTATAAATTTACTATCGAACACAAAATTAGTTCTGTAATTCAGTTGCAGAATTATGAATTTTTCAGATATTTTCACGAAAATTTAGCGCTTACACCGCCACTGGTATGAATGTCAGTGATATCTGGTACATACAACGGTGAAAATTTCGGGGCAAATTTGGTGAAAAACAAATACACCACTATCATTAACTAAACGTAAAAATTAGCGTACAAATATAAGTGGAGTCCGGTCCGATGCTGATAATTTTTCGAAAATTGATTGGGGGCAGATTTGGTTAACGCGAGGATCAAATGTTAAATTAAAATACTTTATTTGATAGCGGTAGACCTTCGAACACTGTTGCGTCGCCTCAGCGAATTTGGCGACTTTGCGAACAGTTTCCGACACTGGAGCAGCAATTTTCACAATTGTAGTTGTGTTAAAATTAAACACCGCGATCGAGTACTGCTCCACACGCTGAACCAGCAATTCTCGAATTCTAAGAAACGATAAGAAATGCTTATCCAACGCTTGGTATGGCGAATTTCTGCATAGACACTCAATCAAACTAAATCGAGCATGGCCTTTTCACGTTTCTGACCTTGCCCTTGACGTGGCAGGCTCCAGCTGCTTAAATAATGTAAAAATCTTATTCGGCCTCTCCAATAAACTCACATTTGTTTACATTAACACGCATTCCCTCATGGACTTGTGACGAATTACAAACAAATATTTCAACTTCAAGTGTTCCATCTAATTTCGTTTCTGGGTGCAAGCTCCTTTATTTTCACTCTAGTCAGTCTAAACTTATTACACAGAGTTATATTTTCAAATCCAGGCGCCCTAAAGAATTTTGTCGTTGTTTTCAAAAGTTCCAAGAGAAGGAGAGTTGACATAGAAGCTAAATTATTCCAAATTATTCCCATTTAGTTCTCTGACAACGTTAAAGACAATGTTGAAATATATAAATACAAAATTTTACACCATAAAAACGAAGTATTTAGGAATTATGTATAAAAAAAGTCGAAGTTATTCTTCGCTCTTGAGCTCTATTTCCGGTATTAAAAATGCAATAGGAAAGATAGTAAGAAAGACTATTTCCATCACTTTGCACGGGAATTATACGTGGTGGTGTTTGTTCTCCGCTTACTATTAGATTTTCAAACTGCTCCATCTTATAAATAATGCAGAACAATAATGAACGCAATGTACGTAAAATAAATAGTGTAAATAAATCGTGTCTAAGCATACAATACTTAAGCGTATGATGTCAGTGAAAATTTCGGATTTCGGCCGGAGCAGGTTTGGTGAAGAACAAATACACCACTATCATTAACTGAACGGTAAAAATTAGCGTACGAAAATAAGTGAAGTCCGGTCCGACGCTGGAAATTTTTCGAAAATCGATTGGGGAGAGTTTTGGTTAACGGCAAGAACAAATCGGGAATATTATATTAAAATAATTTATTTAATAGCGATAGAACTTTGAATACCGATGCGTCGCCTCGACCTTGGCGACGTTGAGTACCAGCGTTCCAGACGCTGAAGCAGCAATTTTCACAATTATATGAGGTGCACGTGCCTAGTGCGTATAAAAACAATTTGGATAACAAAAGAGATTAATTTGTATGTACCAAATAATACTCGCACAGGTGTACTCGTATGGCCCGTCATAATTTTCACAAAATCAATTTAAGAAATTAACATTCTAAAGTAAATAAATATTTTGACAGGAATGTTAAAAATCTTATTCGGTCTCTCCGACAAACTAACACTTGTTTACATTAACATGCAATTCTTCATGGACCTGTGACGAATTACAAACAAATATCGAAATTTCAAGTGTTCCATGTCCGTCTGAACTTATTACACAGTGATATTTTTACATTCAGGCGCCCTAAATTATTTTGACGTTGATTTATAAAGTTTCCCTGGAAGGAGAGTAGTCAGCAGGTGCCTCGTCAGGGGTGGCAGGGTTGGCAGTGCCACTCCAAGTATAAATTCACTATCGAACACAAAGATAGTTCTGATTCAATTGCAGAATTTCGAATTTTTCAGATATTTTTACGAAACTCTAGCGCTTACACGGCCTTTATACCTCTTTAAAGTTAAAAACCATAGAGCTGTTTATACAAATGCACGCATGTTGAAAAGGTAGGGCTTGCCCCGTCAGCGTGTTGCAATTCATAAATACGTTTATGTTTGCATCTCAACTGGAACAAATATTTATTGGAAGGTGGAAGAGAATCGAAATAGGTATCAGCCTATTTAATATTCAGAATAACGACTATTAGTCGGAACAATATATTTTATGTGCAGATATTTATTAATATTTTATGATTTAATACGATAAGGCATTTATAAATAACACAACCAAATAGAAGATTTTGATTGAAAACGATTATTAATTTATGGTAGCCGAAGTAATTTAAGTGAGTTTGGCATAGCTTGCTATGTTTTGTAGCATTTTTTGTAATTTTAAAGTGATTGGGCTTAGTTTGGGGTGGTAAGGGGTAGTTGGGGGTGATTTATGGTAGCCGAAGTAATTCAGGTGAGTTTGAGATAGTTTGCTATGGCTTGTAGCATTTTTCGTAATTTTAAAGTGATTGGGCTTATTTTGGGGTGGTAAGGGGTAGTTGGGGGTGATTTATGGTAGCCGAAGTAATTTAGGTGAGTTAGGCATAGTTTGCTATGGTTTGTAGCATTTTTTGTAATTTTAAAGTGATTGGGTTTAGTTTGTGGTTGGTAAGGGGTAGTTGGGGGTGATTTATGGTAGCCGAAGTAATTCAGGTGAGTTTGAGATAGTTTGCTACGGTTTGTAGAATTTTTTTTTAATTTTAAAGTGATTGAGCCTATTTTGGGGTGGTAAGGGGTAGTTGGGGGTGATTTATGGAAGCCAAAGTAATTTAGATGAGTTTGGCATAGTTTGATATGGCTTGTAACATTTTTTGTAATTTTTAAGTGATTGGGCTGAGTTTGGGGTGGTAAGGGGTAGTTGGGGGTGATTTATGATAGCCGAAGTAATTTAAGTGAGTTTGGCATAGTTTGCTATGGTTTGTAGCATTTTTTGTAATTTTAAAGTGATTGGGCTTATTTTGGGGTGGTAAGGGGTAGTTGGGGGTGATTTATGGTATCCGAAGGAAATTAGGTAAGTTAGGCATAGTTTGCTATGGTTTGTAGCATTTTTTGTAATTTTAAAGTGATTGGGCTTATTTTGGGGTGGTAAGGGGTAGTTGGGGGTGATTTATGGTAGCCGAAGTAATTTAGGTGAGTTAGGCATAGTTTGCTATGGTTTGTAGCATTTTTTGTAATTTTAAAGTTATTGGGCTTATTTTGGGGTGGTAAGGGGTAGTTGGGGGTGATTTTTGGTAGACGAAATAATATGTGTGAGTTGGACTTAATCTGCCATGATTTGTGTCATTTTGTTTTATTTTAAAGTGATTGGAGTTGCTTGGGGTTGCTAAGGGGTGGTAAGGGATGATTTAAAATAACGGATCTAGTTTATGTCAGTTTGGCATAGTTCGGGAATTTTTTGGGGTTGATTTGGTAAAGTTTGCAGTGGTAAGAGATATTTGAGGATGTTTAATGTTGACGGATTAAATTTGGAGTGATTTGGTAATTTTTAATTGAGTCACGGATCGACATTATAATTGAAATCAAAATTATAATTGAAATATCTGCGGCCTCGCTAGGTACGGCAAAAGTATGATCACGAAAACAGAAACTCGACGTTGAAATTGTTTAGGTTAAATAAGTGCTTTTAATGTAAACCGGTCGCCCGTCGTCGAAGTTGTTTTGGCTAGATACGTGCTTCTAACATAAACACGGTCTCCGCGATCCGATCATTTTTTGTTTATTTTAGCCGGTTTTTATTGAATTACAAAGGAACCGGGCCGAATTTCGCAAAATCCCTTCTTAGTGTTCAGTTTCGGCACATGATACACCCGTGTCTAAAATTTCAAATCTCCAGCCCTCACGGTTTGGGCTGTGGGTTGATTATGAATCAGTGTGTAGATGTGTAGATGAATGAGTGAATGAATGAGTGTGTCAGTGAGGACACTTCGCTTTATATATATAGATTACAAAAAAATGCTACTAACCATAGCAAACTATGCCAAACTCACCTAAATTACTTCGGCTATCAAAAATCACTCCCAACTACACTTTACAGCAACAAACTAAGCCCAATCACTTTAAAATTACAAAAAAATGTTAAAAATTATAACAAACTATACCATAATCACCTAAATTACTTCGGCTACCGTAAATCACCCCCAACTATCACTTACCACAACAAACCAAACCATATCATCTTAAAATTACAAAAAAAGGTGTACAAATCATAACAAACTATGCCAGACTCACCTAAATTAATTCGGCTACTGTAAATCATCACCAACTAACCCTTACCACAACAAACTAAACCCAATCACTTTTAAATTACAAAAAAATGCTAGTAACCATAGCAAACTATACCAGAATCACCTAAATTACTTCGGCTACCGTAAATCACCCCCAACTATCGCTTACCACAGCAAACCAAACCATATCATCTTAAAATTACAAAAAAAGGTGTACAAATTATAACAAACAATGCCAGACTCACCTAAATTACTTCGGCTACAATAAATCATCACCAACTAACCCTTACCACAACAAACTACACCCAATCACTTTTAAATTACAAAAAAATGCTACTAACCATAGCAAACTATGCCAAACTCACCTAAATTACTTCGGCTATCAAATATCACCCCCAACTACACTTTACAGCAACAAACTAAGCCCAATTACTTTAAAATTACAAAAAAATATTAAAAATCATAACAAACTATACCAGAATCACCTAAATTACTTCGGCTACCGTAAATCACCCCCAACTATCCCTTACCACAACAAACCAAACCATATCATCTTAAAAATACAAAAAAAGGTGTACAAATCATAACAAACTATGCCAGACTCACCTAAATTACTTCGGCTACTCTAAATCATCATCAACTAACCCTTACCACAACAAACTAAACTTAATCACATTTAAATTACAAAAAAATGCTAGTTACCATAGCAAACTATGCCGAACTCACCTAAATTACTTCGGCTACCATAAATCATCACCAACTAACCCTTACCACAACAAACTAAACCCAATCACCTTTAAATTACAAAAAAATGCTACTAACCATAGCAAACTATGCTAAACTCACCTAAATTACTTCGGCTATCAAAAATCACCCCCAACTACACTTTACAGCAACAAACTAAGCCCAATCACTTTAAAATTACAAAAAAATGCTAAAAATCATAACAAAGTATACCAGAATCACCTAAATTACTTCGGCAACACTAAATCATCACCAACTAACCCTTACCACAACAAACTAAACTTAATCACTTTTAAATTACAAAAAAATGCTAGTTACCATAGCAAACTATGCCGAACTCACCTAAATTACTTCGGCTACCATAAATCATCACCAACTAACTCTTACCACAACAAGCTATACCCAATCACTTTTAAATTACAAAAAAATGCTACTAACCATAGCAAACTATGCCAAACTCACCTAAATTACTTCGGCTATCAAAAATCACCCCCAACTACACTTTACAGCAACATACTAAGCCCAATCATTTTAAAATTACAAAAAAATGCTAAAAATCATAACAAACTATTCCAGAAACACCTAAATTACTTCGGCTACCGTAAATCACCCCCAACTATCCCTTACCACAACAAACCAAACCATATCATCTTAAAATTACAAAAAAAGGTGTACAAATCATAACAAACTATGCCAGACTCACCTAAATTACTTCGGCTACTCTAAATCATCACCAACTAACCCTTACCACAACAAACTAAACCCAATCACTTTTAAATTACAAAAAAATGCTAGTAACCATAGCAAACTATGCCAAACTCACCTAAATTACTTCGGCTACCATAAATCATCATCAATCAACTAACTCTTACCACAACAAACTAAACCCAATCACTTTTAAATTACAAAAAAATGCTACTAACCATAGCAAACTATGCCAAACTCACCTAAATTACTTCGGCTATCAAAAATCACCCCCAACTACACTTTACAGCAACAAACTAAGCCCAATCATTTTAAAATTACAAAAAAATGCTAAAAATCATAGCAAACTATTCCAGAATCACCTAAATTACTTCGGCTACCGTAAATCACCCCCAACTATCCCTTACCACAACAAACCAAACCATATCATCTTACAATTACAAAAAAAGGTGTACAAATCATAACAAACTATGCCAGACTCACCTAAATTACTTCGGCTACTCTAAATCATCACCAACTAACCCTTACCACAACAAACTAAACCCAATAACTTTTAAATTACAAAAAAATGCTAGTAACCATAGCAAACTATGCCAGAATCACCTAAATTACTTCGGCTACCGTAAATCACCCCCAACTATCGCTTACCACAGCAAACCAAACCATATCATCTTAAAATTACAAAAAAAGGTGTACAAATTATAACAAACAATGCCAGACTCACCTAAATTACTTCGGCTACTCGAAATCATCACCAACTAACCTTTACCACAACAAACTAAACCCAATCACTTTTAAATTACAAAAAAATGCTAGTAACCATAGCAAACTATGCCAAACTCACCTAAATTACTTCGGCTACCATAAATCATCACCAACTAACTCTTACCACAACAAGCTATACCCAATCACTTTTAAATTACAAAAAAATGCTACTAACCATAGCAAACTATGCCAAACTCACCTAAATTACTTCGGCTATCAAAAATCACCCCCAACTACACTTTACAGCAACATACTAAGCCCAATCATTTTAAAATTACAAAAAAATGCTAAAAATCATAACAAACTATTCCAGAAACACCTAAATTACTTCGGCTACCGTAAATCACCCCCAACTATCCCTTACCACAACAAACCAAACCATATCATCTTAAAATTACAAAAAAAGGTGTACAAATCATAACAAACTATGCCAGACTCACCTAAATTACTTCGGCTACTCTAAATCATCACCAACTAACCCTTACCACAACAAACTAAACCCAATCACTTTTAAATTACAAAAAAATGCTAGTAACCATAGCAAACTATGCCAAACTCACCTAAATTACTTCGGCTACCATAAATCATCATCAATCAACTAACTCTTACCACAACAAACTAAACCCAATCACTTTTAAATTACAAAAAAATGCTACTAACCATAGCAAACTATGCCAAACTCACCTAAATTACTTCGGCTATCAAAAATCACCCCCAACTACACTTTATAGCAACAAACTAATCCCAATCATTTTAAAATTACAAAAAAATGCTAAAAATCATAGCAAACTATTCCAGAATCACCTAAATTACTTCGGCTACCGTAAATCACCCCCAACTATCCCTTACCACAACAAACCAAACCATATCATCTTACAATTACAAAAAAAGGTGTACAAATCATAACAAACTATGCCAGACTCACCTAAATTACTTCGGCTACTCTAAATCATCACCAACTAACCCTTACCACAACAAACTAAACCCAATCACTTTTAAATTACAAAAAAATGCTAGTAACCATAGCAAACTATGCCAAACTCACCTAAATTACTTCGGCTACCATAAATCATCATCAACTAACTCTTACCACAACAAACTAAACCCAATCACTTTTAAATTACAAAAAAATGCTACTAACCATAGCAAACTATGCCAAACTCACCTAAATTACTTCGGCTATCAAAAATCACCCCCAACTACAATTTACAGCAACAAACTAAGCCCAATCATTTTAGAATTACAAAAAAATGCTAAAAATCATAACAAACTATTCCAGAATCACCTAAATTACTTCGGCTACCGTAAATCACCCCCAACTATCCCTTACCACAACAAACCAAACCATATCATCTTACAATTACAAAAAAAGGTGTACAAATCATAACAAACTATGCCAGACTCACCTAAATTACTTCGGCTACTCTAAATCATCACCAACTAACCCTTACCACAACAAACTAAACCCAATCACTTTTAAATTACAAAAAAATGCTAGTAACCATAGCAAACTATGCCAAACTCACCTAAATTACTTCGGCTACCATAAATCATCATCAACTAACTCTTACCACAACAAACTAAACCCAATCACTTTTAAATTACAAAAAAATGCTACTAACCATAGCAAACTATGCCAAACTCACCTAAATTACTTCGGCTATCAAAAATCACCCCCAACTACACTTTACAGCAACAAACTAAGCCCAATCATTTTAAAATTACAAAAAAATGCAAAAAATCACAACAAACTATACCAGAATCACCTAAATTACTTCGGCTACCGTAAATCACCCCAACTATCCCTTACCACAATATACCAAACCATATCATCTTAAAATTACAAAAAAGGTGTACAAATCATAACAAACTGTGCCAGACTCACCTAAATTACTTCGGCTACTCTAAATCATCACCAACTAACCCTTACCACAACAAACTAAACCCAATAACTTTTAAATTACAAAAAAATGCTAGTAACCATAGCAAACTATGCCAAACTCACCTAAATTACTTCGGCTAACATAAATCATCACCAACTAACCCTTACCACAACAAACTATACCCAATCACTTTTAAATTACAAAATAATGCTACTAACCATAGCAAACTATGCCAAACTCACCTAAATTACTTCGGCTATCAAAAATCACCCCCAACTACACTTTACAGCAACAAACTAAGCCCAATCACTTTAAAATTACAAAAAAATGCTAAAAATCTTAACAAACTATACCAGAATCACCTAAATTACTTCGGCTACCGTAAATCACCCCCAACTATCCCTTACTACAACAAACCAAACCATATCATCTTAAAATTACAAAAAAAGGTAAACAAATCATAACAAACTATGCCAGACTCACCTAAATTACATCGGCTACTCTAAATCATCACCATCTAACCCTTACCACAACAAACTAAACCCAATCTCATTTAAATTACAAAAAAATGCTAGTAACCGTAGCAAACTATGCCAAACTCACCTAAATTACTTTGGCTGCCATAAATCATCACCAACTAACCCTTACCACAACAAACTAAACCCAATCACTTTTAAATTACAAAAAAATGCTACTAACCATAGCAAACTATTCTAAACTCACCTAAATTACTTCGGCTATCAAAAATCACCCCCAACTACACTTTACAGCAAAAAACTAAGCCCAATCACTTTAAAATTACAAAAAAATGCTAAAAATCATAACAAACTATACCAGAATCACCTAAGTTACTTCTGCTACCGTAAATCACCCCCAACTATCCCTTACCACAACAAACCAAACCATATCATCTTAAAATTACAAAAAAGTTGTACAAATCATAACAAACTGGGCCAGACTCACCTAAATTACTTCGGCTACTCTAAATCATCACCAACTAACCCTTACCACAACAAACTAAACCCAATCACTTTTAAATTACAAAAAAATGCTAGTAACCATAGCAAACTATACCAGAATCACCTAAATTACTTCGGCTACCGTAAATCACCCCCAACTATCGCTTACCACAACAAACCAAACCATATCATCGTAAAATTACAAAAAAAGGTGTACAAATTATAACAAACAATGCCAGACTCACCTAAATTATTTCGGCTACTCGAAATCATCACCAACTAACCTTTACCACAACAAACTAAACCCAATCACTTTTAAATTACAAAAAATGCTAGTAACCATAGCAAACTATGCCAAATTCACCTAAATTACTTCGGCTACCATAAATCATCACCAACTAACTCTTACCACAACAAACTAAACCCAATCACTTTTAAATTACAAAAAAATGCTACTAACCATAGCAAACTATGCCAAACTCATCTAAATAACTTCGGCTATCAAAAATCACCCCCAACTACACTTTACAGCAACAAACTAAGCCCAATCATTTTAAAATTACAAAAAAATGCTAAAAATCATAACAAACTATTCCAGAATCACCTAAATTACTTCGGCTACCGTAAATCACCCCCAACTATCCCTTACCACAACAAACCAAACCATATCATCTTAAAATTACAAAAAAAGGTGTACAAATCATAACAAACTATGCCAGACTCACCTAAATTACTTCGGCTACTCTAAATCATCACCAACTAACCCTTACCACAACAAACTAAACCCAATCAATTTTAAATTACAAAAAATGCTAGTAACCATAGCAAATTATACCAGAATCACCTAAATTACTTCGGCTACCGTAAATCACCCCCAACTATCCCTTACTACAACAAACCAAACCATATCATCTTAAAATTACAAAAAAAGGTAAACAAATCATAACAAACTATGCCAGACTCACCTAAATTACATCGGCTACTCTAAATCATCACCAACTAACCCTTACCACAACAAACTAAACCCAATCACATTTAAATTACAAAAAAATGCTAGTAACCGTAGCAAACTATGCCAAACTCACCTAAATTACTTCGGCTGCCATAAATCATCACCAACTAACCCTTACTAAAACAAACTAAACCCAATCAACAACGGTGGTATTAATCGGGTTTGTTGACCGTGTTCCATGCGAAGTTCCATGAGGGGGGGTGTAGTGAGCGCCCCGAGAGGCTAACTCAGCAAGTGATCCCCATGAATCTCTGCCAAACGTTTCGTCCACAGCTGCGGTGGACATCTTCAGTGGCGGTGTGGTCGTGGTCGAAGTACTCTCCCAGCTGTCACAGTCGCGACTGGCACATCATCACTTTGCGCAGCTCTATATATAGCCTCAGATCGGTTATGCATCGTTCCGGGTGGGCGTGTCCCTGCATTCGTCAAAGGTGGTGACGTCACTCTTCTCGTTGTCATGGTTGGCTGCCAACTCCTATCCATTTTTAATCCTTCACCCTTCTTATTGAAATTGTTCTGGTGTTTGAAAATTTCAATCGCTTCTCGGTGTAGACGAGCGTAGTAGTGTGAGGTGGACGCCAATCGTTCAGTCTCCTCAAACCGTATCTGATGGTCTCCCTCCTTGAGGAGACTGAACGATTGGCGTCCACCTCACACTACTACGCTCGTCTACACCGAGAAGCGATTGAAATTTTCAAACACCAGAACAATTTCAATAAGAAGGGTGAAGGATTAAAAATGGATAGGAGTTGGCAGCCAACCATGACAACGAGAAGAGTGACGTCACCACCTTTGACGAATGCAGGGACACGCCCACCCGGAACGATGCATAACCGATCTGAGGCTATATATAGAGCTGCGCAAAGTGATGATGTGCCAGTCGCGACTGTGACAGCTGGGAGAGTACTTCGACCACGACCACACCGCCACTGAAGATGTCCACCGCAGCTGTGGACGAAACGTTTGGCAGAGATTCATGGGGATCACTTGCTGAGTTAGCCTCTCGGGGCGCTCACTACACCCCCCCTCATGGAACTTCGCATGGAACACGGTCAACAAACCCGATTAATACCACCGTTGTTGACAACACCGACCGTGAAAGCCTACACACTTTTATAAACCCAATCACTTTTAAATTACAAAAAAATGCTACTAACCATAGCAAACTATTTCAAACTCACCTAAATTACTTCGGCTATCAAAAATCACCCCCAACTACACTTTACAGCAAAAAACTAAGCCCAATCACTTTAAAATTACAAAAAAATGCTAAAAATCATAACAAACTATACCAGAATCACCTAAGTTACTTCTGCTACCGTAAATCACCCCCAACTATCCCTTACCACAACAAACCAAACCATATCATCTTAAAATTACAAAAAAAGGTGTACAAATCATAACAAAATATGCCAGACTCACCTAAATTACTTCGGCTACCATAAATCATCACCAACTAACCCGTGTATGTATGTATATTTGTCGGGGTGTGGCCTGACGACCACAGGGCTTAGGCCCCATCGGGCCCCTTGTCCAGCCCCCTTTAGCGGAAGTGCTAAAGCCGCTCCGATCTTATTTAGCCTGGTATCGCACCGAGCCGTAGTGGCCTTTGGTGGGACTCGGTCACCCATCCAAATGCGGGACGCTGTGTGACTTGCTTGACTCCGCCGAGCAAGCCACTGCGCCTCTAACCACTACCGTACCGCACCGGCACCAACCAACTAACCCTTACTACAACAAACTAAACCCAATCACTTTTAAATTACAAAAAAATGCTACTAACCATAGCAAACTATGCCAAACTCACCTAAATTACTTCGGCTATCAAAAATCTCCCCAAATACACTTTACAGCAACAAACTAAGCCCAATCACTTTAAAATTACAAAAAAATGTTAAAAATCATAACAAGCTATACCAGAATCACCTAAATTACTTCGGCTACCGTAAATCACCCCCAACTATCACTTACCACAACAAACCAAACCATATCATCTTAAAATTACAAAAAAAGTGTACAAATCATAACAAACTGGGCCAGACTCACCTAAATTACTTCGGCTACTCTAAATCATCACCAACTAACCCTTACCACAACAAACTAAACCCAATCACTTTTAAATTACAAAAAAATGCTAGTAACCATAGCAAACTATACCAGAATCACCTAAATTACTTCGGCTACCGTAAATCACCCCCAACTATCACTTACCACAACAAACCAAACCATATCATCTTAAAATTACAAAAAAGGTATACAAATCATAACAAACTGGGCCAGACTCACCTAAATTACTTCGGCTACTCTAAATCATCACCAACTAACCCTTACCACAACAAACTAAACCCAATCACTTTTAAATTACAAAAAAATGCTAGTAACCATAGCAAACTATGCCAAACTCACCTAAATTACTTCGGCTACCATAAATCATCACCAACTAACCCTTACCACAACAAACTAAACCCAATCACTTTTAAATTACAAAAAAATGCTACTAACCATAGCAAACTATGCCAAACTCACCTAAATTACTTCGGCTATCAAAAATCACCCCCAACTACACTTTACAGCAACAAACTAAGCCCAATCACTTTAAAATTACAAAAAAATGCTAAAAATCATAACAAACTATACCAGAATCACCTAAATTACTTCGGCTACCGTAAATCACCCCAACTATCCTTTACTACAACAAACCAAACCATATCATCTTAAAATTACAAAAAAAGGTAAACAAATCATAACAAACTATGCCAGACTCACCTAAATTACATCGGCTACTCTAAATCATCACCAACTAACCCTTACCACAACAAACTAAACCCAATCACTTTTAAATTACAAAAAAATGCTAGTAACCGTAGCAAACTATGCCAAACTCACCTAAATTACTTCGGCTACCATAAATCATCACCAACTAACCCTTACCACAACAAACTAAACCCAATCACTTTTAAATTACAAAAAAATGCTACTAACCATAGCAAACTATTCCAAACTCACCTAAATTACTTCGTCTATCAAAAATCACCCCCAACTACACTTTACAGCAACAAACTAAGCCCAATCACTTTAAAATTACAAAAAAAAAGCTAAAAATCATAACAAACTATACCAGAATCACCTAAGTTACTTCTGCTACCGTAAATCACCCCCAACTATCCCTTACCACAACAAACCAAACCATATCATCTTCAAATTACAAAAAAAGGTGTACAAATCATAACAAACTATGCCAGACTCACCTAAATTACTTCGGCTACCATAAATCATCACCAACTAACCCTTGTATGTATGTATATTTGTCAGGGTGTGGCCTGACGACCACAGGGCTTAGGCCCCATCGGGCCCCTTGTCCAGCCCCCTTTAGCGGAAGTGCTAAAGCCGCTCCGATCTTATTTAGCCTGGTGTCGCACCGAGCCGTAGTGGCCTTTGGTGGGACTCGGTCACCCATCCAAATGCGGGACGCTGTGTGACTTGCTTGACTCCGCCGAGCAAGCCACTGCGCCTCTAACCACTACCGTACCGCACCGGCACCAACCAACTAACCCTTACTACAACAAACTAAACCCAATCACTTTTAAATTACAAAAAAATGCTACTAACCATAGCAAACTATGCCAAACTCACCTAAATTACTTCGGCTATCAAAAATCTCCCCAACTACACTTTACAGCAACAAACTAAGCCCAATCACTTTAAAATTACAAAAAAATGTTAAAAATCATAACAAGCTATACCAGAATCACCTAAATTACTTCGGCTATCGTAAATCACCCCCAACTATCACTTACCACAACAAACCAAACCATATCATCTTAAAATTACAAAAAAGGTGTACAAATCATAACAAACTGGGCCAGACTCACCTAAATTACTTCGGCTACTCTAAATCATCACCAACTAACCCTTACCACAACAAACTAAACCCAATCACTTTTAAATTACAAAAAAATGCTAGTAACCATAGCAAACTATACCAGAATCACCTAAATTACTTCGGCTACCGTAAATCACCCCCAACTATCCCTTACTACAACAAACCAAACCATATCATCTTAAAATTACAAAAAAAAGTAAACAAATCATAACAAACTATGCCAGACTCACCTAAATTACATCGGCTACTCTAAATCATCACCAACTAACCCTTACCACAACAAACTAAACCCAATCACATTTAAATTACAAAAAAATGCTAGTAACCGTAGCAAACTATGCCAAACTCACCTAAATTACTTCGGCTGCCATAAATCATCACCAACTAACCCTTACCACAACAAACTAAACCCAATCACTTTTAAATTACAAAAAAATGCTACTAACCATAGCAAACTATTCCAAACTCACCTAAATTACTTCGGCTATCAAAAATCACCCCCAACTACACTTTACAGCAAAAAACTAAGCCCAATCACTTTAAAATTACAAAAAAATGCTAAAAATCATAACAAACTATACCAGAATAACCTAAGTTACTTCTGCTACCGTAAATCACCCCCAACTATCCCTTACCACAACAAACCAAACCATATCATCTTAAAATTACAAAAAAAGGTGTACAAATCATAACAAAATATGCCAGACTCACCTAAATTACTTCGGCTACCATAAATCTTCACCAACTAACCCTTGTATGTATGTATATTTGTCGGGGTGTGGCCTGACGATTACAGGGCTTAGGCCCCATCGGGCCCCTTGTCCAGCCCCCTTTAGCGGAAGTGCTAAAGCCGCTCCGATCTTATTTAGCCTGGTGTCGCACCGAGCCGTAGTGGCCTTTGGTGGGACTCGGTCACCCATCCAAATGCGGGACGCTGTGTGACTTGCTTGACTCCGCCGAGCAAGCCACTGCGCCTCTAACCACTACCGTACCGCACCGGCACCAACCAACTAACCCTTACTACAACAAACTAAACCCAATCACTTTTAAATTACAAAAAAATGCTACTAACCATAGCAAACTATGCCAAACTCACCTAAATTACTTCGGCTATCAAAAATCTCCCCCAACTACACTTTACAGCAACAAACTAAGCCCAATCACTTTAAAATTACAAAAAAATGTTAAAAATCATAACAAGCTATACCAGAATCACCTAAATTACTTCGGCTACCGTAAATCACCCCCAACTATCACTTACCACAACAAACCAAACCATATCATCTTAAAATTACAAAAAAGGTGTACAAATCATAACAAACTGGGCCAGACTCACCTAAATTACTTCGGCTACTCTAAATCATCACCAACTAACCCTTACCACAACAAACTAAACCCAATCACTTTTAAATTACAAAAAAATGCTAGTAGCCATAGCAAACTATACCAGAATCACCTAAATTACTTCGGCTACCGTAAGTCACCCCCAACTATCACTTACCACAACAAACCAAACCATATCATCTTAAAATTACAAAAAAGGTGTACAAATCATAACAAATTGGGCCAGACTCACCTAAATTACTTCGGCTACTCTAAATCATCACCAACTAACCCTTACCACAACAAACTAAACCCAATCACTTTTAAATTACAAAAAAATGCTAGTAACCATAGCAAACTATGCCAAACTCACCTAAATTACTTCGGCTACCATAAATCATCATCAACTAACTCTTACCACAACAAACTAAACCCAATCACTTTTAAATTACAAAAAACTGCTACTAACCATAGCAAACTATGCCAAACTCAACTAAATTACTTCGGCTATCAAAAATCACCCCCAACAACACTTTACAGCAACAAACTAAGCCCAATCATTTTAAAATTACAAAAAAATGCAAAAAATCACAACAAACTATACCAGAATCACCTAAATTACTTCGGCTACCGTAAATCACCCCAACTATCCCTTACCACAATATACCAAACCATATCATCTTAGAATTACAAAAAAAGGTGTACAAATCATAACAAACTATGCCAGACTCACCTAAATTACTTCGGCTACTCTAAATCATCACCAACTAACCCTTACCACAACAAACTAAACCCAATCACTTTTAAATTACAAAAAAATGCTAGTAACCATAGCAAACTATGCCAAACTCACCTAAATTACTTCGGCTACCATAAATCATCACCAACTAACCCTTACCACAACAAACTAAACCCAATCACTTTTAAATTACAAAAAAATGCTTCTAACCATAGCAAACTATGCCAAACTCACTTAAATTACTTCGGCTATCAAAAATCACCCCCAACTACACTTTACAGCAACAAACTAAGCCCAATCACTTTAAAATTACAAAAAAATGCTAAAAATCATAACAAACTATACCAGAATCACCTAAATTACTTCGGCTACCGTAAATCACCCCAACTATCCCTTACTACAACAAAGCAAACCATATCATCTTAAAATTACAAAAAAAGGTAAACAAATCATAACAAACTATGCCAGACTCACCTAAATTACATCGGCTACTCTAAATCATCACCAACTAACCCTTACCACAACAAACTAAACCCAATCACTTTTAAATTACAAAAAAATGCTAGTAACCGTAGCAAACTATGCCAAACTCACCTAAATTACTTCGGCTACCATAAATCATCACCAACTAACCCTTACCACAACAAACTAAACCCAATCACTTTTAAATTACAAAAAAATGCTACTAACCATAGCAAACTATTCCAAACTCACCTAAATTACTTCGTCTATCAAAAATCACCCCCAACTACACTTTACAGCAACAAACTAAGCCCAATCATTTTAAAATTACAAAAAAAAGCTAAAAATCATAACAAACTATACCAGAATCACCTAAGTTACTTCTGCTAACCCTTGTATATATGTATACTAGCTGAATGTACCCGGCGTTGCCCGGACGTAGATTAAATAAACGCAGTGTTGACAAAAGTGGTGTATTTGTGATGTAGACTAATCGACATTATAATACAATTAAACAGGAATGCTCTACTTTTCCAATCACAAAATAAACAAATTTGCTGAAATTAACCTGCATTGCCAGGACCGGGTACTTCAATATGATTTGGAAAATGACGATAATTTCGTTTCTGGGTGCAAGCTCCTTTTTTTTCACCCTTTTTCACTCTTCAAGAGAAGGAGAGTTGACAGAGAAGCTGAACTATTCCAAATTATTCCCATTTAGTTCTCTAACAACGTTAAAGAATGTCGTCGAAGAATGTTGAAATATATAAATAAATAATTTCACACCATAAAAACGATGTATTTGGTGTAGTTTCGGATGATAAGGTTTTTTTTGGGGATTGTTTTGAATGGTTATTGATGGTTGGCGGGGTTTAGCTTTGGCGGATTAAACGAAACTTTTGGTAATTTTAATGCGATTGGGTTTAGTTTGGCTTGGTAAGAAGTGGTTGAGGTGATATAGCGGAAGTCGAAGTAATTTATGCGAGTTTAGCGTAGTTTGCTTGTAATTCGTAATTTTTTTACATTTTAGGTTGATGTGCGGTAGTTTGGAATGGCAAGTGTATGATTTTTGAGAGTAGTTTGGAATGGTACATTATGTTTAGGGGTTTTTAACGTATTCAGGTAAAATATACAGAAAGTTTGGTAATTTTAAAATGAACAATTATAGTGCGAACCTCTTGAGCTCTATTTTCGGTAATAAAATGCAATAGGAAAGATAGTAAAAAAGACTATTTCCATCACTTTTCAGAGGAATTATACGTGCTGGTATTTGTACCCCGCTTACTATTCCTCCATCTTAGTTATAAATAATGCAGAACAATAATGAACACAATGTACATAAAATAAATAGTGTAAATCGTGTATAAGCACACATTACTTATGATGTCAGTGAAATCCGGTAAAACTGCAAATTTCGGATTTTTGCCGGAGCAGGTTTGGTGAAGATCAAATACACCACTATCATTAAATGAACGTAAAAATTAGCGTACGGTATATAAGTGGAGTCCGGTACGACGATGGTAATTTTTCGAAAATCGATTGGGGAGATATTTACTTAAAGTCAAGAACAAATCGGGAATATTATATTAAAAAAATTTATTTAATAGCGATAGAACTTCGAATACTGATGCGTCACCTCGACCTTGGCGACGTTGAGTACCAGCGTTCCAGACGCTGAAGCAGCAATTTTAACAATTATATTAGGTGCACGTGCCTAGTGCGTATTAAAAGAATTTGGATTACCAAATAATACTCGCGCAGGTGTACTCGACTGGCCCGTCATAATTTGCACAAAATGAATTAACATACTAAAGTATATAAATATTTTGACGGGAATGTGGTGGGTGTAAAAATCTTATTCGGCCTCTCCGACAAACTAACACTTGTTTACATTAACATGCATGCCTTCATGGACCTGTGACGAATTACAAACAAATATCTAAATTTCAAGTGTTCCATTTGATTTCGTTTCTGGATGCAAGCGGTTTTTTTCACTCTTGTCAGTCTGAACGTATTACATAGTGATATTTTCACATCCAGGTGCCCTAAATTTATTTTGCCGCTGATTTCAAAAATTTTTCTGGAAGGAAAGTAGTCAGCAGTGGGGCTCGTCAGGGGTGGCAGGGTTGGCAGTGCCACTCCAAGTATAAATTTACTATCGAACACAAAATTAGTTCTGTAATTCAGTTGCAGAATTATGAATTTTTCAGATATTTTCACGAAAATTTAGCGCTTACACCGCCACTGGTATGAATGTCAGTGATATCTGGTACATACAACGGTGAAAATTTCGGGGCAAATTTGGTGAAAAACAAATACACCACTATCATTAACTAAACGTAAAAATTAGAGTACAAATATAAGTGGAGTCCGGTCCGATGCTGATAATTTTTCGAAAATTGATTGGGGGCAGACTTGGTTAACGCGAGGATCAAATGTTAAATTAAAATACTTTATTTGATAGCGGTAGACCTTCGAACACTGTTGCGTCGCCTCAGCGAATTTGGCGACTTTGCGAACAGTTTCCGACGCTGGAGCAGCAATTTTCACAATTGTAGTTGTGTTAAAATTAAACACCGCGATCGAGTACTGCTCCACACGCTGAACCAGCAATTCTCAAATTCTAAGAAACGATAAGAAAGGCTTATCCAACGCTTGGTATGTGCGAATTTCTGCATAGACACTCAATCAAACTAATTCGAGCATCGCCTTTTCACGTTTCTGACCTTGCCCTTGACGTGGCAGGCTCCAGCTGCTTCAATAATGTAAAAATCTTATTCGGCCTCTCCAATAAACTCACATTTGTTTACATTAACACGCATTCCCTCATGGACTTGTGACGAATTACAAACAAATATTTCAACTTCAAGTGTTCCATCTAATTTCGTTTATGGGTGCAAGCTCCTTTATTTTCACTCTAGTCAGTCTAAACTTATTACACAGAGTTATATTTTCAAATCCAGGCGCCCTAAAGAATTTTGTCGTTGTTTTCAAAAGTTCCAAGAGAAGGAGAGTTGACATAGAAGCTAAATTATTCCAAATTATTCCCATTTAGTTCTCTGACAACGTTAAAGACAATGTTGAAATATATAAATACAAAATTTTACACCATAAAAACGAAGTATTTAGGAATTATTACCATGTTTATATCGTGAGCGTTTAGTGTAAATAAATCGTGTCTAAGCATACAATACTTAAGCGTATGATGTCAGTGAAAATTTCGGATTTCGGCCGGAGCAGGTTTGGTGAAGAACAAATACACCACTATCATTAACTGAACGGTAAAAATTAGCGTACGAAAATAAGTGAAGTCCGGTCCGACGCTGGAAATTTTTCGAAAATCGATTGGGGAGAGTTTTGGTTAACGGCAAGAACAAATCGGGAATATTATATTAAAATAATTTATTTAATAGCGATAGAACTTTGAATACCGATGCGTCGCCTCGACCTTGGCGACGTTGAGTACCAGCGTTCCAGACGCTGAAGCAGCAATTTTCACAATTATATGAGGTGCACGTGCCTAGTGCGTATAAAAACAATTTGGATAACAAAAGAGATTAATTTGTATGTACCAAATAATACTCGCACAGATGTACTCGTATGGCCCGTCATAATATTCACAAAATCAATTTATGAAATTAACATTCTAAAGTAAATAAGTATTTTGACAGGAATGTTAAAAATCTTATTCGGTCTCTCCGACAAACTAACACTTGTTTACATTAACATGCATTCCTCCATGGACCTGTGACGAATTACAAACAAATATCGAAATTTCAAGTGTTCCATGTCAGTCTGAACTTATTACACAGTATTTTCACATTCAGGCGCCCTAAATTATTTTGACGTTGATTTATAAAGTTTCCCTGGACGGAGAGTAGTCAGCAGGTGCCTCGTCAGGGGTGGCAGGGTTGGCAGTGCCACTCCAAGTATAAATTTACTATCGAACACAAAGATAGTTCTGATTCAATTGCAGAATTTCGAATTTTTCAGATATTTTTACGAAACTCTAGCGCTTACACCGTCTTTATACCTCTTTAAAGTTAAAAACCATAGAGCTGTTTATACAAATGCACGCATGTTGAAAAGGTAGGGCTTGCCCCGTCAGCGTGTTGCAATTCAGAAATACGTTTATGTTTGCATCTCAACTGGAACAAATATTTATTGGAAGGTGGAAGAGAATCGAAATAGGTATCAGCCTATTTAATATTCAGAATAACGACTATTAGTCGGAACAATATATTTTATGTGCAGATATTTATTAATATTTGAAAATTTAATACGATAAGGCATTTATAAATAACACAACCAAATAGAAGATTTTGATTGAAAACGATTATTAATTTATGGTAGCCGAAGTAATTTAAGTGAGTTTGGCATAGCTTGCTATGTTTTGTAGCATTTTTGTAATTTTAAAGTGATTAGGCTAATTTTGGGGCGGTAAGGGGTAGTTGGGGGTGATTTATGGTAGCCGAAGTAATTTAGGTGAGTTAGGCATAGTTTGCTATGGTTTGTAACATTTTTTGTAATTTTAAAATGATTGGGCTTATTTTGGGGGTGGTAAGGGGTATTTGGGGGTGATTTATGGTAGCCGAAGTAATTTAGGTGAGTTAGGCATAGTTTGCTATGGTTTGTAGCATTTTTTGTAATTTTAAAGTGATTGGGTTTAGTTTGTGGTTGGTAAGGGGTAGTTGGGGGTGATTTATGGTAGCCGAAGTAATTCAGGTGAGTTTGAGATAGTTTGCTACGGTTTGTAGAATTTTTTTGTAATTTTAAAGTGATTGAGCCTATTTTGGGGTGGTAAGGGGTAGTTGGGGGTGATTTATGGTAGCCGAAGTAATTTAAGTGAGCTTGACATAGTTTGCTATGGTTTGTAACATTTTCTGTAATTTTAAAGTGATTGGGCTTATTGTGGGGTGGTAAGGGGTAGTTGGGGGTGATTTATGGTAGCCGAAGTAATTCAGGTGAGTTTGAGATAGTTTGCTATGGCTTGTAGCATTTTTCGTAATTTTAAAGTGATTGGGCTTATTTTGGGGTGGTAAGGGGTAGTTGGGGGTGATTTATGGAAGCCGAAGTAATTTAGGTGAGTTAGGCATAGTTTGCTATGGTTTGTAGCATTTTTTGTAATTTTAAAGTGATTGAGCTTATTTTGGGGGTGGTAAGGGGTATTTGGGGGTGATTTATGGTAGCGGAAGTAATTTAGGTGAGTTAGGCATAGTTTGCTATGGTTTGTAGCATTTTTTGTAATTTTAAAGTGATTGGGTTTAGTTTGTGGTTGGTAAGGGGTAGTTGGGGGTGATTTATGGTAGCCGAAGTAATTCAGGTGAGTTTGAGATAGTTTGCTATGGCTTGTAGCATTTTTCGTAATTTTAAAGTGATTGGGCTTATTTTGGGGTGGTAAGGGGTAGTTGGGGGTGATTTATGGTAGCCGAAGTAATTTAGGTGAGTTAGGCATAGTTTGCTATGGGTTGTAGCATTTTTTGTAATTTTAAAGTGATTGGGCTTATTTTGGGGGTGGTAAGGGGTATTTGGGGGTGATTTATGGTAGCCGAAGTAATTTAGGTGAGTTAGGCATAGTTTGATATGGTTTGTAGCATTTTTTGTAATTTTAAAGTGATTGGGTTTAGTTTGTGGTTGGTAAGGGGTAGTTGGGGGTGATTTATGGTAGCCGAAGTAATTCAGGTGAGTTTGAGATAGTTTGCTACGGTTTGTAGAATTTTTTTGTAATTTTAAAGTGATTGAGCCTATTTTGGGGTGGTAAGGGGTAGTTGGGGGTGATTTATGGAAGCCAAAGTAATTTAGATGAGTTTGGCATAGTTTGATATGGCTTGTAACATTTTTTGTAATTTTAAAGTGATTGGGCTGAGTTTGGGGTGGTAAGGGGTAGTTGGGGGCGATTTATGATAGCCGAAGTAATTTAAGTGAATTTGGCATAGTTTGCTATGGTTTGTAGCATTTTTTGTAATTTTAAAGTGATTGGGTTTAGTTTGTGGTTGGTAAGGGGTAGTTGGGGGTGATTTATGGTAGCCGCAGTAATTTAAGTGGGTTCCGCATAGTTTGCTATGGTTTGTAGTATTTTTTTGTAATTTTAAAGTGATTGGGCTTATTTTGGGGTAGTAAGGGGTTGTTGGGGGTGATTTATGTTAGCCGAAGTAATTTAGGTGAGTTAGGCATAGTTTGCTATGGTTTGTAGCATTTTTTGTAATTTTAAAGTGATTGGGATGAGTTAGGGGTGGTAAGGGGTAGTTGGGGGTGATTTATGATAGCCGAAGTAATTTAAGTGAGTTTGGCATAGTTTGCTATGGTTTGTAGCATTTTTTGTAATTTTAAAGTGATTGGGCTTATTTTGGGGTAGTAAGGGGTTGTTGGGGGTGATTTAAGTTAGCCGAAGTAATTTAGGTGAGTTAGGCATAGTTTGCTATGGTTTGTAGCATTTTTTGTAATTTTAAAGTGATTGGGATGAGTTAGGGGTGGTAAGGGGTAGTTGGGGGTGATTTATGATAGCCGAAGTAATTTAAGTGAGTTTGGCATAGTTTGCAATGGTTTGTAGCATTTTTGTAATTGTAAAGTGATTGGGCTTATTTTGGGGTGGTAAGGGGTAGTTGGGGGTGATTTATGGTAGCCGAAGTAATTTAGGTGAGTTAGGCATAGTTTGCTATGATTTGTTGAATATTTTGTAATTTTAAAGTGATAGGGTTTATTTTGGGGTTGTAAGGGGTAGTTCGGGGTGATTTATGGTAGCCGAAGTAATTTAGGGGAGTTTGGCATAGTTTGCTACGGTTTGTATAATTTTTTTGTAATTTTAAAGTGATTGAGCCTATTTTGGGGTGGTAAGGGGTAGTTGGGGGTGATTTATGGAAGCCAAAGTAATTTAGATGAGTTTGGCATAGTTTGATATGGCTTGTAACATTTTTTGTAATTTTAAAGTGATTGGGCTGAGTTTGGGGTGGTAAGGGGTGGTTGGGGGTGATTTATGATAGCCGAAGTAATTTAAGTGAGTTTGGCATAGTTTGCTATGGTTTGTAGCATTTTTTGTAATTTTAAAGTGATTGGGTTTAGTTTGTGGTTGGTAAGGGGTAGTTGGGGGTGATTTATGTTAGCCGAAGTAATTTAGGTGAGTTAGGCATAGCTGGCTATGGTTTGTAGCATTTTTTGTAATTTTAAAGTGATTGGGATGAGTTAGGGGTGGTAAGGGGTAGTTGGGGGTAATTTATGGTAGCCGAAGTAATTTAGGTGAGTTTAGAATAGTTTGCTATGGTTTGTAGCATTTTTTGTAATTTTAAAGTGATTGGGCTTATTTTGGGGTAGTAAGGGGTTGTAGGGGGTAATTTATGTTAGCCGAAGTAATTTAGGTGAGTTAGGCATAGTTTGCTATGGTTTGTAGCATTTTTTGTAATTTTAAAGTGATTGGGATGAGTTAGGGGTGGTAAGGGGTAGTTGGGGGTAATTTATGATAGCCGAAGTAATTTAAGTGAGTTTGGCATAGTTTGCTATGGTTTGTAGCATTTTTTGTAATTTTAAAGTGATTGGGCTTATTTTGGGGTAGTAAGGGGTTGTAGGGGGTAATTTATGTTAGCCGAAGTAATTTAGGTGAGTTAGGCATAGTTTGCTATGATTTGTAGCATTTTTTGTAATTTTAAAGTGATTGGGATGAGTTAGGGGTGGTAAGGGGTAGTTGGGGGTAATTTATGATAGCCGAAGTAATTTAAGTGAGTTTGGCATAGTTTGCTATGGTTTGTAGCATTTTTTGTAATTTTAAAGTGATTGGGCTTATTTTGGGGTAGTAAGGGGTTGTTGGGGGTGATTTATGTTAGCCGAAGTAATTTGGGTGAGTTAGGCATAGTTTGCTATGGTTTGTAGCATTTTTTGTAATTTTAAAGTGATTGGGATGAGTTAGGGGTGGTAAGGGGTAGTTGGGGGTGATTTATGATAGCCGAAGTAATTTAAGTGAGTTTGGCATAGTTTGCTATGGTTTGTAGCATTTTTTTGTAATTTTAAAGTGATTGGGCTTATTTTGGGGTAGTAAGGGGTTGTTGGGGGTGATTTATGTTAGCCGAAGTAATTTAGGTGAGTTAGGCATAGTTTGCTATGGTTTGTAGCATTTTTTGTAATTTTAAAGTGATTGGGCTTATTTTGGGGTAGTAAGGGGTTTGGGGGTGATTTATGTTAGCCGAAGTAATTTAGGTGAGTTAGGCATAGTTTGCTATGGTTTGTAGCATTTTTTGTAATTTTAAAGTGATTGGGATGAGTTAGGGGTGGTAAGGGGTAGTTGGGGGTGATTTATGTTAGCCGAAGTAATTTAAGTGAGTTAGGCATAGTTTGCTATGGTTTGTAGCATTTTTTGTAATTTTAAAGTGATTGGGCTTATTTTGGGGTAGTAAGGGGTTGTAGGGGGTAATTTATGTTAGCCGAAGTAATTTAGGTGTGTTAGGCATAGTTTGCTATGGTTTGTAGCATTTTTTGTAATTTTAAAGTGATTGGGCTTATTTTGGGGTAGTAAGGGGTTGTTGGGGGTGATTTATGTTAGCCGAAGTAATTTAGGTGAGTTAGGCATAGTTTGCTATGGTTTGTAGCATTTTTTTGTAATTTTAAAGTGATTGGGCTTATTTTGGGGTAGTAAGGGGTTGTTGGGGGTGATTTATGTTAGCCGAAGTAATTTAAGTGAGTTTGGCATAGTTTGCTATGGTTTGTAGCATTTTTTGTAATTTTAAAGTGATTGGGCTTATTTTGGGGTGGTAAGGGGTAGTTGGGGCTGATTTATGGTAGCCGAAGTAATTTAGGTGAGTTAGGCATAGTTTGCTATGGTTTGTAGCATTTTTTTGATAATTTTAAAGTGATTGGGCTTATTTTGGGGTGGTAAGGGGTAGTTGGGGGTGATTTATGGAAGCCAAAGTAATTTAGATGAGTTTGGCATAGTTTGGTAAGGTTTGTAACATTTTTTGTAATTTTAAAGTGATTGGGCTTATTTTGGGGTGGTAAGGGGTAGTTGGGGGTGATTTTTGGTAGACGAAATAATATGTGTGAGTTGGACTTAATCTGCCATGATTTGTGTCATTTTGTTTTATTTTAAAGTGATTGGAGTTGCTTGGGGTTGCTAAGGGGTGGTAAGGGATGATTTAAAATAACGGATCTAGTTTATGTCAGTTTGGCATAGTTCGGGAATTTTTTGGGGTTGATTTGGTAAAGTTTGCAGTGGTAAGAGATATTTGAGGATGTTTAATGTTGACGGATTAAATTTGGAGTGATTTGGTAATTTTTAATTGAGTCACGGATCGACATTATAATTGAAATCAAAATTATAATTGAAATATCTGCGGCCTCGCTAGGTACGGCAAAAGTATGATCACGAAAGCAGAAACTCGACGTTGAAATTGTTTAGGTTAAATAAGTGCTTTTAATGTAAACCGGTCGCCCGTCGTCGAAGTTGTTTTGGCTAGATACGTGCTTCTAACATAAACACGGTCTCCGCGATCCGATCATTTTTTGTTTATTTTAGCCGGTTTTTATTGAATTACAAAGGAACCGGGCCGAATTTCGCAAAATCCCTTCTTAGTGTTCAGTTTCGGCACATGATACACCCGTGTCTAAAATTTCAAGTCTCCAGCCCTCACGGTTTGGGCTGTGGGTTGATTATGAATCAGTGTGTAGATGTGTAGATGAATGAGTGAATGAATGAGTGTGTCAGTGAGGACACTTCGCTTTATATATATAGATTTGTGGGGGGTGGCCTGACGACCACAGGGCTTAGGCCCCATCGGGCCCCTTGTCCAGCCCCCTTTAGCGGAAGTGCTAAAGCCGCTCCGATCTTATTTAGCCTGGTGTCGCACCGAGCCGTAGTGTCCTTTGGTGGGTCTCGGTCACCCATCCAAATGCGGGACGCTGTGTGACTTGCATGACTCCGCCGAGCAAGCCACTGCGCCTCTAACCACTACCGTACCGCACCGGCACCAACCAACTAACCCTTACCACAACAAACTAAACCCAATCACTTTTAAATTACAAAAAAATGCTACTAACCATAGCAAACTATTCCAAACTCACCTAAATTACTTCGGCTATCAAAAATCACCCCCAACTACACTTTACAGCAACAAACTAAGCCCAATCATTTTAAAATTACAAAAAAATGCTAAAAATCATAACAAACTATACCAGAATCACCTAAATTACTTCGGCTACCGTAAATCACCCCAACTATCCTTTACCACAACAAACCAAACCATATCACCTTAAAATTACAAAAAAGGTGTACAAATCATAACAAACTATGCCAGACTCACCTAAATTACTTCGGCTACTCTAAATCATCACCAACTAACCCTTACCACAACAAACTAAACCCAATCACTTTTAAATTACAAAAAAATGCTAGTAACCATAGCAAACTATGCCAAACTCACCTAAATTACTTCCGCTACCATAAATCATCATCAACTAACTCTTACCACAACAAACTAAACCCAATCACTTTTAAATTACAAAAAAATGCTACTAACCATAGCAAACTATGCCAAACTCACCTAAATTGCTTCGGCTATCAAAAATCACACCCAACTACACTTTACAGCAACAAACTAAGCCCAATCATTTTAAAATTACAAAAAAATGCTAAAAATCATAACAAACTATACCAGAATCACCTAAATTACTTCGGCTACCGTAAATCACCCCCAACTATCCCTTACCAAAACAAACCAAACCATATCATCTTAAAATTACAAAAAAAGGTGTACAAATCGTAACAAACTATGCCAGACTCACCTAAATTACTTCGGCTACTCTAAATCATCACCAACTAACCCTTACCACAACAAACTAAACCCAATCACTTTTAAATTACAAAAAAATGCTAGTAACGATAGCAAACTATGCCAAACTCACCTAAATTACTTCGGCTACCATAAATCATCACCAACTAACCCTTACCACAACAAACTAAACCCAATCACTTTTAAATTACAAAAAAATGCTACTAACCATAGCAAACTATGCTAAACACACCTAAATTACTTCGGCTATCAAAAATCACAAGCAACAACACTTTACAGCAACAAACTAAGCCCAATCACTTTAAAATTACAAAAAAATGCTAAAAATCATAACAAACTATACCAGAATCACCTAAATTACATCGGCTACCGTAAATCACCCCCAACTATCCCTTACCACAACAAACCAAACCATATCATCTTAAAATTACAAAAAAAGGTGTACAAATCATAACAAACTATGCCAGACTCACCTAAATTACTTCGGCTACTCTAAATCATCACCAACTAACCCTTACCACAACAAACTAAACCCAATCACTTTTAAATTACAAAAAAATGCTACTAACCATAGCAAACTATGCCAAACTCACCTAAATTACTTCGGCTATCAAAAATCACCCCCAACTACACTTTACAGCAACAAACTATTCCCAATCACTTTAAAATTACAAAAAAAAGCTAAAAATCATAACAAACTATACCAAAATCACCTAAATTACTTCGGCTACCGTAAATCAACCCAACTATCCCTTACCACAACAAACCAAACCATATCATCTTAAAATTACAAAAAAAGGTGTACAAATCATAACAAACTATGCCATACTCTCCTAAATTACTTCGGCAACTCTAAATCATCACCAACTAACCCTTACCACAACAAACTAAACCCAATCACTTTTAAATTACAAAAAAATGCTAGTAACCATAGCAAACTATGCCAAACTCACCTAAATTACTTCGGCTACCATAAATCATCACCAACTAACCCTTACCACAACAAACTAAACCCAATCACTTTTAAATTACAAAAAAATGCTACTAACCATAGCAAACTATGCTAAACACACCTAAATTACTTCGGCTATCAAAAATCACAAGCAACAACACTTTACAGCAACAAACTAAGCCCAATCACTTTAAAATTACAAAAAAATGCTAAAAATCATAACAAACTATACCAGAATCACCTAAATTACATCGGCTACCGTAAATCACCCCCAACTATCCCTTACCACAACAAACCAAACCATATCATCTTAAAATTACAAAAAAAGGTGTACAAATCATAACAAACTATGCCAGACTCACCTAAATTACTTCGGCTACTCTAAATCATCACCAACTAACCCTTACCACAACAAACTAAACCCAATCACTTTTAAATTACAAAAAAATGCTACTAACCATAGCAAACTATGCAAAACTCACCTAAATTACTTCGGCTATCAAAAATCACCCCCAACTACACTTTACAGCAACAAACTATTCCCAATCACTTTAAAATTACAAAAAAAAGCTAGAAATCATAACAAACTATACCAAAATCACCTAAATTACTTCGGCTACCGTAAATCAACCCAACTATCCCTTACCACAACAAACCAAACCATATCATCTTAAAATTACAAAAAAAGGTGTACAAATCATAACAAACTATGCCATACTCTCCTAAATTACTTCGGCTACTCTAAATCATCACCAACTTACCCTTACCACAACAAACTAAACCCAATCACTTTTAAATTACAAAAAAATGCTAGTAACCATAGCAAACTATGCCAAACTCACCTAAATTACTTCGGCAACCATAAATCATCACCAACAAACCCTTACCACAACAAACTAAACCCAATCAATTTTAAATTACAAAAAAATGCTACTAACCATAGCAAACTATGCCAAACTCACCTAAATTAATTCGGCTATCAAAAATCACCCCCACCTACACTTTACAGCAACAAACTAAGCCCAATCACTTTAAAATTACAAAAAAATGCTAAAAATCATAACAAACTATACCAGAAACACCTAAATTACTTCGGCTAACGTAAATCACCCCCAACTATCCCTTACCACAACAAACCAAACCATATCATCTTAAAATTACAAAAAAAAGTGTACAAATCATAACAAACTATGCCAGACTCACCTAAATTACTTCGGCTACTCTAAATCATCACCAACTAACCCTTACCACAACAAACTAAACCCAATCACTTTTAAATTACAAAAAAATGCTAGTAACCATAGCAAACTATGCCAAACTCACCTAAATTACTTCGGCTACCATAAATCATCACCAACTAACCCTTACCACAACAAACTAAACCCAATCACTTTTAAATTACAAAAAAATGCTACTAACCATAGCAAACTATGCCAAACTCACCTAAATTACTTCGGCTATCAAAAATCACCCCCAACTACACTTTACAGCAACAAACAAAGCCCAATCACTTTAAAATTACTAAAAAATGCAAAAAATCATAACAAACTATACCAGAATCACCTAAATTACTTCGGCTACCGTAAATCACCCCCAACTATCCCTTACCGCCACAAACCAAACCATATCATCTTAAAATTACAAAAAAAGGTGTACAAATCATAACAAACTATGCCAGACTCACCTAAATTACTTCGGCTACTCTAAATCATCACCAACTAACCCTTACCACAATAAACTAAACCCAATCAATTTTAAATTACAAAAAAATGCTACTAACCATAGCAAACTATGCCAAACTCACCTAAATTAATTCGGCTATCAAAAATCACCCCCACCTACACTTTACAGCAACAAACTAAACCCAATCACTTTTAAATTACAAAAAAATGCTAGTAACCATAGCAAACTATGCCAAACTCACCTAAATTACTTCGGCAACCATAAATCATCACCAACAAACCCTTACCACAACAAACTAAACCCAATCAATTTTAAATTACAAAAAAATGCTACTAACCATAGCAAACTATGCCAAACTCACCTAAATTAATTCGGCTATCAAAAATCACCCCCACCTACACTTTACAGCAACAAACTAAACCCAATCACTTTTAAATTACAAAAAAATGCTACTAACCATAGCAAACTATGCCAAACTCACCTAAATTACTTCGGCTATCAAAAATCACATCCAACTACACTTTACAGCAACAAACTAAGCCCAATCACTTTAAAATTACAAAAAAATGCTAAAAATTATAACAAACTATACCAGAAACACCTAAATTACTTCGGCTAACGTAAATCACCCCCAACTATCCCTTACCACAACAAACCAAACCATATCATCTTAAAATTACAAAAAAAGGTGTACAAATCATAACAAACTATGCCAGACTCACCTAAATTACTTCGGCTACTCTAAATCATCACCAACTAACCCTTACCACAACAAACTAAACCCAATCACTTTTAAATTACAAAAAAAATGCTAGTAACCATAGCAAACTATGCCAAACTCACCTAAAATACTTCGGTTACCATAAATCATCACCAACTAACCCTTACCACAACAAACTAAACCCAATCACTTTTAAATTACAAAAAAATGCTACTAACCATAGCAAACTATGCCAAACTCACCTAAATTACTTCGGCTATCAAAAATCACCCCCAACTACACTTTACAGCAACAAACTAAGCCCAATCACTTTAAAATTACAAAAAAATGATAAAAATCATAACAAACTATACTTGAATCACCTAAATTACTTCGGCTACCGTAGATCACCCGCACCTGTGCCTAACCACAACAAACCAAACCATATCATCTTAAAATTACAAAAAAAGGTGTGCAAATCATAACAAACTATGCCAGACTCACCTAAATTACTTCGGCTACTCTAAATCATCACCAACTAACCCTTATAACAACAAACTAAACCCAATCACTTTTAAATTACAAAAAAATGCTAGTAACCATAGCAAACTATGCCAGACTCACCTAAATTACTTCGGCTACCATAAATCATCACCAACTAACCCTTACCACAACAAACTAAACCCAATCACTTTTAAATTACAAAAAAATGCTACTAACCATAGCAAAGTATGCCAAACTCACCTAAATTACTTCGGCTATCAAAAATCACTCCCAACTACACTTTACAGAAACAAACTAAGCCCAATCACTTTAAAATTACAAAAAAATGCTAAAAATCATAACAAACTATACCAGAATCACCTAAATTACTTTGGCTACCGTAAATCACCCCCAACTATCCCTTACCACCACAAACCAAACCATATCATCTTAAAATTACAAAAAAAGGTGTACAAATCATAACAAACTATGCCAGACTCACCTAAATTACTTCGGCTACACTAAATCATCACCAACTAACCCTTACCACAATAAACTAAACCCAATCACTTTTTAATTACAAAAAAATGCTAGTAACCATAGCAAACTATGCCAAACTCACCTAAATTACTTCGGCTACCATAAATCATCACCAACTAACCCTTACCACAACAAACTAAACCCAATCACTTTTAAATTACAAGAAAATGCTACTAACCATAGCAAACTATGCCAAACTCACCTAAATTACTTCGGCTATCAAAAATCACATCCAACTACACTTTACAGCAACAAACTAAGCCCAATCACTTTAAAATTACAAAAAAATGCTAAAAATTATAACAAACTATACCAGAAACACCTAAATTACTTCGGCTAACGTAAATCACCCCCAACTATCCCTTACCACAACAAACCAAACCATATCATCTTAAAATTACAAAAAAATGTGTACAAATCAATACAAACTATGCCAGACTCACCTAAATTACTTCGGCTACTCTAAATCATCACTAACTAACCCTTACCACAACAAAATAAACCCAATCACTTTTAAATTACAAAAAAATGCTAGTAACCATAGCAAACTATGCCAAACTCACCTAAAATACTTCGGTTACCATAAATCATCACCAACTAACCCTTACCACAACAAACTAAACCCAATCACTTTTAAATTACAAAAAAATGCTACTAACCATAGCAAACTATGCCAAACTCACCTAAATTACTTCGGCTATCAAAAATCACACCCAACTACACTTTACAGCAACAAACTAAGCCCAATCACTTTAAAATTACAAAAAAATGCTAAAAATCATAACAAACTATACCAGAATCACCTAAATTACTTTGGCTACCGTAAATCACCCCCAACTATCCCTTACCACAACAAACCAAACCAAATCATCTTAAAATTACAAAAAAAGGTATACAAATCATAACAAACTATGCCAGACTCACCTAAATTACTTCGGTTACTCTAAATCATCACCAACTAACCCTTACCACAACAAACTAAACCCAATCACTTTTAAATTACAAAAAAATGCTACTAACCATAGCAAACTATGCCAAACTCACCCAAATTACTTCGGCTATCAAAAATCACCCCCAACTACACTTTACAGCAACAAACTAAGCCCAATCACTTTAAAATTACAAAAAAATGCTAAAAATCATAACAAACTATACAAGAATCACCTAAATTACTTCGGCTACCGTAAATCACCCCCAACTATCCCTTACCACAACAAACCAAACCATATCATCTTAAAATTACAAAAAAATGTGTACAAATCATAACAAACTATGCCAGACTCACCTAAATTACTTCGGCTACCATAAATCATCACCAACTAACCCTTACCACAACAAACTAAACCCAATCACTTTTAAATTACAAAAAAATGCTACTAACCATAGCAAACTATGCCAAACTCACCTAAATAACTTCGGCTATCAAAAATCACCCCCAACTACACTTTACAGCAACAAACTAAGCCCAATCACTTTAAAATTACAAAAAAATGCTAAAAATCATTACAAACTATACAAGAATCACCTAAATTACTTCGGCTACCGTAAATCACCCCCAACTATCCCTTACCACAACAAAACAAACCATATCATCTTAAAATTACAAAAAAAGGTGTACAAATCATAACAAACTATGCCAGACTCACCTAAATTACTTCGGCTACTCTAAATCATCACCAACTAACCCTTACCACAACAAACTAAACCCAATCACTTTTAAATTACAAAAAAATGCTAGTAACCATAGCAAACTATGCCAAACTCACCTAAATTACTTCGGCTACCATAAATCATCTCCAACTAACCCTTACCACAACAAACTAAACCCAATCACTTTTACATTACAAAAAAATGCTACTAACCATTTCAAACTATGCCAAACTCACCTAAATTACTTCGGCTATCAAAAATCACCCCCAACTACACTTTACAGCAACAAACAAAGCCCAATCACTTTAAAATTACTAAAAAATGCAAAAAATCATAACAAACTATACCAGAATCACCTAAATTACTTCCGCTACCGTAAATCACCCCCACTATCCCTTACCACCACAAACCAAACCATATCATATTAAAATTACAAAAAAAGGTGTACAAATCATAACAAACTATGCCAGACTCACCTAAATTACTTCGGCTACTCTAAATCATCACCAACTAACCCTTTCCACAATAAACTAAACCCAATCACTTTTAAATTACAAAAAAATGCTAGTAACCATAGCAAACTATGCCAAACTCACCTAAATTACTTCGGCTACCATAAATCATCACCAACTAACCCTTACCACAACAAACTAAACCCAATCACTTTTAAATTACAAAAAAATGCTACTAACCATAGCAAACTATGCCAAACACACCTTAATTACTTCGGCTATCAAAAATCACCCCCAACTACACTTTACTGCAACAAACTAAGCCCAATCACTTTAAAATTACAAAAAAATGCTAAAAATCATAACAAACTATACCAGAATCACCTAAATTACTTCGGCTACCGTAAATCACACTCAACTATCCCTTACCACAACAAGCCAAACCATATCATCTTAAAATTACAAAAAAAGGTGTACAAATCATAACAAACTATGCCAGACTCACCTAAATTACTTCGGCTAATCTAAATCATCACCAACTAACCCTTACCACAACAAACTAAACCCAATCACTTTTAAATTACAAAAAAATGCTAGTAACCCTAGCAAACTATGCCAGACTCACCTAAATTACTTCGGCTACTCTAAATCATCACCAACTAACCCTTACCACAACAAACTAAACCCAATCACTTTTAAATTACAAAAAAATGCTACTAACCATAACAAACTATGCCAAACTCACCTGAATTACTTCGGCTATCAAAAATCACCCCCAACTACACTTTACAGCAACAAACTAAGCCCAATCACTTTAAAATTACAAAAAAATGCTAAAAATCATAACAAACTATACCAGAATAACCTAAATTACTTCGGCTACCGTAAATCACCCCCAACTATCCCTTACCACAACAAACCAAACCATATCATCTTAAAATTACAAAAAAAGGTGTACAAATCATAACAAACTATGCCAGACTCACCTAAATTACTTCGGCTACACTAAATCATCACCAACTAACCCTTACCACAATAAACTAAACCCAATCACTTTTTAATTACAAAAAAATGCTAGTAACCATAGCAAACTATGCCAAACTCACCTAAATTACTTCGGCTACCATAAATCATCACCAACTAACCCTTACCACAACAAACTAAACCCAATCACTTTTAAATTACAAGAAAATGCTACTAACCATAGCAAACTATGCCAAACTCACCTAAATTACTTCGGCTATCAAAAATCACATCCAACTACACTTTACAGCAACAAACTAAGCCCAATCACTTTAAAATTACAAAAAAATGCTAAAAATTATAACAAACTATACCAGAAACACCTAAATTACTTCGGCTAACGTAAATCACCCCCAACTATCCCTTACCACAACAAACCAAACCATATCATCTTAAAATTACAAAAAAATGTGTACAAATCAATACAAACTATGCCAGACTCACCTAAATTACTTCGGCTACTCTAAATCATCACTAACTAACCCTTACCACAACAAAATAAACCCAATCACTTTTAAATTACAAAAAAATGCTAGTAACCATAGCAAACTATGCCAAACTCACCTAAAATACTTCGGTTACCATAAATCATCACCAACTAACCCTTACCACAACAAACTAAACCCAATCACTTTTAAATTACAAAAAAATGCTACTAACCATAGCAAACTATGCCAAACTCACCTAAATTACTTCGGCTATCAAAAATCACACCCAACTACACTTTACAGCAACAAACTAAGCCCAATCACTTTAAAATTACAAAAAAATGCTAAAAATCATAACAAACTATACCAGAATCACCTAAATTACTTTGGCTACCGTAAATCACCCCCAACTATCCCTTACCACAACAAACCAAACCAAATCATCTTAAAATTACAAAAAAAGGTATACAAATCATAACAAACTATGCCAGACTCACCTAAATTACTTCGGTTACTCTAAATCATCACCAACTAACCCTTACCACAACAAACTAAACCCAATCACTTTTAAATTACAAAAAAATGCTACTAACCATAGCAAACTATGCCAAACTCACCCAAATTACTTCGGCTATCAAAAATCACCCCCAACTACACTTTACAGCAACAAACTAAGCCCAATCACTTTAAAATTACAAAAAAATGCTAAAAATCATAACAAACTATACAAGAATCACCTAAATTACTTCGGCTACCGTAAATCACCCCCAACTATCCCTTACCACAACAAACCAAACCATATCATCTTAAAATTACAAAAAAATGTGTACAAATCATAACAAACTATGCCAGACTCACCTAAATTACTTCGGCTACCATAAATCATCACCAACTAACCCTTACCACAACAAACTAAACCCAATCACTTTTAAATTACAAAAAAATGCTACTAACCATAGCAAACTATGCCAAACTCACCTAAATAACTTCGGCTATCAAAAATCACCCCCAACTACACTTTACAGCAACAAACTAAGCCCAATCACTTTAAAATTACAAAAAAATGCTAAAAATCATTACAAACTATACAAGAATCACCTAAATTACTTCGGCTACCGTAAATCACCCCCAACTATCCCTTACCACAACAAAACAAACCATATCATCTTAAAATTACAAAAAAAGGTGTACAAATCATAACAAACTATGCCAGACTCACCTAAATTACTTCGGCTACTCTAAATCATCACCAACTAACCCTTACCACAACAAACTAAACCCAATCACTTTTAAATTACAAAAAAATGCTAGTAACCATAGCAAACTATGCCAAACTCACCTAAATTACTTCGGCTACCATAAATCATCTCCAACTAACCCTTACCACAACAAACTAAACCCAATCACTTTTACATTACAAAAAAATGCTACTAACCATTTCAAACTATGCCAAACTCACCTAAATTACTTCGGCTATCAAAAATCACCCCCAACTACACTTTACAGCAACAAACAAAGCCCAATCACTTTAAAATTACTAAAAAATGCAAAAAATCATAACAAACTATACCAGAATCACCTAAATTACTTCCGCTACCGTAAATCACCCCCACTATCCCTTACCACCACAAACCAAACCATATCATATTAAAATTACAAAAAAAGGTGTACAAATCATAACAAACTATGCCAGACTCACCTAAATTACTTCGGCTACTCTAAATCATCACCAACTAACCCTTTCCACAATAAACTAAACCCAATCACTTTTAAATTACAAAAAAATGCTAGTAACCATAGCAAACTATGCCAAACTCACCTAAATTACTTCGGCTACCATAAATCATCACCAACTAACCCTTACCACAACAAACTAAACCCAATCACTTTTAAATTACAAAAAAATGCTACTAACCATAGCAAACTATGCCAAACACACCTTAATTACTTCGGCTATCAAAAATCACCCCCAACTACACTTTACTGCAACAAACTAAGCCCAATCACTTTAAAATTACAAAAAAATGCTAAAAATCATAACAAACTATACCAGAATCACCTAAATTACTTCGGCTACCGTAAATCACACTCAACTATCCCTTACCACAACAAGCCAAACCATATCATCTTAAAATTACAAAAAAAGGTGTACAAATCATAACAAACTATGCCAGACTCACCTAAATTACTTCGGCTAATCTAAATCATCACCAACTAACCCTTACCACAACAAACTAAACCCAATCACTTTTAAATTACAAAAAAATGCTAGTAACCCTAGCAAACTATGCCAGACTCACCTAAATTACTTCGGCTACTCTAAATCATCACCAACTAACCCTTACCACAACAAACTAAACCCAATCACTTTTAAATTACAAAAAAATGCTACTAACCATAACAAACTATGCCAAACTCACCTGAATTACTTCGGCTATCAAAAATCACCCCCAACTACACTTTACAGCAACAAACTAAGCCCAATCACTTTAAAATTACAAAAAAATGCTAAAAATCATAACAAACTATACCAGAATAACCTAAATTACTTCGGCTACCGTAAATCACCCCCAACTATCCCTTACCACAACAAACCAAACCATATCATCTTAGAATTACAAAAAAAGGTGTACAAATCATAACAAACTATGCCAGACTCACCTAAATTACTTCGGCTACTCTAAATCATCACCAACTAACCCTTACCACAACAAACTAAACCCAATCACTTTTAAATTACAAAAAATGCTAGTAACCGTAGCAAATTATGCCAAACTCACCTAAATTACTTCGGCTACCATAAATCATCACACTTACCACAACAAACTAAACCCAATCACTTTTAAATTACAAAAAAATGCTACTAACCAGAGCAAACTATTCCAAACTCACCTAAATTACTTCGGCTATCAAAAATCACCCCCAACTACACTTTACAGCAACAAACTAAGCCCAATCACTTTAAAATTACAAAAAAATGCTAAAAATCATAACAAACTATACCAGAATAACCTAAGTTACTTCTGCTACCGTAAATCACCCCCAACTATCCCTTACCACAACAAAACAAACCATATCATCTTAAAATTACAAAAAAAGGTGTACAAATCATAACAAACTAAGCCAGACTCACCTAAATTACTTCGGCTACTCTAAATCATCACCAACTAACCCTTACCACAACAATCTAAACCCAATTACTTTTAAATTACAAAAAAATGCTAGTAACCATAGCAAACTATGCCAAACTCACCTAAAATACTTCGGCTACCATAAGTCATCACCAACTAACCCTTACCACAACAAACTAAACCCAATCACTTTTAAATTACAAAAAAATGCTACTAACCATAGCAAACTATGCCAAACTCACCTAAATTACTTCGGCTATCAAAAATCACACCCAACTACACCTTACAGCAACAAACTAAGCCCAATCACTTTAAAATTACAAAAAAAATGCTAAAAATCATAACAAACTATACCAGAATCACCTAAATTACTTTGGCTACCGTAAATCACCCCCAACTATCCCTTACCACAACAAACCAAACCAAATCATCTTAAAATTACAAAAAAAGGTATACAAATCATAACAAACTATGCCAGACTCACCTAAATTACTTCGGCTACTCTAAATCATCACCAACTAACCCTTACCACAACAAACTAAACCCAATCACTTTTAAATTACAAAAAAATGCTACTAACCATAGCAAACTATGCCAAACTCACCTAAATTACTTCGGCTATCAAAAATCACTCCCAACTACACTTTACAGCAACAAACTAAGCCCAATCACTTTAAAATTACAAAAAAATGCTAAAAATCTTAACAAACTATACCAGAATAACCTAAACTACTTCGGCTACCGTAAATCACCCCCAACTATCCCTTACCACAACAAACCAAACCATATCATCTTAGAATTACAAAAAAAGGTGTACAAATCATAACAAACTATGCCAGACTCACCTAAATTACTTCGGCTATTCTAAATCATCACCAACTATATTTTACCACAACAAACTAAACCCAATCACTTTTAAATTACAAAAAAATGCTAGTAACCATGGCAAACTATGCCAAACTCACCTAAATTACTTCGGCTATCAAAAATCACCCCCAACTACACTTTACAGCAACAAACTAAGCCCAATCACTTTAAAATTACAAAAAAATGCTAAAAATCATAACAAACTATACCAGAATCACCTAAATTACTTCGGCTACCGTAAATCACACCCAACTATCCCTTACCACAACATACCAAACCATGTCATCTTAAAATTACAAAAAAGGTGTACAAATCATAACAAACTATGCCAGACTCACCTAAATTACTTCGGCTACTCTAAATCATCACCAACTAACCCTTACCACAACAAACTAAACCCAATCACTTTTAAATTACAAAAAAATGCTAGTAACCGTAGCAAAATATGCCAAACTCACCTAAATTACTTCGGCTACCATAAATCATCACCAACTAACCCTTACCACAACAAACTAAACCCAATCACTTTTAAATTACAAAAAAATGCTACTAACCATAGCAAACTATGCCAAACTCACCTAAATTACTTCGGCTATCAAAAATCACCCCCAACTACACTTTACAGCAACAAACTAAGCCCAATCACTTTAAAATTACAAAAAAATGCTAAAAATCATCACAAACTATACCAGAATAACCTAAGTTACTTCTGTTACCGTAAATCACCTTCAACTATCCCTTACCACAACAAACCAAACCATATCATCTTAAAATTACAAAAAAAGATGTACAAATCATAACAAACTTTGCCAGACTCACCTAAATTACTTCGGCAACCATAAATCATCACCAACTAACCCTTGTATGTATGTATATTTGTGGGGGTGTGGCCTGACGACCACAGGGCTTAGGCCCCATCGGGTACCTTGTCCAGCCCCCTTTAGCGGAAGTGCTAAAGCCGCTCCGATCTTATTTAGCCTGGTGTCGCACCGAGCCGTAGTGGCCTTTGGTGGGACTCGGTCACCCATCCAAATGCGGGACGCTGTGTGACTTGCTTGACTCCGCCGAGCAAGCCACTGCGCCTCTAACCACTACCGTACCGCACCGGCACCAACCAACTAACCCTTACTACAACAAACTAAACCCAATCACTTTTAAATTACAAAAAAATGCTAGTAACCGTAGCAAACTATGCCAAACTCACCTAAATTACTTCGGCTGCCATAAATCATCACCAACTAACCCTTACCACAACAAACTAAACCCAATCACTTTTAAATTACAAAAAAATGCTACTAACCATAGCAAACTATTCCAAACTCACCTAAATTACTTCGGCTATCAAAAATCACCCCCAACAACACTTTACAGCAAAAAACTAAGGCCAATCACTTTAAAATTACAAAAAAATGCTAAAAATCATAACAAACTATACCAGAATCACCTAAGTTACTTCTGCTACCGTAAATCACCCCCAACTATCCCTTACCACAACAAACCAAACTATATCATCTTAAAATTACAAAAAAAGGTGTACAAATCATAACAAACTATGCCAGACTCGCCTAAATTACTTCGCCTACCATAAATCATCACCAACTAACCCTTGTATGTATGTACTAGCTGAATGTACCCGGCGTTGCCCGGACGTAGATTAAATAAACTCAGTGTTGACTAAAGTGGTGATGTTGACTAATCGACATTATAATACAATTAAACAGGAATGCTCTACTTTTCCAATCACAAAATAAACAAATTTGCTGAAATTAACCTGCATTGCCAGGACCGGGTACTTCAATATGATTTGGAAAATGACGATAATTTCGTTTCTGGGTGCAAGCTCCTTTTTTTTCACTCTTTTTCACTCTTCAAGAGAAGGAGAGTTGACAGAGAAGCTGAACTATTCCAAATTATTCCCATTTAGTTCTCTAACAACGTTAAAGAATGTCGTCGAAGAATGTTGAAATATATAAATAAATAATTTCACACCATAAAAACGATGTATTTGGTGTAGTTTCGGATGATAAGGTTTTTTTTGGGGATTGTTTTGAATGGTTATTGATGGTTGGCGGGGTTTAGCTTTGGCGGATTAAACGAAACTTTTGGTAATTTTAATGCGATTGGGTTTAGTTTGGCTTGGTAAGAAGTGGTTGGGGTGATATAGCGGAAGTCGAAGTAATTTATGCGAGTTTAGCGTAGTTTGCTTGTAATTCGTAATTTTTTTACATTTTAGGTTGATGTGGGGTAGTTTGGAATGGCAAGTGTATGATTTTTGAGAGTAGTTTGGAATGGTACATTATGTTTAGGGGTTTTTAACGTATTCAGGTAAAATATACAGAAAATTTGGTAATTTTAAAATGAACAATTATAGTGCGAACCTCTTGAGCTCTATTTTCGGTAATAAAATGCAATAGGAAAGATAGTAAAAAAGACTATTTCCATCACTTTTCAGAGGAATTATACGTGCTGGTATTTGTACCCCGCTTACTATTCCTCCATCTTAGTTATAAATAATGCAGAACAATAATGAACACAATGTACATAAAATAAATAGTGTAAATCGTGTATAAGCACACATTACTTATGATGTCAGTGAAATCCGGTAAAACTGCAAATTTCGGATTTTGGCCGGAGCAGGTTTGGTGAAGATCAAATACACCACTATCATTAAATGAACGTAAAAATTAGCGTACGGTATATAAGTGGAGTCCGGTACGACGATGGTAATTTTTCGAAAATCGATTGGGGAGATATTTACTTAAAGTCAAGAACAAATCGGGAATATTATATTAAAAAAATTTATTTAATAGCGATAGAACTTCGAATACTGATGCGTCGCCTCGACCTTGGCGACGTTGAGTACCAGCGTTCCAGACGCTGAAGCAGCAATTTTAACAATTATATTAGGTGCACGTGCCTAGTGCGTATTAAAAGAATTTGGATTACCAAATAATACTCGCGCAGGTGTACTCGACTGGCCCGTCATAATTTGCACAAAATGAATTAACATACTAAAGTATATAAATATTTTGACGGGAATGTGGTGGGTGTAAAAATCTTATTCGGCCTCTCCGACAAACTAACACTTGTTTACATTAACATGCATGCCTTCATGGACCTGTGACGAATTACAAACAAATATCTAAATTTCAAGTGTTCCATTTGATTTCGTTTCTGGATGCAAGCGGTTTTTTTCACTCTTGTCAGTCTGAACTTATTACATAGTGATATTTTCACATCCAGGTGCCCTAAATTTATTTTGCCGCTGATTTCAAAAATTTTTCTGGAATGAAAGTAGTCAGCAGTGGGGCTCGTCAGGGGTGGCAGGGTTGGCAGTGCCACTCCAAGTATAAATTTACTATCGAACACAAAATTAGTTCTGTAATTCAGTTGCAGAATTATGAATTTTTCAGATATTTTCACGAAAATTTAGCGCTTACACCGCCACTGGTATGAATGTCAGTGATATCTGGTACATACAACGGTGAAAATTTCGGGGCAAATTTGGTGAAAAACAAATACACCACTATCATTAACTAAACGTAAAAATTAGAGTACAAATATAAGTGGAGTCCGGTCCGATGCTGATAATTTTTCGAAAATTGATTGGGGGCAGATTTGGTTAACGCGAGGATCAAATGTTAAATTAAAATACTTTATTTGATAGCGGTAGACCTTCGAACACTGTTGCGTCGCCTCAGCGAATTTGGCGACTTTGCGAACAGTTTCCGACGCTGGAGCAGCAATTTTCACAATTGTAGTTGTGTTTAAATTAAACACCGCGATCGAGTACTGTTCCACACGCTGAACCAGCAATTCTCGAATTCTAAGAAACGATAAGAAAGGCTTATCCAACGCTTGGTATGTGCGAATTTCTGCATAGACACTCAATCAAACTAAATCGAGCATCGCCTTTTCACGTTTCTGACCTTGCCCTTGACGTGGCAGGCTCCAGCTGCTTCAATAATGTAAAAATCTTATTCGGCCTCTCCAATAAACTCACATTTGTTTACATTAACACGCATTCCCTCATGGACTTGTGACGAATTACAAACAAATATTTCAACTTCAAGTGTTCCATCTAATTTCGTTTCTGGGTGCAAGCTCCTTTATTTTCACTCTAGTCAGTCTAAACTTATTACACAGAGTTATATTTTCAAATCCAGGCGCCCTAAAGAATTTTGTCGTTGTTTTCAAAAGTTCCAAGAGAAGGAGAGTTGACATAGAAGCTAAATTATTCCAAATTATTCCCATTTAGTTCTCTGACAACGTTAAAGACAATGTTGAAATATATAAATACAAAATTTTACACCATAAAAACGAAGTATTTAGGAATTATTACCATGTTTATATCGTGAGCGTTTAGTGTAAATAAATCGTGTCTAAGCATAAAATACTTAAGCGTATGATGTCAGTGAAAATTTCGGATTTCGGCCGGAGCAGGTTTGGTGAAGAACAAATACACCACTATCATTAACTGAACGGTAAAAATTAGCGTACGAAAATAAGTGAAGTCCGGTCCGACGCTGGAAATTTTTCGAAAATCGATTGGGGAGAGTTTTGGTTAACGGCAAGAACAAATCGGGAATATTATATTAAAATAATTTATTTAATAGCGATAGAACTTTGAATACCGATGCGTCGCCTCGACCTTGGCGACGTTGAGTACCAGCGTTCCAGACGCTGAAGCAGCAATTTTCACAATTATATGAGGTGCACGTGCCTAGTGCGTATAAAAACAATTTGGATAACAAAAGAGATTAATTTGTATGTACCAAATAATACTCGCACAGATGTACTCGTATGGCCCGTCATAATATTCACAAAATCAATTTAAGAAATTAACATTCAAAAGTAAATAAATATTTTGACAGGAATGTTAAAAATCTTATTCGGTCTCTCCGACAAACTAACACTTGTTTACATTAACATGCATTCCTTCATGGACCTGTGACGAATTACAAACAAATATCGAAATTTCAAGTGTTCCATGTCAGTCTGAACTTATTACACAGTGATATTTTCACATTCAGGCGCCCTAAATTATTTTGACGTTGATTTATAAAGTTTCCCTGGAAGGAGAGTAGTCAGCAGGTGCCTCGTCAGGGGTGGCAGGGTTGGCAGTGCCACTCCAAGTATAAATTTACTATCGAACACAAAATTAGTTCTGTAATTCAGTTGCAGAATTATGAATTTTTCAGATATTTTCACGAAAATTTAGCGCTTACACCGCCACTGGTATGAATGTCAGTGATATCTGGTACATACAACGGTGAAAATTTCGGGGCAAATTTGGTGAAAAACAAATACACCACTATCATTAACTAAACGTAAAAATTAGAGTACAAATATAAGTGGAGTCCGGTCCGATGCTGATAATTTTTCGAAAATTGATTGGGGGCAGATTTGGTTAACGCGAGGATCAAATGTTAAATTAAAATACTTTATTTGATAGCGGTAGACCTTCGAACACTGTTGCGTCGCCTCAGCGAATTTGGCGACTTTGCGAACAGTTTCCGACGCTGGAGCAGCAATTTTCACAATTGTAGTTGTGTTTAAATTAAACACCGCGATCGAGTACTGTTCCACACGCTGAACCAGCAATTCTCGAATTCTAAGAAACGATAAGAAAGGCTTATCCAACGCTTGGTATGTGCGAATTTCTGCATAGACACTCAATCAAACTAAATCGAGCATCGCCTTTTCACGTTTCTGACCTTGCCCTTGACGTGGCAGGCTCCAGCTGCTTCAATAATGTAAAAATCTTATTCGGCCTCTCCAATAAACTCACATTTGTTTACATTAACACGCATTCCCTCATGGACTTGTGACGAATTACAAACAAATATTTCAACTTCAAGTGTTCCATCTAATTTCGTTTCTGGGTGCAAGCTCCTTTATTTTCACTCTAGTCAGTCTAAACTTATTACACAGAGTTATATTTTCAAATCCAGGCGCCCTAAAGAATTTTGTCGTTGTTTTCAAAAGTTCCAAGAGAAGGAGAGTTGACATAGAAGCTAAATTATTCCAAATTATTCCCATTTAGTTCTCTGACAACGTTAAAGACAATGTTGAAATATATAAATACAAAATTTTACACCATAAAAACGAAGTATTTAGGAATTATTACCATGTTTATATCGTGAGCGTTTAGTGTAAATAAATCGTGTCTAAGCATACAATACTTAAGCGTATGATGTCAGTGAAAATTTCGGATTTCGGCCGGAGCAGGTTTGGTGAAGAACAAATACACCACTATCATTAACTGAACGGTAAAAATTAGCGTACGAAAATAAGTGAAGTCCGGTCCGACGCTGGAAATTTTTCGAAAATCGATTGGGGAGAGTTTTGGTTAACGGCAAGAACAAATCGGGAATATTATATTAAAATAATTTATTTAATAGCGATAGAACTTTGAATACCGATGCGTCGCCTCGACCTTGGCGACGTTGAGTACCAGCGTTCCAGACGCTGAAGCAGCAATTTTCACAATTATATGAGGTGCACGTGCCTAGTGCGTATAAAAACAATTTGGATAACAAAAGAGATTAATTTGTATGTACCAAATAATACTCGCACAGATGTACTCGTATGGCCCGTCATAATATTCACAAAATCAATTTAAGAAATTAACATTCAAAAGTAAATAAATATTTTGACAGGAATGTTAAAAATCTTATTCGGTCTCTCCGACAAACTAACACTTGTTTACATTAACATGCATTCCTTCATGGACCTGTGACGAATTACAAACAAATATCGAAATTTCAAGTGTTCCATGTCAGTCTGAACTTATTACACAGTGATATTTTCACATTCAGGCGCCCTAAATTATTTTGACGTTGATTTATAAAGTTTCCCTGGAAGGAGAGTAGTCAGCAGGTGCCTCGTCAGGGGTGGCAGGGTTGGCAGTGCCACTCCAAGTATAAATTTACTATCGAACACAAAGATAGTTCTGATTCAATTGCAGAATTTCGAATTTTTCAGATATTTTTACGAAACTCTAGCGCTTACACCGCCTTTATACCTCTTTAAAGTTAAAAACCATAGAGCTGTTTATACAAATGCACGCATGTTGAAAAGGTAGGGCTTGCCCCGTCAGCGTGTTGCAATTCAGAAATACGTTTATGTTTGCATCTCAACTGGAACAAATATTTATTGGAAGGTGGAAGAGAATCGAAATAGGTATCAGCCTATTTAATATTCAGAATAACGACTATTAGTCGGAACAATATATTTTATGTGCAGATATTGATTAATATTTGAAAATTTAATACGATAAGGCATTTATAAATAACACAACCAAATAGAAGATTTTGATTGAAAACGATTATTAATTTATGGTAGCCGAAGTAATTTAAGTGAGTTTGGCATAGCTTGCTATGTTTTGTAGCATTTTTTGTAATTTTAAAGTGATTGGGTTTAGTTTGTGGTTGGTAAGGGGTAGTTGGGGGTGATTTATGTTAGCCGAAGTAATTTAGGTGAGTTAGGCATAGCTTGCTATGGTTTGTAGCATTTTTTGTAATTTTAAAGTGATTGGGATGAGTTAGGGGTGGTAAGGGGTAGTTGGGGGTAATTTATGGTAGCCGAAGTAATTTAGGTGAGTTTGGAATAGTTTGCTATGGTTTGTAGCATTTTTTGTAATTTTAAAGTGATTGGGCTTATTTTGGGGTAGTAAGGGGTTGTAGGGGGTAATTTATGTTAGCCGAAGTAATTTAGGTGAGTTAGGCATAGTTTGCTATGGTTTGTAGCATTTTTTGTAATTTTAAAGTGATTGGGATGAGTTAGGGGTGGTAAGGGGTGGTTGGGGGTGATTTATGATAGCCGAAGTAATTTAAGTGAGTTTGGCATAGTTTGCTATGGTTTGTAGCATTTTTTGTAATTTTAAAGTGATTGGGTTTAGTTTGTGGTTGGTAAGGGGTAGTTGGGGGTGATTTATGTTAGCCGAAGTAATTTAGGTGAGTTAGGCATAGCTTGCTATGGTTTGTAGCATTTTTTGTAATTTTAAAGTGATTGGGATGAGTTAGGGGTGGTAAGGGGTAGTTGGGGGTAATTTATGGTAGCCGAAGTAATTTAGGTGAGTTTGGAATAGTTTGCTATGGTTTGTAGCATTTTTTGTAATTTTAAAGTGATTGGGCTTATTTTGGGGTAGTAAGGGGTTGTAGGGGGTAATTTATGTTAGCCGAAGTAATTTAGGTGAGTTAGGCATAGTTTGCTATGGTTTGTAGCATTTTTTGTAATTTTAAAGTGATTGGGATGAGTTAGGGGTGGTAAGGGGTAGTTGGGGGTAATTTATGATAGCCGAAGTAATTTAAGTGAGTTTGGCATAGTTTGCTATGGTTTGTAGCATTTTTTGTAATTTTAAAGTGATTGGGCTTATTTTGGGGTAGTAAGGGGTTGTAGGGGGTAATTTATGTTAGCCGAAGTAATTTAGGTGAGTTAGGCATAGTTTGCTATGGTTTGTAGCATTTTTTGTAATTTTAAAGTGATTGGGCTTATTTTGGGGTAGTAAGGGGTTGTTGGGGGTGATTTATGTTAGCCGAAGTAATTTAGGTGAGTTAGGCATAGTTTGCTATGGTTTGTAGCATTTTTTTGTAATTTTAAAGTGATTGGGCTTATTTTGGGGTAGTAAGGGGTTGTTGGGGGTGATTTATGTTAGCCGAAGTAATTTAAGTGAGTTTGGCATAGTTTGCTATGGTTTGTAGCATTTTTTGTAATTTTAAAGTGATTGGGCTTATTTTGGGGTGGTAAGGGGTAGTTGGGGCTGATTTATGGTAGCCGAAGTAATTTAGGTGAGTTAGGCATAGTTTGCTATGGTTTGTAGCATTTTTTTGTAATTTTAAAGTGATTGGGCTTATTTTGGGGTAGTAAGGGGTTGTTGGAGGTGATTTATGTTAGTCGAAGTAATTTAGGTGAGTTAGGCATAGTTTGCTATGGTTTGTAGCATTTTTTGTAATTTTAAAGTGATTGGGCTTATTTTGGGGTAGTAAGGGGTTGTTGGGGGTGATTTATGTTAGCCGAAGTAATTTAGGTGAGTTAGGCATAGTTTGCTATGGTTTGTAGCATTTTTTGTAATTTTAAAGTGATTGGGATGAGTTAGGGGTGGTAAGGGGTAGTTGGGGGTGATTTATGTTAGCCGAAGTAATTTAAGTGAGTTAGGCATAGTTTGCTATGGTTTGTAGCATTTTTTGTAATTTTAAAGTGATTGGGATGAGTTAGGGGCGGTAAGGGGTAGTTGGGGGTGATTTATGATAGCCGAAGTAATTTAAGTGAGTTTGGCATAGTTTGCTATGGTTTGTAGCATTTTTTGTAATTTTAAAGTGATTGGGCTTATTTTGGGGTAGTAAGGGGTTGTAGGGGGTAATTTATGTTAGCCGAAGTAATTTAGGTGAGTTAGGCATAGTTTGCTATGGTTTGTAGCATTTTTTGTAATTTTAAAGTGATTGGGCTTATTTTGGGGTAGTAAGGGTTTGTTGGGGGTGATTTATGTTAGCCGAAGTAATTTAGGTGAGTTAGGCATAGTTTGCTATGGTTTGTAGCATTTTTTTGTAATTTTAAAGTGATTGGGCTTATTTTGGGGTAGTAAGGGGTTGTTGGGGGTGATTTATGTTAGCCGAAGTAATTTAAGTGAGTTAGGCATAGTTTGCTATGGTTTGTAGCATTTTTTGTAATTTTAAAGTGATTGGGCTTATTTTGGGGTGGTAAGGGGTAGTTGGGGCTGATTTATGGTAGCCGAAGTAATTTAGGTGAGTTAGGCATAGTTTGCTATGGTTTGTAGCATTTTTTTGTAATTTTAAAGTGATTGGGCTTATTTTGGGGTAGTAAGGGGTAGTTGGGGGTGATTTATGTTAGCCGAAGTAATTTAGGTGAGTTAGGCATAGCTTGCTATGGTTTGTAGCATTTTTTGTAATTTTAAAGTGATTGGGATGAGTTAGGGGTGGTAAGGGGTAGTTGGGGGTAATTTATGGTAGCCGAAGTAATTTAGGTGAGTTTGGCATAGTTTGGTAAGGTTTGTAACATTTTTTGTAATTTTAAAGTGATTGGGCTTATTTTGGGGTGGTAAGGGGTAGTTGGGGGTGATTTTTGGTAGACGAAATAATATGTGTGAGTTGGACATAATCTGCCATGATTTGTGTCATTTTGTTTTATTTTAAAGTGATTGGAGTTACTTGGGGTTGCTAAGGGGTGGTAAGGGATGATTTAAAATAACGGATCTAGTTTATGTCAGTTTGGCATAGTTCGGGAATTTTTTGGGGTTGATTTGGTAAAGTTTGCAGTGGTAAGAGATATTTGAGGATGTTTAATGTTGACGGATTAAATTTGGAGTGATTTGGTAATTTTTAATTGAGTCACGGATCGACATTATAATTGAAATCAAAATTATAATTGAAATATCTGCGGCCTCGCTAGGTACGGCAAAAGTATGATCACGAAAGCAGAAACTCGACGTCGAAATTGTTTAGGTTAAATAAGTGCTTTTAATGTAAACCGGTCGCCCGTCGTCGAAGTTGTTTTGGCTAGACACGTGCTTCTAACATAAACACGGTCTCCGCGATCCGATCATTTTTTGTTTATTTTAGCTGGTTTTTATTGAATTACAACGGAACCGGGCCGAATTTCGCAAAATCCCTTCTTAGTGTTCAGTTTCGGCACATGATACACCCGTGTCTAAAATTTCAAGTCTCCAGCCCTCACGGTTTGGGCTGTGGGTTGATTATGAATCAGTGTGTAGATGTGTAGATGAATGAGTGAATGAATGAGTGTGTCAGTGAGGACACTTCGCTTTATATATATAGATATTTGTGGGGGTGTGGCCTGACGACCACAGGGCTTAGGCCCCATCGGGCCCCTTGTCCAGCCCCCTTTAGCGGAAGTGCTAAAGCCGCTCCGATCTTATTTAGCCTGGTGTCGCACCGAGCCGTTGTGGCCTTTGGTGGGACTCGGTCACCCATCCAAATGCGGGACGCTGTGTGACTTGCTTGACTCCGCCGAGCAAGCCACTGCGCCTCTAACCACTACCGTACCGCACCGGCACCAACCAACTAACCCTTACTACAACAAATTAAACCCAATCACTTTTAAATTACAAAAAAATGCTACTAACCATAGCAAACTATGCCAAACTCACCTAAATTACTTCGGCTATCAAAAATCTCCCCCAACTACACTTTACAGCAACAAACTAAGCCCAATCACTTTAAAATTACAAAAAAATATTAAAAATCATAACAAACTATACCAGAATCACCTAAATTACTTCGGCTACCGTAAATCACCCCCAACTATCACTTACCACAACAAACCAAACCATATCATCTTAAAATTACAAAAAAGGTGTACAAATCATAACAAACTGGGCCAGACTCACCTAAATTACTTCGGCTACTCTAAATCATCACCAACTAACCCTTACCACAACAAACTAAACCCAATCACTTTTAAATTACAAAAAAATGCTAGTAACCATAGCAAACTATACAAGAATCACCTAAATTACTTCGGCTACCGTAAATCACCCCCAACTATCGCTTACCACAAGAAACCAAACCATATCATCTTAAAATTAAAAAAAAAGGTGTACAAATTATAACAAACAATGCCAGACTCACCTAAATTACTTCGGCTTCTCGAAATCATCACCAACTAACCTTTACCAAAACAAACTAAACCCAATCAATTTTAAATTACAAAAAAATGCTAGTAACCATAGCAAACTATGCCAAACTCACCTAAATTACTTCGGCTACCATAAATCATCACCAACTAACTCTTACCACAACAAACTAAACCCAATCACTTTTAAATTACAAAAAAATGCTACTAACCATAGCAAACTATGCCAAACTCACCTAAATAACTTCGGCTATCAAAAATCACCCCCAACTACACTTTACAGCAACAAACTAAGCCCAATCATTTTAAAATTACAAAAAAATGCTAAAAATCATAACAAACTATTCCAGAATCACCTAAATTACTTCGGCTACCGTAAATCACCCCCAACTATCCCTTACCACAACAAACCAAACCATATCATCTTAAAATTACAAAAAAAGGTGTACAAATCATAACAAACTATGCCAGACTCACCTAAATTACTTCGGCTACTCTAAATCATCACCAACTAACCCTTACTACAACAAACTAAACCCAATCACTTTTAAATTACAAAAAAATGCTAGTAACCATAGCAAACTATGCCAAACTCACCTAAATTACTTCGGCTACCATAAATCATCATCAACTAACTCTTACCACAACAAACTAAACCCAATCACTTTTAAATTACAAAAAAATGCTACTAACCCTAGCAAACTATGCTAAACTCAACTAAATTACTTCGGCTATCAAAAATCACCCCCAACTACACTTTACAGCAACAAACTAAGCCCAATCATTTTAAAATTACAAAAAAATGCAAAAAATCACAACAAACTATACCAGAATCACCTAAATTACTTCGGCTACCGTAAATCACCCCAACTATCCCTTACCACAATATACCAAACCATATCATCTTAGAATTACAAAAAAAGGTGTACAAATCATAACAAACTATGCCAGACTCACCTAAATTACTTCGGCTACTCTAAATCATCACCAACTAACCCTTACCACAACAAACTAAACCCAATCACTTTTAAATTACAAAAAAATGCTAGTAACCATAGCAAACTATGCCAAACTCACCTAAATTACTTCGGCTACCATAAATCATCACCAACTAACCCTTACCACAACAAACTAAACCCAATCACTTTTAAATTACAAAAAAATGCTACTAACCATAGCAAACTATTCCAAACTCACCTAAATTACTTCGGCTATCAAAAATCACCCCCAACTACACTTTACAGCAACAAACTAAGCCCAATCACTTTAAAATTACAAAAAAATGCTAAAAATCATAACAAACTATACCAGAATCACCTAAGTTACTTCTGCTACCGTAAATCACCCCCAACTATCCCTTACCACAACAAACCAAACCATATTATCTTAAAATTACAAAAAAAGGTGTACAAATCATAACAAACTATGCCAGACTCACCTAAATTACTTCGGCTACCATAAAGCATCACCAACTAACCCTTGTATGTATGTACTAGCTGAATGTACCCGGCGTTGCCCGGACGTAGATTAAATAAACGCAGTGTTGACTAAAGTGGTGATGTTGACTAATCGACATTATAATACAATTAAACAGGAATCCTCTACTTTTTCAATCACAAAATAAACAAATTTGTTGAAATTAACCTTCGTTGTCAGGACCGGGTACTTCAATATGATTTGGACAAAGAGGATACCTTGGTTGATATCTGAGATGAAAAATCTTGAATAGACTCTTTAGGCAAAGACGCAGTTGTTCTATAAGCGATTCCAGGAAATCGAAATTAACTTTAGATAATTTTCGGGGAAATCGAAGTTTACAAATTAGCTGATCATGTTATGATAAAATTGAAAACACAATGGAACCATTCCTTTTGCTGCAGTCAACTCACAAACAGAACAGTATGTAGATGATTTTGACTTATCTTCAGAATAAACAAACACTTCAGCATAATTATCTTCTTCTAAACTGCACAAAAATTATTAAAACCTGGCCGCAACTGGTTGGACAATTACAGTGCGAACCTTTTGAGCTCCCTTTCCAGTATTAAAATTTTGGTATGTGGTAAAATGTGGTATTTGGTGGTATTTGTGCATCGCTAGATTTTCAAACTTGTCCATCTTAGTTATAAATGATGTAAAGCAATAATGAACACAATGTATTTACGTAAAATAAATAGTGTAAAACGCGTATCAATGTCAGTAAAGTCTGATCCAACGCTGTAAATTTTGGATTTCAGCCGAGGCAGATTTGGTGAAAAATAAAAACAACATTATCATTAACTGAACGGTCCGGTACGACGATGGTGATTGGGAGCAAATTTGGTTAACGGCAAAATTAACATTCTATATAAAATAAATAAATATTTTGACGGGAATATGGTGGATGTAAAAATCTTATTCGGCTTCTCCGACGAACTCACACTTGTTTACATTAACACAAACTTGTTGAACAATTAAAGTGCGAACCTCTTGTGCTCCCGTTCCAGTATTAAAATATCAATACCAATACCATAGATATTAAAAAAGACAATTTCCATCACCTTTCATAATACGGTGTGGTAATTGTACATCGCTAGATTTTCAAACTTCTCCATCTTAGTTATAAATGATGTAAAGCAATAATGAACACATTGTACGTAAAATAAATAGTGTAAAACGTGTATAAGCACATAATTATTAAGGGTATGAATGTCAGTGATGTCTGGTACATACAACGGTGAAAATTTCGGATTTCAGCCAGGGCAAATTTGGTGAAAAACAAATACACCACTACCATTAACTGAACGTAAAAATTAGCGTACAAATATAAGTGGAGTCCGGTTCGACGCTGGTAATTTTTCGAAAATTGATTGGGTGCAGATTTGGTTAACGCGAGGATCAAATGTTAAATTAAAATACTTTATTTGATAGTGGTAGACGTTCGAACACTGATGCGTCGCTTCATCGAATTTGGCGACTTTGCGAACAGTTTCCGACGCTGGAGCAGCAATTTTCACAATTGTAGTTGTGTTAAAATTAAACACCGCGATCGAGTACTGCTCCACACGCTGAACCAGCAATTCTCGAATTCTAAGAAACGATAAGAAAGGCTTATCCAATGCTTGGAATGTGCGAATTTCTGCATAGATATTGAATAAAACCAAATCGAGCATCGCCTTTTCACGTTTGTGACCTTGCCCTTGACGTGGCAGGCTCAAGCTGCTTCAATAATGTAAAAATCTTATTCGGCATCTCCAATAAACTCACATTTGTTTACATTAACACGCATTCCTTCATGGACTTGTGACGAATTACAAACAAATATTGCAACTTCAAGTGTTCCATTTAATTTCGTTTCTGGGTGCAAGCTCCTTTCTTTTCACTCTAGTCAGTCTGAACTTATTACACAGAGTGATATTTTCAAATCCAGGTGCCCCAAATAATTTTGTCGTTGTTTTCAAAAGTTTCAAGAGAAGGAGAGTTGACAGAGAAGCTAAATTATTCCAAATTATTCCCATTTAGTTCTCTGACAACGTTAAAGACAATGTTGAAATATATAAATACAAAATTTCACACCATAAAAACGAAGTATTTGGGAATTATGTATAAAAAAAGTCGAAGTTATTTATGTTAATTTGGCGTGATTTGCTATGGTTCAAAAAAATGCAAAAATATTAGGTTGATTTGGGGTTGTTTCGGATGATATGGGTTTCTTTGAGGATTGTTTGGAATGGTTATTGATGGTTGGCAGGGTTTAGCTTTGGCGGATTAAACGAAATTTTTGGTAATTATAATGTGATTGGGCTTTGGTTGGCTTGGTAAGAAGTGGTTGGGGTGATTTAGGGGAATTCGAAGTCATTTATGCGAGTTTGGCGTAGTTTGCTTAGAATTCGTAATTTTTTTTTAATTATGGGTTGACCTGGAGTAGTTTTGAATGGTAAGTGTATGACTTTTAGGGATAGTTTGGAATGGTGCGTTATGTTTGGGGTGTTTAACGTATTCAGGTAAATTTTACAAAAATTTTGGTAATTTTAAAATGAAGAATTAAAGTGCGAACCTCTTGAGCTCTATTTCCGGTATTAAAAATGCAATAGGAAAAATAGTAAAAAAGACTATTTCCATCACTTTTCACGGGAATTATACATGGTGGTATTTGTTCTCCGCTTACTATTAGATTTTCAAACTGCTCCATCTTAGTTATAAATAATGCAGAACCATTAATGAACGCAATGTACGTAAAATAAATAGTGTAAATCGTGTATAAGCACACAATACTTAAGCGTATGATGTCAGTGAAAATTTCGGATTTTGCCCGGAGCAGGTTTGGTGAAGAACAAATACACCACTATCATTAACTGAACGTAAAAATTAGCGTACGATAATAAGTGAAGTCCGGTCCGACGCTGGAAATTTTTCGAAAATCGATTGGGGAGAGTTGTGGTTAACGGCAAGAACAAATCGGGAATATCGGGAATAAAATAATTTATTTAATAGCGATAGAACTTCGAATACCTATGCGTCGCCTCGACCTTGGCGACGTTGAATACCAGCGTTCCAGACGCTGAAGCAGCAATTTTCACAATTATATGAGGTGCACGTGCCTAGTGCGTATAAAAACAATTTGGATAACAAAAGAGATTAATTTGTATGTACCAAATAATACTCGCACAGGTGTACTCGTATGGCCCGTCATAATTTTCACGAAATGAATTTAAGAAATTAACATTCTAAAGTAAATAAATATTTTGACGGGAATGTTAAAAATCTTATTCGGCCTTTCCGACAAACTAACACTTGTTTACATTAACATGCATTCCTTCATGGACCTGTGACGAATTACAAACGAATACCGAAATTTCAAGTGTTCCACGTCAGTCTGAACTTATTACACAGTGATATTTTCACATTCAGGCGCCCTAAATTATTTTGCCGTTGATTTCAAAAGTTTCCCTGGAAGGAGAGTATTCAGCAAGGGGCTCGTCAGGGGTGGCAGAGTTGGCAGTGCCACTCCAAATATAAATTTACTATCGAACACAACAATAGTTCTGTAATTCAATTGCAGAATTTCGAAATTTTCAGATATTTTCACGAAAATCTAGGGTTTACACCGCGTTTATACCGCTTTAAAGTTAAAAACCATAGAGCTGTTTATACAAATTCACGCATGTTGAGAAGGTAGGGCTTGCCCCGTCAGCGTGTTGCAATTCAGAAATACGTTTATGTTTGCATCTCAACTGGAACAAATAATTATTGGAAAGTGGAAGAAAATCAAAATTGGTATTAGCAAATTTAGTATTCAGAATAACGTCTATTAGTCGAAACAATATGTTTTATGTGCAGATATTTATTAATATTTTATGATTTAATACGATAAGGCATTTATAAATGACACAACCAAATGGAAGATTTTGATTGAAAATGATTATTAATTTATGGTAACCGAAGTAATTTAGGTGAGTTTGGCATAGTTTGCTATGGTTTGTATCATTTTTTGTAATTTTAAAGTGATTTGGCTTAGTTTGTGGAGGTAAGGGGTAGTTGGGGGTGATTTATGGTAGCCGAAGTAATTTGGGTGAGTTTGGCATAGTTTGCTATGGTTTGTATCATTTTTTGTAATTTTAAAGTGATTTAGCTTAGTTTGGGGTGGTAAGGGGTAGTTGGGGATGATTTATGGTAGCCCAAGTAATTTGGGTGATTTTGGCATAGTTTGCTATGGTTTGTATCATTTTTTGTAATTTTAAAGTGATTGGGCTTAGTTTGGGGCGGTAAGGGGTAGTTGGGGGTGATTTATGATAGCCGAAGTAATTTGGGTGAGTTTGGCATAGTTTGCTATGGTTTGTATCATTTTTTGTAATTTTAAAGTGATTGGGTTTAGTTTGGGGCGGTAAGGGGTAGTTGGGGGTGATTTATAATAGCCGAAGTAATTTGGGTGAGTTTGGCATAGTTTGCTATGGTTTGTATCATTTTTTCTAATTTTAAAGTGATTGGGCTTAGTTTGGGGCGGTAAGGGGTAGTTGGGGGTGATTTATAATAGCCGAAGTAATTTGGGTGAGTTTGGCATAGTTTGCTATGGTTTGTGGCATTTTTTGTAATTTTAAAGTGATTGGGCTTAGTTTGGGGCGGTAAGGGGTAGTTGGGGGTGATTTATGGTAGCCGAAGTAATTTGGGTGAGTTTGGCATAGTTTGCTATGGTTTGTGGCATTTTTTGTAATTTTAAAGTGATTTGGCTTAGTTTGTGGTGGTAAGGGGTAGTTGGGGGTGATTTATGGTAGCCGAAGTAATTTGGGTGATTTTGGCATAGTTTGCTATGGTTTGTATCATTTTTTGTAATTTTAAAGTGAGTGGGCTTAGTTTGGGGCGGTAAGGGGTAGTTGGGGGTGATTTATAATAGCCGAAGTAATTTGGGTGAGTTTGGCATAGTTTGCTATGGTTTGTGGCATTTTTTGTAATTTTAAAGTGATTGGGCTTAGTTTGGGGTGGTAAGGGGTAGTTGGGGGTGATTTAGGATAGCCGAAGTAATGTGGGTGACTTTGGCATAGTTTGCTATGGTTTGTAGCATTTTTTGTAATTTTAAAGTGATTGGGCTTAGTTTGTGGTGGTAAGGGGTAGTTGGGGGTGATTTATGGTAGCCGTAGTAATTTGGGTGATTTTGGCATAGTTTGCTATGGTTTGTATCATTTTTTGTAATTTTAAAGTGAGTGGGCTTAGTTTGGGGCGGTAAGGGGTAGTTGGGGGTGATTTATAATAGCCGAAGTAATTTGGGTGAGTTTGGCATAGTTTGCTATGGTTTGTGGCATTTTTTGTAATTTTAAAGTGATTGGGCTTAGTTTGAGGTGGTAAGGGGTAGTTGGGGGTGATTTATGATAGCCGAAGTAATTTGGGTGAGTTTGGCATAGTTTGCTATGGTTTGTAGCATTTTTTGTAATTTTAAAGTGATTTGGTTTAGTTTGGGGTGGTAAGGGGTAGTTGGGGGTTGATTTATGGTAACCGAAGTAATTTGGTTGAGTTTGGCATAGTTTAGTATGATTTGTAACATTTTTTGTAATTTTAAAGTGATTGCGCTTAGTTTGGGGTGGTAAGTGGTAGTTGGGGGTGATTTATGGTAGCCGAAGTAATTTGGGTGAGTTTGGCATAGTTTTGCTATTGTTTGTAGCATTTTTTCTAATTTTAAAGTGATTGGGCTTAGTTTGGGGCGGTAAGGGGTAGTTGGGGGTGAATTTTGGTAGCCGAAATAATGTGTGTGAGTGTGAGAATAGTCTGCTATGGTTTGTGTCATTTTGTTTTATTTTAAAGTGATTGGAGTTACTTGGGGTTGCTAAGGGGTGGTAAGGGATGATTTAAGATAACGGATCTAATTTGTCAGTTTGGCGTAGTTCGGGAATTTTTTGGGGTTGATTTGGTAAAGTTTGTAATGGTAAGAGATATTTGAGGATTTTTAATGTAGGCGGATTAAATTTGGAGTGGTTTGGTAATTTTTAAATGAGTCACGGATCGGGGACATTATAATTGAAATCAAAATTATAATTGAAATATCTGCGCCTCGCTAGGTACGGCAAAAGTATGATCAGGAACGCAGAAAGTGAAAGTGCTTTTAATGTAAACCGGTCGCCCGACGTCGAAGTTGTTTTGGCTAGACACGTGCTTCTAAAAAAAACCCGGTCTCCGCGAGCCGATCATTTTTTGCTTATTTTAACCGGTTTTTATTCGGTTTTTATTTAAATACAAAGGAACCGGACCGAATTTTGCAAAATCTCCTTATTAGCGTTCATTCTCGGCCCTTGATAGACCCGTGTCTAAAATTTCAAGTCTCCAGCCCTCCCGGTTTGGGCTGTAGGTTGTCGGTGAATCAGTGCATGTGTAGATGTGTAGATGTGTAGATGTGTAGATGTGTAGATGAGTGTGTCAGTGAGGACACTTCGCTTTATATATATAGATATTTGTAGGGGGTGGCCTGACGACCACAGGGCTTATGCCCCATCGGGCCCCTTGTCCAGCCCCCTTTAGCGGAAGTGCTAAAGCCGCTCCGATCTTATTTAGCCTGGTGTCGCACCGAGCCGTTGTGGCCTTTGGTGGGACTCGGTCACCCATCCAAATGCGGGACGCTGTGTGACTTGCATGACTCCGCCGAGCAAGCCACTGCGCTTCTAACCACTACCGTACCGCACCGGCATTAACCAACTAACCCTTACTACAACAAACTAAACCCAATCACTTTTAAATTACAAAAAAATGCTACTAACCATAGCAAACTATTCCAAACTCACCTAAATTACTTCGGCTATCAAAAATCACCCCCAACTACACTTTACAGCAACAAACTAAGCCCAATAACTTTAAAATTACAAAAAAATGCTAAAAATCATAACAAACTATACCAGAATCACTTAAATTACTTCGGCTACCGTAAATCACCCCCAACTATCCCTTACCACAACAAACCAAACCATATCATCTTAAAATTACAAAAAAGGTGTACAAATCATAACAAACTATGCCAGACTCACCTAAATTACTTCGGCTACCCTAAATCATCACCAACTAACCATTACCATAACAAACTAAACCCAATCACTTTTAAATTACAAAAAAATGCTAGAAGCCATAGCAAACTATACCAGAATCACCTAAGTTATTTCGGCTACCGTAAATCACCCCCAACTATCGCATACCACAAAAAACCAAACCATATCATCTTAAAATTACAAAAAAAGGTGTACAAATTATAACACACTATGCCAGACTCACCTAAATTACTTCGGCTACTCGAAATCATCATCAACTAACCTTTACAACAACAAACTAAACCCAATCACTTTTAAATTACAAAAAAATGCTACTAACCATAGCAAACTATGCCAAACTCACCTAAATTACTTCGGCTATCAAAAATTACCCCCAACTACACTTTACAGCAACAAACTAAGCCCAATCACTTTAAAATTACAAAAAAATGCTAAAAATCATAACAAACTATACCAGAATCACCTAAATTACTTCGGCTACCGTAAATCACCCCCAACTATCCCTTACTACAACAAACCAAACCATATCATCTTAAAATTACAAAAAAAGGTAAACAAATCATAACAAACTATGCCAGACTCACCTAAATTACATCGGCTACTCTAAATCATCACCAACTAACCCTTACCACAACAAACTAAACCCAATCACTTTGAAATTACAAAAAAATGCTAGTAACCGTAGCAAACTATGCCAAACTCACCTAAATTACTTCGGCTACCATAAATCATCACCAACTAACCCTTACCTCAACAAACTAAACCCAATCTCTTTTAAATTCCAAAAAAATGCTACTAACCATAGCAAACTATTCCAAACTCACCTAAATTACTTCGGCTATCAAAAATCACCCCCAACTACACTTTACAGCAACAAACTAAGCCCAATCACTTTAAAATTACAAAAAAATGCTAAAAATCATAACAAACTATACCAGAATCACCTAAGTTACTTCTGCTACCGTAAATCACCCCCAACTATCCCTTACCACAACAAACCAAACCATATTATCTTAAAATTACAAAAAAAGGTGTACAAATCATAACAAACTATGCCAGACTCACCTAAATTACTTCGGCTACCATAAATCATCACCAACTAACCCTTGTATGTATGTATATTTGTAGGGGGTGGCCTGACGACCACAGGGCTTATGCCCCATCGGGCCCCTTGTCCAGCCCCCTTTAGCGGAAGTGCTAAAGCCGCTCCGATCTTATTTAGCCTGGTGTCGCACCGAGCCGTTGTGGCCTTTGGTGGGACTCGGTCACCCATCCAAATGCGGGACGCTGTGTGACTTGCATGACTCCGCCGAGCAAGCCACTGCGCTTCTAACCACTACCGTACCGCACCGGCATTAACCAACTAACCCTTACTACAACAAACTAAACCCAATCACTTTTAAATTACAAAAAAATGCTACTAACCATAGCAAACTATTCCAAACTCACCTAAATTACTTCGGCTATCAAAAATCACCCCCAACTACACTTTACAGCAACAAACTAAGCCCAATAACTTGAAAATTACAAAAAAATGCTAAAAATCATAACAAACTATACCAGAATCACTTAAATTACTTCGGCTACCGTAAATCACCCCCAACTATCCCTTACCACAACAAACCAAACCATATCATCTTAAAATTACAAAAAAGGTGTACAAATCATAACAAACTATGCCAGACTCACCTAAATTACTTCGGCTACCCTAAATCATCACCAACTAACCATTACCATAACAAACTAAACCCAATCACTTTTAAATTACAAAAAAATGCTAGAAGCCATAGCAAACTATACCAGAATCACCTAAGTTATTTCGGCTACCGTAAATCACCCCCAACTATCGCATACCACAAAAAACCAAACCATATCATCTTAAAATTACAAAAAAAGGTGTACAAATTATAACACACTATGCCAGACTCACCTAAATTACTTCGGCTACTCGAAATCATCATCAACTAACCTTTACAACAACAAACTAAACCCAATCACTTTTAAATTACAAAAAAATGCTACTAACCATAGCAAACTATGCCAAACTCACCTAAATTACTTCGGCTATCAAAAATGACCCCCAACTACACTTTACAGCAACAATCTAAGCCCAATTATTTTAAAATTACAAAAAAATGCTAAAAATCATAACAAACTATACCAGAATCACCCAAATTACTTCGGCTACCGTAAATCACCCCCAACTATCCCTTACCACATCAAACCAAACCATATCATCTTAAAATTACAAAAAATGGTGTACAAATCATAACAAACTGTGCCAGACTCACCTAAATCACTTCGGCTACTCTAAATCATCACCAACTAACCCTTACCACAACAAACTAAACTCAATCACTTTTAAATTACAAAAAAATGCTAGTAACCATAGCAAACTATGCCAAACTCACCTAAATTACTTCGGCTACCATAAATCATCACCAACTAACCCTTACCTCAACAAACTAAACCCAATCACTTTTAAATTACAAAAAAATGCTACTAACCATAGCAAACTATTCCAAAGTCACCTAAATTACTGCGGCTATCAAAAATCACCCCCAACTACACTTTACAGCAACAAACTAAGCCCAATCACTTTAAAATTACAAAAAAATGCTAAAAATCATAACAAACTATACCAGAATTACCTAAGTTACTTCTGCTACCGTAAATCACCCCCAACTATCCCTTACCACAACAAACCAAACCATTTCATCTTAAAATTACAAAAAAAGGTGTACAAATCATAACAAACAATTACAGACTCACCTAAATTACTTCGGCTACCATAAATCATCACCAACTAACACTTGTATGTATGTATATTTGTGGGGGGTGGCCTGACGACCACAGGGCTTAGGCCCCATCGGGCCCCTTGTCCAGCCCCCTTTAGCGGAAGTGCTAAAGCCGCTCCGATCTTATTTAGCCTGGTGTCGCACCGAGCCGTAGTGGCCTTTGGTGGGACTCGGTCACCCATCCAAATGCGGGACGCTGTGTGACTTGCATGACTCCGCCGAGCAAGCCACTGCGCCTCTAACCACTACCGTACCGCACCGGCACCAACCAACTAACCCTTACTACAACAAACTAAACCCAATCACTTTTAAATTACAAAAAAATGCTACTAACCATAGCAAACTATGCCAAACTCACCTAAATTACTTCGGCTATCAAAAATCTCCCCCAACTACACTTTACAGCAACAAACAAAATGCTGAAAATCATAACAAACTATACCAGAATCACCTAAATTACTTCGGCTACCGTAAATCACCCCCAACTATCCCTTACCACAACAAACCAAACCATATCATCTTAAAATTACAAAAAAGGTGTACAAATCATAACAAACTATGCCAGACTCATCTAAATTACTTCGGCTACTCTAAATCATCACCAACTAACCCTTACCATAACAAACTAAACCCAATCACTTTTAAATTATAAAAAAATGCTAGTAACCATAGCAAACTATACCAGAATCACCTAAATTACTTCGGCTACCGTAAATCACCCCCAACTATCGCTTACCACAACAAACCAAACCATATCATCTTAAAATTACAAAAAAAGGTGTACAAATTATAACACACTATGCCAGACTCACCTAAATTACTTCGGCTACTTGAAATCATCACCAACTAACCTTTACCACAACAAACTAAACCCAATCACTTTTAAATTACAAAAAAATGCTAGTAACCAGAGCAAACTATGCCAAACTCACCTAAATTACTTCGGCTACCATAAATCATCACCAACTAACCCTTACCACAACAAACTAAACCCAATCACATTTAAATTACAAACAAATGCTACTAACCATAGCAAACTATGCCAAACTCACCTAAATTACTTCGGCTATCAAAAATCACCCCCAACTACACTTTACAGCAACAAACTAAGCCCAATCACTTTAAAATTACAAAAAAATGCTAAAAATCATAACAAACTATACCAGAATCACCTAAGTTACTTCTGCTACCGTAAATCACCCCCAACTATTCCTTACCACAACAAACCAAACCATATCATCTTAAAATTACAAAAAAAGATGTACAAATCATAACAAACAATTACAGACTCACCTAAATTACTTCGGCTACCATAAATCATCACCAACTAACACTTGTATGTATGTATATTTGTGGGGGGTGGCCTGACGACCACAGGGCTTAGGCCCCATCGGGCCCCTTGTCCAGCCCCCTTTAGCGGAAGTGCTAAAGCCGCTCCGATCTTATTTAGCCTGGTGTCGCACCGAGCCGTAGTGGCCTTTGGTGGGACTCGGTCACCCATCCAATTGCGGGACGCTGTGTGACTTGCATGACTCCGCCGAGCAAGCCACTGCGCCTCGAACCACTACCGTACCGCACCGGCACCAACCAACTAACCCTTACTACAACAAACTAAACCCAATCACTTTTAAATTACAAAAAAATGCTACTAACCATAGCAAACTATGCCAAACTCACCTAAATTACTTCGGCTATCAAAAATCTCCCCCAACTACACTTTACAGTAACAAACGAAGCCCAATCACCTTAAAATTACAAAAAAATGCTAAAAATCATAACAAACTATACCAGAATCACCTAAATTACTTCGGCTACCGTAAATCACCCCCAACTATCCCTTACCACAACAAACCATACCATATCATCTTAAAATTACAAAAAAAGGTGTACAAATCATAACAAATTATGCCAGACTCACCTAAATTACTTCGGCTACTCTAAATCATCACCAACTAACCCTTACCACAACAAACTAAACCCAATCACTTTTAAATTACAAAAAAATGCTAGTAACCAAAGCAAACTATGCCAAACTCACCTAAATTACTTCGGCTACCATAAATCATCACCAACTAACCCTTACCACAACAAACTAAACCCAATCATTTTTAAATTACAAAAAAATGCTACTAACCATAGCAAACTATGCCAAACTCACCTAAATTACTTCGGCTATCAAAAATCACCCCCAACTACACTTTACAGCAACAAACTAAGCCCATTAACTTTGAAATTACAAAAAAATGCTGAAAATCATAACAAACTATACCAGAATCACCTAAATTACTTCGGCTACCGTAAATCACCCCCAACTATCCCTTACTACAACAAACGAAACCATATCATCTTAAAATTACAAAAAAAGGTAAACAAATCATAACAAACTATGCCAGACTCACCTAAATTACATCGGCTACTCTAAATCATCACCAACTAACCCTTACCACAACAAACTAAACCCAATCAATTTTAAATTACAAAAAAATGCTAGTAACCGGTGCAAACTATGCCAAACTCACCTAAATTACTTCGGCTACCATAAATCATCACCAACTAACCCTTACCTCAACAAACTAAACCCAATCACTTTTAAATTACAAAAAAATGCTACTAACCATAGTAAACTATTCCAAACTCACCTAAATTACTTCGGCTATCAAAAATCACCCCCAACTACACTTTACAGCAACAAACTAAGCCCAATCACTTTAAAATTACAAAAAAATGCTAAAAATCATAACAAACTATACCAGAATCACCTAAGTTACTTCTGCTACCGTAAATCACCCCCAACTATCCCTTACCACAACAAACCAAACCATATTATCTTAAAATTACAAAAAAAGGTGTACAAATCATAACAAACTATGCCAGACTCACCTAAATTACTTCGGCTACCATAAATCATCACCAACTATCCCTTGTATGTATGTATATTTGTGGGGGGTGGCCTGACGACCACAGGGCTTAGGCCCCATCGGGCCCCTTGTCCAGCCCCCTTTAGCGGAAGTGCTAAACCCGCTCCGATCTTATTTAGCCTGGTGTCGCACCGAGCCGTTGTGGCCTTTGGTGGGACTCGGTCACCCATCCAAATGCGGGACGCTGTGTGACTTGCATGACTCCGCCGAGCAAGCCACTGCGCTTCTAACCACTACCGTACCGCACCGGCATTAACCAACTAACCCTTACCACAACAAACTAAACCCAATCACTTTTAAATTACAAAAAAATGCTACTAACCATAGCAAACTATTCCAAACTCACCTAAATTACTTCGGCTATCAAAAATCACCCCCAACTACACTTTACAGCAACAAACTAAGCCCAATAACTTTAAAATTACAAAAAAATGCTAAAAATCATAACAAACTATACCAGAATCACCTAAATTACTTCGGCTACCGTAAATCACCCCCAACTATCCCTTACCACAACAAACCAAACCATATCATCTTAAAATTACAAAAAAGGTGTACAAATCATAACAAACTATGCCAGACTCACCTAAATTACTTCGGCTACCCTAAATCATCACCAACTAACCCTTACCATAACAAACTAAACCCAATCACTTTTAAATTACAAAAAAATGCTAGAAGCCATAGCAAACTATACCAAAATCACCTAAGTTATTTCGGCTACCGTAAATCACCCCCAACTATCGCATACCACAAAAAACCAAACCATATCATCTTAAAATTACAAAAAAAGGTGTACAAATTATAACACACTATGCCAGACTCACCTAAATTACTTCGGCTACTCGAAATCATCACCAACTAACCTTTACCACAACAAACTAAACCCAACCACTTTTAAGTTACAAAAAAATGCTACTAACCATAGCAAACTATGCCAAACTCACCTAAATTACTTCGGCTATCAAAAATGACCCCCAACTACACTTTACAGCAACAATCTAAGCCCAATTATTTTAAAATTACAAAAAAATGCTAAAAATTATAACAAACTATACCAGAATCACCCAAATTACTTCGGCTACCGTAAATCACCCCCAACTATCCCTTACCACATCAAACCAAACCATATCATCTTAAAATTACAAAAAAAGGTGTACAAATCATAACAAACTATGCCAGACTCACCTAAATTACTTCGGCTACTCTAAAACATCACCAACTAACCCTTACCACAACAGACTAAACTCAATCACTTTTAAATTACAAAAAAATGCAAGTAACCATAGCAAACTATGCCAAACTCACCTAAATTACTTCGGCTACCATAAATCATCACCAACTAACCCTTACCTCAACAAACTAAACCCAATCACTTTTAAATTACAAAAAAATGCTACTAACCATAGCAAACTATTCCAAAGTCACCTAAATTACTTCGGCTATCAAAAATCACCCCCAACTACACTTTACAGCAACAAACTAAGCCCAATCACTTTAAAATTACAAAAAAATGCTAAAAATCATAACAAACTACACCAGAATCACCTAAGTTACTTCTGCTACCGTAAATCACCCTCAACTATCCCTTACCACAACAAACCAAACCATATCATCTTAAAATTACAAAAAAAGGTGTACAAATCATAACAAACAATTACAGACTCACCTAAATTACTTCGGCTACCATAAATCATCACCAACTAACACTTGTATGTATGTATATTTGTGGGGGGTGGCCTGACGACCACAGGGCTTAGGCCCCACCGGGCCCCTTGTTCAGCCCCCTTTAGCGGAAGTGCTAAAGCCGCTCCGATCTTATTTAGCCTGGTGTCGCACCGAGCCGTAGTGGCCTTTGGTGGGACTCGGTCACCCATCCAAATGCGGGACGCTGTGTGACTTGCATGACTCCGCCGAGCAAGCCACTGCGCCTCTAACCAATACCGTACCGCACCGGCACCAACCAACTAACCCTTACTACAACAAACTAAACCCAATCACTTTTAAATTACAAAAAAATGCTACTAACCATAGCAAACTATGCCAAACTCACCTAAATTACTTCGGCTATCAAAAATCTCCCCCAACTACACTTTACAGCAACAAACGAAGCCCAATCACTTTAAAATTACAAAAAAATGCTAAAAATCGTAACAAACTATACCAAAATCACCTAAATTACTTCGGCTACCGTAAATAACCCCCAACTATCCCTTACCACAACAAACCATACCATATCATCTTAAAATTACAAAAAAAGGTGTAGAAATCATAACAAATTATGCCAGACTCACATAAATTACTTCGGCTACTCTAAATCATCACCAACTAACCCTTACCACAACAAACTAAACCCAATCACTTTTAAATTACAAAAAAATGCTAGTAGCCAAAGCAAACTATGCCAAACTCACCTAAATTACTTCGGCTACCATAAATCATCACCAACTAACCCTTACCACAACAAACTAAACCCAATCATTTTTAAATTACAAAAAAATGCTACTAACCTTAGCAAACTATGCCAAACTCACCTAAATTACTTCGGCTATCAAAAATCACCCCCAATTACACTTTACAGCAACAAACTAAGCCCAATAACTTTAAAATTACAAAAAAATGCTGAAAATCATAACAAACTATACCAGAATCACCTAAATTACTTCGGCTACCGTAAATCACCCCCAACTATCCCTTACCACAACAAACCAAACCATATCATCTTAAAATTACAAAAAAGGTGTACAAATCATAACAAACTATGCCAGACTCATCTAAATTACTTCGACTACTCTAAATCATCACCAACTAACCCTTACCATAACAAACTAAACCCAATCACTTTTAAATTATAAAAAAATGCTAGTAACCATAGCAAACTATACCAGAATCACCTAAATTACTTCGGCTACCGTAAATCACCCCCAACTATCGCTTACCACAACAAACCAAACCATATCATCTTAAAATTACAAAAAAAGGTGTACAAATTATAACACACTATGCCAGACTCACCTAAATTACTTCGGCTACTCTAAATCATCACCAACTAACCCTTACCACAACAAACTAAACCCAATCACTTTTAAATTACAAAAAAATGCTAGTAACCAAAGCAAACTATGCCAAACTCACCTAAATTACTTCGGCTACTCCAAATCATCACCGACTAACCCTTACCACAACAAACTAAACCCAATCACTTTTAAATTACAAAAAAATGCTACTAACCATAGCAAACTATGCCAAATTCACCTAAATTACTTCGGCTATCAAAAATCACCACCAACTACACTTTACAGCAACAAACTAAGCCCAATCATTTTAAAATTACAAAAAAATGCTAAAAATCATAACAAACTATACCAGAATCACCTAAAATACTTCGGCTACCGTAAATCACCCCCAACTGTCCCTTACCACAACAAAAAGAACCATATCATCTTAAAATTACAAAAAAAGGTGTACAAAACATAACAAACTATGCCAGACTCACCTAAATTACTTCGGCTACTCTAATTCATCACCAATTAACCCTTACCACAACAAACTAAACCCAATCACTTTTAAATTACAAAAAAATGCTACTAACCATAGCAAACTATGCCAAACTCACCTAAATTACTTCGGCTATCAAAAATCAGCCCCAACTACACTTTAAAGCAACAAACTAAGCCCAATCACTTTAAAATAACAAAAAAATGCTAAAAATCATAACAAACTATACCAGAATCACATAATTTACTTCGGCTAACGTAAATCACCCCCAACTATCCCTTACCACAACAAACCAAACCATATCATCTTAAAATTACAAAAAAAGGTGTACAAATCATAACAAACCATGCCAGACTCACCTAAATTTCTTCGGCTACTCTAAATCATCACCAACTAACCCTTACCACAACAAACTAAGACCAAATCACTTTTAAATTACAAAAAAATGCTACTAACCATAGCAAACTATGCCAAACTCACCTAAATTACTTCGGCTATCAAAATCACCCCCAACTACACTTTACAACAACAAACTAAGCCCAATCACTTTAAAATTACAAAAAAATGCTAAAAATCATAACAAACTATACCAGAATCACCTAAATTACTTCGGCTACCGTAAATCACCCCCAACTATCCCTTACCACAACAAACCAAACCATATCACCTTAAAATTACAAAAAAAGGTGTAAAAATCATAACAAACTATGCCAGACTCACCTAAATTACTTCGGCTACTCTAAATCATCACCAACTAACCCTTACCACAACAAACTAAACCCAATCACTTTTAAATTACAAAAAAATGCTACTAACCATAGCAAACTATGCCAAACTCACCTAAATTACTTTGGCTATCAAAAATCAACCCCAACTACACTTTACAGCAACAAACTAAGCCCAATCACTTTAAAATTACAAAAAAATTCTAAAAATCATAACAAACTATACCAGAATCACCTAAATTACTTCGGCTACCGTAAATCACTCCCAACTATCCTTTACCACAACAAACCAAACCATATCATCTTAAAATTACAAAAAAAGGTGTACAAATCATAACAAACTATACCAGAATCACATAAATTACTTCGGCTAACGTAAATCACCCCCAGATATCCCTTACCACAACAAACCAAACCATAGCATCTTAAAATTACAAAAAAAGGTGTACAAATCATAACAAACCATGCCAGACTCACCTAAATTTTTTCGGCTACTCTAAATCATCACCAACTAACCCTTACCACAACAAGCTAAACCCAATCACTTTTAAATTACAAAAAAATGCTACTAACCATAGCAAACTATGCCAAACTCACCTAAATTACTTCGGCTATCAAAAATCACCCCCAACTACACTTTACAGCAACAAACTAAGCCCAATCACTTTAAAATTTCAAAAAAATGCTAAAAATCATAACAAACTATACCAGAATCACCTAAATTACTTCGGCTACCGTAAATCACCCCCAACTATCCCTTACCACAACAAAAAAAACCATATCATCTTAAAATTACAAAAAAAGGTGTACAAAACATAACAAACTATGCCAGACTCACCTAAATTACTTCGGCTACTCTAAATCATCACCAACTAACCCTTACCACAACAAACTAAACCCAATCAATTTAAATTACAAAAAAATGCTACTAACCATAACAAACTATGCCAAACTCACCTAAATTACTTCGGCAATCAAAAATCACCCCCAACTACACTTTACAGCAACAAACTAAGCCCAATCACTTTAAAATTACAAAAAATGCTAAAAATCATAACAAGCTATACCAGAATCACCTAAATTACTTCGGCTACCGTAAATCACCCCCAACTATCCCTTACCACAACAAACCAAACCATATCATCTTAAAATTACAAAAAAAGGTGTACAAATCATAACAAACTATACCAGAATCACCTAAATTACTTCGGCTACCGTAAATCACACCCAACTCACCCTTACCACAACAAACCAAACCATATCATCTTAAAATTACAAAAAAAGGTGTACAAATCATAACAAATAATGCCAGACTCACCTAAATTACTTCGGCTACTCTAAATCATCACCAACTAACCCTTACCACAACAAACTAAACCCAATCACTTTTAAATTACAAAAAAATGCTTTTAACCATAGCAAACTATGCCAAACTCACCTAAATTACTTCGGCTATCAAAAATCACCCCCAACTACACTTTACAGCAACAAACTAAGCCCAATCACTTTAAAATTACAAAAAAATGCTAAAAATCATAACAAGCTATACCAGAATCACCTAAATTACTTCGGCTACCGTAAATCACCCCCAACTATCCCTTACCACTACAAACCAAACCATATCATCTTAAAATTACAAAAAAAGGTGTACAAATCATAACAAACTATGCCAGACTCACCTAAATTACTTCGGCTCCTCTAAATCATCACCAACTAACCCTTACCACAACAAGGTAAACCCAATCACTTTTAAATTACAAAAAAATGCTATAAACCATAGCAAACTATGCAAAACTCACCTAAATTACTTCGGCTATCAAAAATCACCCCCAACTACACTGTACAGCAACAAACTAAGCCCAATCACTTTAAAATACAAAAAAGTGCTAAAAATCATAACAAACTATACCAGAATCACCTAAATTACTTCGGCTACCGTAAATCACCCCCAACTGTTCCTTACCACAACAAACCAAACCATATCATCTTAAAATTACAAAAAAAGGTGTACAAATCATAACAAACTATGCCAGACTCACCTAAATTACTTCGGCTACTCTAAATCACCACCAACTAACCCTTACCACAACAAACTAAACCCAATCACTTTTAAATTAAAAAAAATGCTACTAACCATAGCAAACTATGCCAAACTCACCTAAATTACTTCGGCTATCAAAAATCACCCCCAGCTACACTTTACAGCAACAAACTAAGCCCAATCACTTTAAAATTACAAAAAAATGCTAAAAAGCATAACAAACTATACCAGAATCACATAAATTACTTCGGCTACCGTAAATCACCCCCAACTATCCCTTACCACAACAAACCAAACCATATCACCTTAAAATTACAAAAAAAGGTGTACAAATCATAACAAACTCTGCCAGACTCACCTAAATTACTTCGGCTACTTTAAATCATCACCAACTAACCCTTACCACAACAAACTAAACCCAATCACTTTTAAATTACAAAAAAATGCTACTAACCATAGCAAACTATGCCAAACTCACCTAAATTACTTCGGCTATCAAAAATCACCCCCAACTACACTTTACAGCAACAAACTAAGCCCAATCACTTTAAAATTACAAAAAAATGCTAAAAATCATAACAAACTATACCAGAATCACCTAAATTACTTCGGCTACCATATCATCTTAAAATTACAAAAAAAGGTGTACAAAACATAACAAACTATGCCAGACTCACCTAAATTACTTCGGCTACTCCAAATCATCACCAACTAACCCTTACCACAACAAACTATACCCAATCACTTTTAAATTACAAAAAAATGCTACTAACCATAGCAAACTATGCCAAACTCACCTAAATTACTTCGGCTATCAAAAATCACCCCCAACTACACTTTATAGCAACAAACTAAGCCCAATCACTTTAAAATTTCAAAAAAATGCTAAAAATCATAACAAACTATACCAGAATCACCTAAATTACTTCGGCTGCCGTAAATCACCCCCAACTATCCCTTACCACAACAAACCAAACCATATCATCTTAAAATTACAAAAAAAGGTGTACAAAACATAACAAACTATGCCAGACTCACTTAAATTATTTCGGCGACTCTAAATCATCACCAACTAACCCTTACCACAACAAACTAAACCCAATCACTTTTAAATTACAAAAAAATGCTACTAACCATAGCAAACTATGCCAAACTCACCTAAATTACTTCGGCTATCAAAAATCACCCCCAACTACACTTTACAGCAAAAAACTAAGCCCAATCACTTTAAAATTACAAAAAAATGCTAAAAATCATAACAAACTATACAAGAATCACCTAAATTACTTCGGCTACCGTAAATCACCCCCAACTATCCCTTACCACAACAAACCAAACCATATCATCTTAAAATTACAATAAAAGGTGTACAAATCATAACAAACTATGCCAGACTCACCTAAATTACTTCGTCTACTCTAAATCATCACCAACTAAACCTTACCACAACAAACTAAACTTAATCACTTTTAAATTTCAAAAAAATGCTACTAACCATAGCAAACTATGCCAAACTCACCTAAATTACTTCGGCTATCAAAAATCACCCCCAATTACACTTTACAGCAACAAACTAAGCCCAATCACTTTAAAATTACAAAAAAAATGCTAAAAATCATAACAAACTATACCAGAATCACCTAAATTACTTCGGCTACCGTAAATCACCCCCAACTATCCCTTACCACAACAGACCAAACCATATCATCTTAAAATTACAAAAAAAGGTGTACAAATCAAAACAAACTATGCCAGACTCACCTAAATTACTTCGTCTACTCTAAATCATCACCAACTAACCCTTACCACAACAAACTAAACCCAATCACTTTTAAATTACAAAAAAAATGCTACTAACCATAGCAAACTATGCCAAACTCACCTAAATTACTTCGGCTATCAAAAATCAGCCCCAACTACACTTTACAGCAACAAACTAAGCCCAATCACTTTAAAATTACAAAAAAATGCTAAAAATCATAACAAACTATACCAGAATCACCTAAATTACTTCGGCTACCGTAAATCACCCCCAACTATCCCTTACCATAACAAACCAAACCATATAATCTTAAAATTACAAAAAAAGATGTACAAAACATAACAAACTATGCCAGACTCACCTAAATTACTTCGGCTACTCTAAATCATCACCAAACAACCCTTACCACAACAAACTAAACCCAATCACATTTAAATTACAAAAAAATGCTACTAACCATAGCAAACTATGCCAAACTCACCTAAATTACTTCGGCAATCAAAAATCACCCCCAACTACATTTTACAGCAACAAACTAAGCCCAATCACTTTAAAATTTCAAAAAAATGCTAAAAATCATAACAAACTATACCAGAATCACCTAAATTACTCGGCTACCGTAAATCACCCCCAACTATCACTTACCACAACAAACCAAACCATATCATCTTAAAATTACAAAAAAAGGTGTACAAACGATTACAAACTATGCCAGACTCACCTAAATTACTTCGGCTACTCTAAATCATCACCAACTATCCCTTACCACAACAAACTAAACCCAATCACTTTTAAATTACAAAAAAATGCTACTAACCATAGCAAACTATGCCAAACTTACCTAAATTACTTCGGCTATCAAAAATCACTCCCAACTACACTTTACAGCAACAAACTAAGCCCAATCGCTTTAAAATTACAAAAAAATGCTAAAAATCATAACAAACTATACCAGAATCACCTAAATTACTTCGGCTACCGTAAATCACCCCCAACTATCCCTTACCACAACACACCAAACCATATCATCTTAAAATTACAAAAAAAGGTGTACAAAACATAACAAACTATGCCAGACTCACCTAAATTATTTCGGCGACTCTAAATCATCACCAACTAACCCTTACCACAACAAACTAAACCCAATCACTTTTAAATTACAAAAAAATGCTACTAACCAAAGCAAACTATGCCAAACTCACCTAAATTACTTCGGCTATCAAAAATCACCCCCAACTACACTTTACAGCAAAAAACTAAGCCCAATCACTTTAAAATTACAAAAAAATGCTAAAAATCATAACAAACTATACAAGAATCACCTAAATTACTTCGGCTACCGTAAATCACCCCCAACTATCCCTTACCACAACAAACCAAACCATATCATCTTAAAATTACAATAAAAGGTGTACAAATCATAACAAACTATGCCAGACTCACCTAAATTACTTCGTCTACTCTAAATCATCACCAACTAAACCTTACCACAACAAACTAAACTTAATCACTTTTAAATTTCAAAAAAATGCTACTAACCATAGCAAACTATGCCAAACTCACCTAAATTACTTCGGCTATCAAAAATCACCCCCAATTACACTTTACAGCAACAAACTAAGCCCAATCACTTTAAAATTACAAAAAAATGCTAAAAATCATAACAAACTATACCAGAATCACCTAAATTACTTCGGCTACCGTAAATCACCCCCAACTATCCCTTACCACAACAGACCAAACCATATCATCTTAAAATTACAAAAAAAGGTGTACAAATCAAAACAAACTATGCCAGACTCACCTAAATTACTTCGTCTACTCTAAATCATCACCAACTAACCCTTACCACAACAAACTAAACCCAATCACTTTTAAATTACAAAAAAAATGCTACTAACCATAGCAAACTATGCCAAACTCACCTAAATTACTTCGGCTATCAAAAATCAGCCCCAACTACACTTTACAGCAACAAACTAAGCCCAATCACTTTAAAATTACAAAAAAATGCTAAAAATCATAACAAACTATACCAGAATCACCTAAATTACTTCGGCTACCGTAAATCACCCCCAACTATCCCTTACCATAACAAACCAAACCATATAATCTTAAAATTACAAAAAAAGATGTACAAAACATAACAAACTATGCCAGACTCACCTAAATTACTTCGGCTACTCTAAATCATCACCAAACAACCCTTACCACAACAAACTAAACCCAATCACATTTAAATTACAAAAAAATGCTACTAACCATAGCAAACTATGCCAAACTCACCTAAATTACTTCGGCAATCAAAAATCACCCCCAACTACATTTTACAGCAACAAACTAAGCCCAATCACTTTAAAATTTCAAAAAAATGCTAAAAATCATAACAAACTATACCAGAATCACCTAAATTACTCGGCTACCGTAAATCACCCCCAACTATCACTTACCACAACAAACCAAACCATATCATCTTAAAATTACAAAAAAAGGTGTACAAACGATTACAAACTATGCCAGACTCACCTAAATTACTTCGGCTACTCTAAATCATCACCAACTATCCCTTACCACAACAAACTAAACCCAATCACTTTTAAATTACAAAAAAATGCTACTAACCATAGCAAACTATGCCAAACTTACCTAAATTACTTCGGCTATCAAAAATCACTCCCAACTACACTTTACAGCAACAAACTAAGCCCAATCGCTTTAAAATTACAAAAAAATGCTAAAAATCATAACAAACTATACCAGAATCACCTAAATTACTTCGGCTACCGTAAATCACCCCCAACTATCCCTTACCACAACACACCAAACCATATCATCTTAAAATTACAAAAAAAGGTGTACAAAACATAACAAACTATGCCAGACTCTCCTAAATTACTTTGGCTACTCTAAATCATCACCAACTAACCCTTACCACAACAAACTAAACCCAATCACTTTTAAATTACAAAAAAAATGCTACTAACCATAGCAAACTATGCCAAACTCACCTAAATTACTTCGGCTATCAAAAATCAACCCCAACTACACTTTACAGCAACAAACTAAGCCCAATCACTTTAAAATTACAAAAAAATGCTAAAAATCATAACAAACTATACCAGAATCACCTAAATTACTTCGGCTACCGTAAATCACTCCCAGCTATCCTTTACCACAACAAACCAAACCATATCATCTTAAAATTACAAAAAAAGGTGTACAAATCATAACAAACTATACCAGAATCACCTAAATTACTTCGACTACCGTAAATCACCCCCAACTATCACTTACCACAACAAACCAAACCATATCATCTTAAAATTACAAAAAAAGGTGTACAAATCAAAACAAACTATGCCAGAATCACCTAAATTACTTCGTCTACTCTAAATCATCACCAACTAACCCTTACCACAACAAACTAAACCCAATCACTTTTAAATTACAAAAAAATGCTACTTATCATAGCAAACTATGCCAAAGTCACCTAAATTACTTCGGCTATCAAAAATCACCCCCAACTACACTTTACAGCAACAAACTAAGCCCAATCACTTTAAAATAACAAAAAAATGCTAAAAATCATAACAAACTATACCAGAATCACCTAAATTACTTCGGCTACCGTAAATCACCCCCAACTATCCCTTACCACAACAAACCAAACCATATCATCTTAAAATTACAAAAAAAGGTGTACAAAACATAACAAACTATGCCAGACTCACCTAAATTATTTCGGCGACTCTAAATCATCACCAACTAACCCTTACCACAACAAACTAAACCCAATCACTTTTAAATGACAAAAAAATGCTACTAACCATAGAAAACTATGCCAAATTCACCTAAATTACTTCGGCTATCAAAAATCACCCCCAACTACACTTTACAGCAAAAAACTAAGCCCAATCACTTTAAAATTACAAAAAAATGCTAAAAATCATAACAAACTATACAAGAATCACCTAAATTACTTCGGCTACCGTAAATCACCCCCAACTATCCCTTACCACAACAAACCAAACCATATCATCTTAAAATTACAATAAAAGGTGTACAAATCATAACAAACTATGCCAGAATCACCTAAATTACTTCGTCTACTCTAAATCATCACCAACTAACCCTTAGTACAACAAACTAAACTTAATCACTTTTAAATTACAAAAAAATGCTACTAACCATAGCAAACTATGCCAAACTTACCTAAATTACTTCGGCTATCAAAAATCACCCCCAACTACACTTTACAGCAACAAACTAAGCCCAATCACTTTAAAATTACAAAAAAATGCTAAAAATCATAACAAACTATACCAGAATCACCTAAATTACTTCGGCTACCGTAAATCACCCCCAACTATCCCTTACCACAACAAACCAAACCATATCATCTTAAAATTACAAAAAAAGGTGTACAAATCAAAACAAACTATGCCAGACTCACCTAAATTACTTCGTCTACTCTAAATCATCACCAACTAACCCTTACCACAACAAACTAAACCCAATCACTTTTAAATTACAAAAAAAATGCTACTAACCATAGCAAACTTTGCCAAACTCACCTAAATTACTTCGGCTATCAAAAATCAGCCCCAACTACACTTTACAGCAACAAACTAAGCCCAATCACTTTAAAATTACAAAAAAATGCTAAAAATTATAACAAACTATACCAGAATCACCTAAATTACTTCGGCTACCGTAAATCACCCCCAACTATCCCTTACCATAACAAACCAAACCATATAATCTTAAAATTACAAAAAAAGATGTACAAAACATAACAAACTATGCCAGACTCACCTAAATTACTTCGGCTACTCTAAATCATCACCAAACAACCCTTACCACAACAAACTAAACCCAATCACTTTTAAATTACAAAAAAATGCTACTAACCATAGCAAACTATGCCAAACTCACCTAAATTACTTCGGCAATCAAAAATCACCCCCAACTACATTTTACAGCAACAAACTAAGCCCAATCACTTTAAAATTTCAAAAAAATGCTAAAAATCATAACAAACTATACCAGAATCACCTAAATTACTTCGGCTACCGTAAATCACCCCCAACTATCACTTACCACAACAAACCAAACCATATCATCTTAAAATTACGAAAAAAAGGTGTACAAACGATAACAAACTATGCCAGACTCACCTAAATTACTTCGGCTACTCTAAATCATCACCAACTATCCCTTACCACAACAAACTAAACCCAATCACTTTTAAATTACAAAAAAATGCTACTAACCATAGCAAACTATGCCAAACTTACCTAAATTACTTCGGCTATCAAAAATCACTCCCAACTACACTTTACAGCAACAAACTAAGCCCAATCGCTTTAAAATTACAAAAAAATGCTAAAAATCATAACAAACTATACCAGAATCACCTAAATTACTTCGGCTACCGTAAATCACCCCCAACTATCCCTTACCACAACACACCAAACCATATCATCTTAAAATTACAAAAAAAGGTGTACAAAACATAACAAATTATGCCAGACTCTCCTAAATTACTTTGGCTACTCTAAATCATCACCAACTAACCCTTACCACAACAAACTAAACCCAATCACTTTTAAATTACAAAAAAAATGCTACTAACCATAGCAAACTATGCCAAACTCACCTAAATTACTTCGGCTATCAAAAATCAACCCCAACTACACTTTGCAGCAACAAACTAAGCCCAATCACTTTAAAATTACAAAAAAATGCTAAAAATCATAACAAACTATACCAGAATCACCTAAATTACTTCGGCTACCGTAAATCACTCCCAACTATCCTTTACCACAACAAACCAAACCATATCATCTTAAAATTACAAAAAAAGGTGTACAAATCATAACAAACTATACCAGAATCACCTAAATTACTTCGACTACCGTAAATCACCCCCAACTATCACTTACCACAACAAACCAAACCATATCATCTTAAAATTACAAAAAAAGGTGTACAAATCAAAACAAACTATGCCAGAATCACCTAAATTACTTCGTCTACTCTAAATCATCACCAACTAACCCTTACCACAACAAACTAAACCCAATCACTTTTAAATTACAAAAAAATGCTACTTATTATAGCAAACTGTGCCAAAGTCACCTAAATTACTTCGGCTATCAAAAATCACCCCCAACTACACTTTACAGCAACAAACTAAGCCCAATCACTTTAAAATAACAAAAAAATGCTAAAAATCATAACAAACTATACCAGAATCTCATAAATTACTTCGGCTAACGTAAATCACCCCCAACTATCCCTTACCACAACAAACCAAACCATAGCATCTTAAAATTACAAAAAAAGGTGTACAAATCATAACAAACCATGCCAGACTCACTTAATTTCTTCGGCTACTCTAAATCATCACCAACTAACCCTTACCACAACAAGCTAAACCCAATCACTTTTAAATTACAAAAAAATGCTACTAACCATAGCAAACTATGCCAAACTCACCTAAATTACTTCGGCTATCAAAAATCACCTCCAACTACACTTTACAGCAACAAACTAAGCCCAATCACTTTAAAATTTCAAAAAAATGCTAAAAATCATAACAAACTATACCAGAATCACCTAAATTACTTCGGCTACCGTAAATCACCCCCAACTATCCCTTACCACAACAAAAAAAACCATATCATCTTAAAATTACAAAAAAAGGTGTACAAAACATAACAAACTATGCCAGACTCACCTAAATTACTTCGGCTACTCTAAATCATCACCAACTAACCCTTACCACAACAAGCTAAACCCAATCACTTTTAAATTACAAAAAAATGCTACTAACCATAGCAAACTATGCCAAACTTACCTAAATTACTTCGGCTATCAAAAATCACTCCCAACTACACTTTACAGCAACAAACTAAGCCCAATCGCTTTAAAATTACAAAAAAATGCTAAAAATCATAACAAACTATACCAGAATCACATAAATTACTTCGGCTACCGTAAATCACCCCCAACTATCCCTTACCACAACACACCAAACCATATCATCTTAAAATTACAAAAAAAGGTGTACAAAACATAACAAACTATGCCAGACTCTCCTAAATTACTTTGGCTACTCTAAATCATCACCAACTAACCCTTACCACAACAAACTAAATCCAATCACTTTTAAATTACAAAAAAATGCTACTAATCATAGCAAACTATGCCAAACTCACCTAAATTACTTCGGCTATCAAAAATCACCCCCAACTACACTTTACAGCAGCATACTAAGCCCAATCACTTTAAAATTACAAAAAAATGCTAAAAATCATAACAAACTATACCAGAATCACCTAAATTACTTCGGCTACCGTAAATCACCCCCAACTATCCCTTACCACAACAAACCAAACCATATCATATTAAAATTACAAAAAAAGGTGACCAAAACATAACAAACTATGCCAGACTCACCTAAATTACTTCGGCTACTCCAAATCATCACCAACTAACCCTTACCACAACAAACTAAACCCAATCAATTTTAAATTACAAAAAAATGCTACTAACCATAGCAAACTATGCCAAACTTTCCTAAATTACTTCGGCTATCAAAAATCACCCCCAACTACACTTTACAGCAACAAACTAAGCCCAATCACTTTAAAATTACAAAAAAATGCTAAAAATCATAACAAACTATACCAGAATCACCTAAATTACTTCGGCTACCGTAAATCACCCCCAACTATCCCTTACCACAACAAACCAAACCATATCATCTTAAAATTACAAAAAAAGGTGTACAAAACATAACAAACTATGCCAGACTCACCTAAATTACTTCGGCTACTCCAAATCATCACCAACTAACCCTTACCACAACAAACTATACCCAATCACTTTTAAATTACAAAAAAATGCTACTAACCATAGCAAACTATGCCAAACTCACCTAAATTACTTCGGCTATCAAAAATCACCCCCAACTACACTTTATAGCAACAAACTAAACCCAATCACTTTAAAATTACAAAAAAATGCTAAAAATCATAACAAACTATACCAGATTCACCTAAATTACTTCGGCTACCGTAAATCACTCCCAACTATCCCTTACCACGACAAACCAAACCATATCATCTTAAAATTACAAAAAAAGGTGTACAAATCATAACAAACTATGCCAGACTCACCTAAATTACTTCGGCTACACTAAATCATTACCAACTAACCCTTACCACAACAAACTAAACCCAATCAGTTTTAAATTACAAAAAAATGCTACTAACCATAGCAAACTATGCCAAACTCACCTAAATTACTTCTGCTCTCAAAAATCACCCCCAACTACACTTTACAGCAACAAACTAAGCCCAATCAATTTAAAATTACAAAAAAATGCTAAAAATTATAACAAACTATACCAGAATCACCTAAATTACTTCGGCTACCGTAAATCACCCCCAAATATCCCTTACCACAACAAAACAAACCATATCATCTTAAAATTACAAAAAAAGGTGTACAAATCATAATAAACTATGCCAGACTCACCTAAATTACTTCGGCTACTCTAAATCATCACCAACTAACCCTTACCACAACAAACTAAAACCAATCACTTTTAAATTACAAAAAAATGCTACTAACCATAGCAAACTATGCCAAACTCACCTAAATTACTTCGGCTATCAAAAATCACCCCCAACTACATTTTACAGCAACAAACTAAGCCCAATCACTTTAAAATTACAAAAAAAATGCTAAAAATCATAACAAACTATACCAGAATCACCTAAATTACTTCGGCTACCGTAAATCACCCCCAACTATCCCTTACCACAACAAACCAAACCATATCATCTTAAAATTACAAAAAAAGGAGTACTAATCATAACAAACTATGCCAGACTCACCTAAATTACTTCGGCTACTCTAAATCATCACCAACTAACCCTTACCACAACAAACTAAACCTAATCACTTTTAAATTACAAAAAAATGCTACTTATCATAGCAAACTATGCCAAACTCACCTAAATTACTTCGGCTATCCAAAATCACCCACAACTACACTTTACAGCAACAAACTAAGCTCAATCACTTTAAAATTACAAAAAAATGCTAAAAATCATAACAAACTATACCAGAATCATCTAAATTACTTCGGCTACCGTAAATCACCCCCAACTATCCCTTACCACAACAAACCAAACCATATCACCTTAAAATTACAAAAAAAGGTGTACAAATCATAACAAACTATGCCAGACTCACCTAAATTACTTCGGCTACTCTAAATCATCACCAACTAACCCTTACCACAACAAACTAAACCCAATCACTTTTAAATTACAAAAAAATGCTACTAACCATAGCAAACTATGCCAAACTCACCTAAATTACTTCGGCTATCAAAAATCACCCCCAACTACACTTTACAGCAACAAACTAAGCCCAATCACTTTAAAATTACAAAAAAATGCTAAAAATCATAACAAACTATACCAGAATCACCTAAATTACTTCGGCTACCGTAAATCACCCCCAACTATCCATTGCCACAACAAACCAAACCATATCATCTTAAAATTACAAAAAAAAGTGTACAAAACATAACAAACTATGCCAGACTCACCTAAATTACTTCGGCTACTCTAAATCATCACCATCAAACCCTTACCACAACAAACTAAACCCAATCACTTTTAAATTACAAAAAAATGCTACTAACCATAGCAAACTATGCCAAACTCACCTAAATTACTTCGGCTATCAAAAATCACCCACAACTACATTTTACAACAACAAACTAAGCCCAATCACTTTAAAATTACAAAAAAATGCTAAAAATCATAACAAACTATACCAGAATCACCTAAATTACTTCGGCTACCGTAAATCACCCCCAAATATCCCTTACCACAACAAAACAAACCATATCACCTTAAAATTACAAAAAAAGGTGTACAAATCATAATAAACTATGCCAGACTCACCTAAATTACTTCGGCTACTCTAAATCATCACCAACTAACCCTTACAACAACAAACTAAACCCAATCACTTTTAAATTACAAAAAAATGCTACTAACCATAGCAAACCATGGCAAACTCACCTAAATTACTTCGGCTATCAAAAATCACCCCCAACTACACTTTACAGCAACAAACTAAGCCCAATCACTTTAAAATTACAAAAAAATGCTAAAAATCATAACAAACTATACCAGAATCACCTAAATTACTTCGGCTACCGTAAATCACCCCCAACTATCCCTTACCACAACAAACCAAACTATATCATCTTTAAATTACAAAAAAAGGTGTACAAATCATAATAAACTATGCCAGACTCACCTAAATTACTTCGGCTACTCTAAATCATCACCAACTAACCCTTACAACAACAAACTAAACCCAATCACTTTTAAATTACAAAAAAATGCTACTAACCATAGCAAACTATGCCAAACTCACCTAAATTACTTCGGCTATCAAAAATCACCCCCAACTACACTTTGCAGCAACAAACTAAGTCCAATCAATTTAAAATTACAAAAAAATGCTAAAAATCATAACAAACTATACCAGAATCACCTAAATTACTTCGGCTACCGTAAATCACCCCCAAATATCCCTTACCACAACAAAACAAACCATATCATCTTAAAATTACAAAAAAAGGTGTACAAATCATAATAAACTATGCCAGACTCACCTAAATTACTTCGGCTACTCTAAATCATCACCATCAAACTCTTACCACAACAAACTAAACCCAATCACTTTTAAATTACAAAAAAATGCTACTAACCATAGCAAACTATGCCAAATTCACCTAAATTACTTCGGCTATCAAAAATCACCCCCAACTACACTTTACAGCAACAAACTAAGCCCAATCATTTTAAAATTACAAAAAAATGCTAAAAATCATAACAAACTATACCAGAATCACCTAAATTACTTCGGCTACCGTAAATCACCCCCAACTATCCCTTACCACAACAAAAAGAACCATATCATCTTAAAATTACAAAAAAAGGTGTACAAAACATAACAAACTATGCCAGACTCACCTAAATTACTTCGGCTACTCTAATTCATCACCAATTAACCCTTACCACAACAAACTAAACCCAATCACTTTTAAATTACAAAAAAATGCTACTAACCATAGCAAACTATGCCAAACTCACCTAAATTACTTCGGCTATCAAAAATCACCCCCAACTACACTTTACAGCAACAGACTAAGCCCAACCACTTTAAAATTACAAAAAAATGCTAAAAATCATAACAAGCTATACCAGAATCACCTAAATTACTTCGGCTACCGTAAATGACCCCCAACTATCCCTTACCACAACAAACCAAACCATATCATCTTAAAATTACAAAAAAAGGTTTACAAATCATAACAAACTATGCCAGACTCACCTAAATTACTTCGGCTCCTCTAAATCATCACCAACTAACCCTTACCACAACAAGCTAAACCCAATCACTTTTAAATTACAAAAAAATGCTACTAACCATAGCAAACTATGCCAAACTCACCTAAATTACTTCGGCTATCAAAAATCAACCCCAACTACACTTTACAGCAACAAACTAAGCCCAATCACTTTAAAATTACAAAAAAATGCTAAAAATCATAACAAATTATACCAGAATCACCTAAATTACTTCGGCTACCGTAAATCACCCCCAACTATCCCTTACCAAAACAAACCAAACCATATTATCTTAAAATTACAAAAAAAGGTGTACAAATCATAACAAACTATACCAGAATCAACTAAATTACTTCGGCTACTCTAAATCATCACCAACTAACCCTTACCACAACAAACTAAACCCAATTACTTTTAAATTACAAAAAAATGCTACTTATCATAGCAAACTATGCCAAACTTACCTAAATTACTTCGGCTATCAAAAATCACCCCCAACTACACTTTACAGCAACAAACTAAGCCCAATCACTTTAAAATTAAAAAAAATGCTAAAAATCATAACAAACTATACCAAAATCACCTAAATTACTTCGGCTACCGTAAATCACCCCCAACTATCCCTTACCACAACAAATCAAACCATATCACCTTAAAATTACAAAAAAAGGTGTACAAATCATAACAAACTATACCAGACTCACCTAAATTACTTCGGCTACTCTAAATCATCACCAACTAACCCTTACCACAACAAACTAAACCCAATCACTTTTAAATTACAAAAAAATGCTACTAACCATAGCAAACTATGCCAAACTCACCTAAATTACTTCGGCTATCAAAAATCACCCCCAACTACACTTTACAGCAACAAACTAAGCCCAATCACCTTAAAATTACAAAAAAATGCTAAAAATTATAACAAACTGTACCAGAATCACCTAAATTACTTCGGCTACCGTAAATTACCCCCAACTATCCCTTACCACTACAAACCAAACCATATCATCTTAAAATTACAAAAAAGGTGTACAAAACATAACAAACTATGCCAGACTCACCTAAATTACTTCGGCTACTCCAAATCATCACCGACTAACCCATACCACCAACAAACTAAACCCAATCACTTTTAAACTACAAAAATATGCTACTAACCATAGCAAACTATGCCAAACTCACCTAAATTACTTCGGCTATCAAAATCACACCCAACTACACTTTACAAAAACAAACTAAGCCCAATCACTTTAAAATTACAAAAAAATGCTAAAAATCATAACAAACTATACCAGAATAACCTAAATTACTTCGGCTACCGTAAATTACCCCCAACTATCCCTTACCACAACAAACCAAACCATATCACCTTAAAATTACAAAAAAAGGTGTACAAATCATAACAAACTATGCCAGACTCACCTAAATTACTTCGGCTACTCTAAATCATCACCAACTAACCCTTACCACAACAAACTAAACCCAATCACTTTTAAATTACAAAAAAATGCTACTAACCATAGCAAACTATGCCAAACTCACCTAAATTACTTCGGCTATCAAAAATCACCCCCAACTACACTTTACAGCAACAAACTAAGCCCAATCACTTTAAAATTTCAAAAAAATGCTAAAAATCATAACAAACTATACCAGAATCACCTAAAAAGGCTACCGTAAATCACTCCCAACTATCCTTTACCACAACAAACCAAACCATATCATCTTAAAATTACAAAAAAAGGTGTACAAATCATAACAAACTATACCAGAATCACCTAAATTACTTCGGCTACCGTAAATCACACCCAACTATCTCTTACCACAACAAACCAAACCATATCATCTTAAAATTACAAAAAAAGGCGTACAAATCATAACAAACTATGCCAGACTCACCTAAATTACTTCGGCTACTCTAAATCATCACCAACTAACCCTTACCACAACAAACTAAACCCAATCACTTTTAAATTACAAAAAAATGCTACTAACCATAGCAAACTATGCCAAACTCACCTAAATTACTTCGGCTATCAAAAATCAACCCCAACTACACTTTACAGCAACAAACTAAGCCCAATCACTTTAAAATTACAAAAAAATGCTAAAAATCATAACAAATTATACCAGAATCACCTAAATTACTTCGGCTACCGTAAATCACCCCCAACTATCCCTTACCACAACAAACCAAACCATATCATCTTAAAATTACAAAAAAAGGAATACTAATCATAACAAACTATGCCAGACTCACCTAAATTACTTCGGCTACTCTAAATCATCACCAACTAACCCTTACCACAACAAACTAAACCCAATTACTTTTAAATTACAAAAAAATGCTACTTATCATAGCAAACTATACCAAACTTACCTAAATTACTTCGGCTATCAAAAATCACCCCCAACTACACTTTACAGCAACAAACTAAGCCCAATCACTTTAAAATTACAAAAAAATGCTAAAAATCATAACAAACTATACCAAAATCACCTAAATTACTTCGGCTACCGTAAATCACCCCCAACTATCCCTTACCACAACAAACCAAACCATATCACCTTAAAATTACAAAAAAAGGTGTACAAATCATAACAAACTATACCAGACTCACCTAAATTACTTCGGCTACTCTAAATCATCACCAACTAACCCTTACCACAACAAACTAAACCCAATCACTTTTAAATTACAAAAAAATGCTACTAACCATAGCAAACTATGCCAAACTCACCTAAATTACTTCGGCTATCAAAAATCACCCCCAACTACACTTTACAGCAACAAACTAAGCCCAATCACTTTAAAATTACAAAAAAATGCTAAAAATTATAACAAACTGTACCAGAATCACCTAAATTACTTCGGCTACCGTAAATTACCCCCAACTATCCCTTACCACTACAAACCAAACCATATCATCTTAAAATTACAAAAAAGGTGTACAAAACATAACAAACTATACCAGAATCACCTAAATTACTTCGGCTACCGTAAATCACCCCCAACTATCCCTTACCACAACAAAAAGAACCATATCATCTTAAAATTACAAAAAAAGGTGTACAAAACATAACAAACTATGCCAGACTCACCTAAATTACTTCGGCTACTCTAATTCATCACCAATTAACCCTTACCACAACAAACTAAACCCAATCACTTTTAAATTACAAAAAAATGCTACTAACCATAGCAAACTATGCCAAACTCACCTAAATTACTTCGGCTATCAAAAATCACCCCCAACTACACTTTACAGCAACAAACTAAGCCCAATCACTTTAAAATAACAAAAAAATGCTAAAAATCATAACAAACTATACCAGAATCACATAATTTACTTCGGCTAACGTAAATCACCCCCAACTATCCCTTACCACAACAAACCAAACCATATCATCTTAAAATTACAAAAAAAGGTGTACAAATCATAACAAACCATGCCAGACTCACCTAAATTTCTTCGGCTACTCTAAATCATCACCAACTAACCCTTACCACAACAAACTAAACCCAATCACTTTTAAATTACAAAAAAATGCTACTAACCATAGCAAACTATGCCAAACTCACCTAAATTACTTCGGCTATCAAAATCCCCCCAACTACACTTTACAAAAACAAACTAAGCCCAATCACTTTAAAATTACAAAAAAATGCTAAAAATCATAACAAACTATACCAGAATCACCTAAATTACTTCGGCTACCGTAAATCACCCCCAACTATCCCTTACCACAACAAACCAAACCATATCACCTTAAAATTACAAAAAAAGGTGTACAAATCATAACAAACTATGCCAGACTCACCTAAATTACTTCGGCTACTCTAAATCATCACCAACTAACCCTTACCACAACAAACTAAACCCAATCACTTTTAAATTACAAAAAAATGCTACTAACCATAGCAAACTATGCCAAACTCACCTAAATTACTTCGGCTATCAAAAATCAACCCCAACTACACTTTACAGCAACAAACTAAGCCCAATCACTTTAAAATTACAAAAAAATGCTAAAAATCATAACAAACTATACCAGAATCACCTAAATTACTTCGGCTACCGTAAATCACTCCCAACTATCCTTTACCACAACAAAATAAACCATATCATCTTAAAATTACAAAAAAAGGTGTACAAATCATAACAAACTATACCAGAATCACCTAAATTACTTCGGCTACCGTAAATCACCCCCAACTATCACTTACCACAACAAACCAAACCATATCATCTTAAAATTACAAAAAAAAGTGTACAAATCAAAACAAACTATGCCAGAATCACCTAAATTACTTCGTCTACTCTAAATCATCACCAACTAACCCTTACCACAACAAACTAAACCCAATCACTTTTAAATTACAAAAAAATGCTACTTATCATAGCAAACTATGCCAAAGTCACCTAAATTACTTCGGCTATCAAAAATCACCCCCAACTACACTTTACAGCAACAAACTAAGCCCAATCACTTTAAAATAACAAAAAAATGCTAAAAATCATAACGAACTATACCAGAATCACATAAATTACTTCGGCTAACGTAAATCACCCCCAACTATCCCTTACCACAACAAACCAAACCATATCATCTTAAAATTACAAAAAAAGGTGTACAAATCATAACAAACCATGCCAGACTCACCTAAATTTCTTCGGCTACTCTAAATCATCACCAACTAACCCTTACCACAACAATCTAAACCCAATCACTTTTAAATTACAAAAAAATGCTATAAACCATAGCAAACTATGCCAAACTCACCTAAATTACTTCGGCTATCAAAAATCACCCCCAACTACACTGTACAGCAACAAACTAAGCCCAATCACTTTAAAATACAAAAAAATGCTAAAAATCATAACAAACTATACCAGAATAACATAAATTACTTCGGCTAACGTAAATCACCCCCAACTATCCCTTACCACAACAAACCAAACCATATCATCTTAAAATTACAAAAAAAGGTGTACAAATCATAACAAACCATGCCAGACTCACCTAAATTTCTTCGGCTACACTAAATCATCACCAACTAACCCTTACCACAACAAGCTAAACCCAATCACTTTTAAATTACAAAAAAATGCTATAAACCATAGCAAACTATGCCAAACTCACCTAAATTACTTCGGCTATCAAAAATCAACCCCAACTACACTTTACAGCAACAAACTAAGCCCAATCACTTTAAAATTACAAAAAAATGCTAAAAATCATAACAAACTATATCAGAATCACCTAAATTACTTCGGCTACCGTAAATCACTCCCAACTATCCTTTACCACAACAAACCAAACCATATCATCTTAAAATCTATATATATAAAGCGAAGTGTCCTCACTGACACACTCATCTACACATCTACACATTCACTGATTCACCGACAACCCACAGCCCAAACCGTGAGGGCTGGCGACTTGAAATTTTAGACACGGGTGTATCATGTGCCGAAACTGAACACTAAGAAGGGATTTTGCGAAATTCGGCCCGGTTCCTTTGTAATTCAATAAAAACCGGATAAAATAAACAAAAAATGATCCGATCGCGGAGACCGTGTTTATGTTAGAAGCACGTATCTAGCCAAAACAACTTCGACGACGGGCGACCGGTTTACATTAAAAGCACTTATTTAACCTAAACAATTTCAACTTCGAGTTTCTGCTTTCGTGATCATACTTTTGCCGTACCTAGCGAGGCCGCCGATATTTCAATTATAATTTTGATTTCAATTATAATGTCGATCCGTGACTCAATTAAAAATTACCAAATCACTCCAAATTTAATCCGTCAACATTAAACATCCTCAAATATCTCTTACCACTGCAAACTTTACCAAATCAACCCCAAAAAATTCCCGAACTAAGCCAAACTGACATAAATTAGATCCGTTATCTTAAATCATCCCTTACCACCCTTTAGCAACCCCAAGTAACTCCAATCACTTTAAAATAAAACAAAATGACACAAATCATAGCAAACTATCCCTAACTCACCTAAATTACTTCGGCTACCATAAATCACCCCCAACTACCCCTTACCACCCCAAACTCAGCCCAATCACTTTAAAATTACAAAAAATGTTACAAGCAATATCAAACTATGCCAAACTCATCCAAATTACTTCGGCTTCCATTAATCACCTCCAACTACCCCTTACCTCCCCAAAATAGGCTCAATCACCTTAAAATTACAAAAAAATTCTACAAAACGTAGCAAACTGTGCCAAACTCCCCTAAATTACTTCGGCTACCATAAATCACCCCCAACTACCCCTTACAACCCCAAAATAAGCCCAATCACTTTAAAATTACAGAAAATTCTACAAACCATACCAAACTATGCCAAACTCACTTAAATTACTTCGGCTATCATAAATCACATCCAACAACCCCTTGCCACCCCTAACTCATCCCAATCACTTTAAAATTACAAAAAATGCTACAAATCATAGCAAACTATGCCAAACTCACTTAAATTACTGCGGCTACCATAAATCACCCCCAACTACTCCTTACCAACCACAAACTAAACCCAATCACTTTAAAATTACAAACAAATGCTACAAACCATAGCAAACTATGCCTAACTCACCTAAATTACTTCGGATACCATAAATCACCCCCAACTACCCCTTACCACCCCAAACTCAGCCCAATCACTTTAAAATTACAAAAAATGTTACAAGCAATATCAAACTATGCCAAACTCATCTAAATTACTTCGGCTTCCATTAATCACCCCCAACTACCCCTTACCTCCCCAAAATAGGCTCAATCACCTTAAAATTACAAAAAAATTCTACAAACCGTAGCAAACTGTGCCAAACTCCCCTAAATTACTTCGGCTACCATAAATCACCCCCAACTACCCCTTACAACCCCAAAATAAGCCCAATCACTTTAAAATTACAAAAAATGCTACAAATCATAGCAAACTATGCCAAACTCACTTAAATTACTGCGGCTACCATAAATCACCCCCAACTACCCCTTACCAACCACAAACTAAACCCAATCACTTTAAAATTACAAAAAAATGCCACAAACCATAGCAAACTATGCCTAACTCACCTAAATTACTTCGGCTAACATAAATCACCCCTAACAACCCCTTACTACCCCAAAATAAGCCCAATCACTTTAAAATTACAAAAAAATGCTACAAACCATAGCAAACTATGCCTAACTCACCTAAATTACTTCGGCTACCATAAATCAACCCCCAACAACCCCTTACCGCCCCAAAATAAGCCCAATCACTTTAAAATTACAAAAAATGCTACAAACCATAGCAAACTATGCCTAACTCACCTAAATTACTTCGGCTAACATAAATCACCCCCAACTACCCCTTACTACCCCAAAATAAGCCCAATCACTTTAAAATTATAAAAAATGCTACAAACCATAGCAAACTATGCCAAACTCACTTAAATTACTTCGGCTATCATAAATCACCCCCAACTACCCCCTTACCGCCCCTAACTCATCCCAATCACTTTAAAATTACAAAAAATGCTACAAACCATAGCAAACTATGCCTAACTCACCTAAATTACTTCGGCTAACATAAATCACACCCAACTACTTCTTACTACCCCAAAATAAGCCCAATCACTTTAAAATTATAAAAAATGCTACAAACCATAGCAAGCTATGCCAAACTCCCCTAAATTACTTCGGCTACCATAAATCACCCCGAACTACCCCTTACAACCCCAAAATAAACCCAATCACTTTAAAATTACAAAATATTCAACAAATCATAGCAAACTATGCCTAACTCACCTAAATTACTTCGGCTACCATAAATCACCCCCAACTACCCCTTACCACCCCAAAATAAGCCCAATCACTTTAAAATTACAAAAAATGCTTCAAACCATAGCAAACTATGCCTAACTCGCCTAAATTACTTCGGCTACCATAAATCACCCCCAACTACCCCTTACCACCCCAAAATAAGCGCAATCACTTTAAAATTACGAAAAATGCTACAAGCCATAGCAAACTATCTCAAACTCACCTGAATTACTTCGGCTACCATAAATCACCCCCAACTACCCCTTACCACCCCAAACTAAGCCCAATGACTTTAAAATTACAAAAAATGCTACAAACCATAGCAAACTATTCCAAACTCACCTAAATTACTTCGGCTACCATAAATCACCCCCAACTACCCCTTACCGCCCCAAAATTAGCCTAATCACTTTAAAATTACAAAAATGCTACAAAACATAGCAAGCTATGCCAAACTCACCCAAATTAGTTTGGCTAACATAAATCACCCCCAACTAGCCCTTACTACCCCAAAATAAGCCCAATTATTTTAAAATTATAAAAAATGCTACAAACCATAGCAAACTATCCCTAACTCACCTAAATTACTTCGGCTACCATAAATCACCCCCAACTACCCCTTACCACCCCAAACTCAGCCCAATCACTTTAAAATTACAAAAAATGTTACAAGCAATATCAAACTATGCCAAACTCATCTAAATTACTTCGGCTTCCATTAATCACCCCCAACTACCCCTTACCTCCCCAAAATAGGCTCAATCACTTTAACATTACAAAAAAATTCTACAAACCGTAGCAAACTGTGCCAAACTCCCCTAAATTACTTCGGCTACCATAAATCGCCCCCAACTACCCCTTACAACCCCAAAATAAGCCCAATCACTTTAAAATTACAAAAAATTTTACAAAACATACCAAACTATGCCAAACTCACTTAAATTACTTCGGCTATCATAAATCACCCCCAACTATCCCTTGCCACCCCTAACTCATCCCAATCACTTCAAAATTACAAAAAATGCTACAAATCATAGCAAACTATGCCAAACTCACTTAAATTACTTCGGCTAAAATAAATCACCCCCAACAACCCCTTACTACCCCAAAATAAGCCCAATCACTTTAAAATTACAAAAAAATGCTACAAACCATAGCAAACTATGCCTAACTCACCTAAATTACTTCGGCTACCATAAATCACCCCCAACTACCCCTTACTACCCCAAAATAAGCCCAATCACTTTAAAATTATAAAAAATGCTACAAACCATAGCAAACTATGCCAAACTCACTTAAATTACTTCGGCTATCATAAATCACCCCCAACTACCCCTTACCACCCCTAACTCATCCCAATCACTTTAAAATTACAAAAAATGCTACAAACCATAGCAAACTATGCCTAACTCACCTAAATTACTTCGGCTAACATAAATCACCCCCAACTACCCCTTACTACCCCAAAATAAGCCCAATCACTTTAAAATTACAAAAAAATGCTACAAACCATAGCAAACTATGCCTAACTCACCTAAATTACTTCGGCTACCATAAATCACCCCCAACTACCCCTTACTACCCCAAAATAAGCCCAATCACTTTAAAATTATAAAAAAAGCTACAAACCATAGCAAACTATGCCAAACTCACTTAAATTACTTCGGCTATCATAAATCACCCCCAACTACCCCTTACCACCCCTAACTCATCCCAATCACTTTAAAATTACAAAAAATGCTACAAACCATAGCAAACTATGCCTAACTCACCTAAATTACTTCGGCTAACATAAATCACCCCCAACTACCCCTTACTACCCCAAAATAAGCCCAATCACTTTAAAATTATAAAAAATGCTACAAACCATAGCAAACTATGCCAAACTCCCTTAAATTACTTCGGCTACCATAAATCACCCCGAACTACCCCTTACAACCCCAAAATAAACCCAATCACTTTAAAATTACAAAATATTTAACAAATCATAGCAAACTATGCCTAACTCACCTAAATTACTTCGGCTACCATAAATCACCCCCAACTACCCCTTACCACCCCAAAATAAGCCCAATCACTTTAAAATTACAAAAAAATTCTACAAACCGTAGCATCCTATGCCCAACTCCCCTAAATTACTTCGGCTACCATAAATCACCCCGAACTACCCCTTACAACCCCAAAATATGCTCAATCACTTTAAAATTACAAAATATTCAACAAATCATAGCAAACTATGCCTAACTCACCTAAATTACTTCGGCTACCATAAATCACCCCCAACTACCCCTTACCACCCCAAAATAAGCCCAATCACTTTAAAATTACAAAAAATGCTACAAACCATAGCAAACTATGCTTAACTCACCTAAATTACTTCGGCTACCATAAATCACCCCCAACTACCCCTTACCACCCCAAAATAAGTGCAACAACTTTAAAATTACGAAAAATTCTACAAGCCATAGCAAACTATCTCAAACTCACCTGAATTACTTCGGCTACCATAAATCACCCCCAACTACCCCTTACCACCCCAAACTAAGCCCAATGACTTTAAAATTACAAAAAATGCTACAAACCATAGCAAACTATTCCAAACTCACCTGAATTACTTCGGCTACCATAAATCACCCCCAACTACCCCTTACCGCCCCAAAATTAGCCTAATCACTTTAAAATTACAAAAATGCTACAAAACATAGCAAGCTATGCCAAACTCACTTAAATTACTTCGGCTACCATAAATTAATAATCGTTTTCAATCAAAATCTTCTATTTGGTTGTGTTATTTATAAATGCCTTATCGTATTAAATCATAAAATATTAATAAATATCTGCACATAAAATATATTGTTCCGACTAATAGTCGTTATTCTGAATATTAAATATGCTGATACCTATTTTGATTCTCTTCCACCTTCCAATAAATATTTGTTCCAGTTGAGATGCAAACATAAACGTATTTCTGAATTGCAACACGCTGACGGGGCAAGCCCTACCTTTTCAACATGCGTGCATTTGTATAAACAGCTCTATGGTTTTTTACTTTAAAGAGGTATAAAGGCGGTGTAAGCGCTAGAGTTTCGTAAAAATATCTGAAAAATTCAAAATTCTGCAATTGAATCAGAACTATCTTTGTGTTCGATAGTAAATTTATACTTGGAGGGGCACTGCCAACCCTGCCACCCCTGACGAGGCACCTGCTGACTACTCTCCTTCCAGGGAAACTTTATAAATCAACGTCAAAATAATTTAGGGCGCCTGAATGTGAAAATATCACTGTGTAATAAGTTCAGACTGACATGGAACACTTGAAATTTCGATATTTGTTTGTAATTCGTCACAGGTCCATGAAGGAATGCATGTTAATGTAAACAAGTGTTAGTTTGTCGGAGAGACCGAATAAGATTTTTAACATTCCTGTCAAAATATTTATTTACTTTAGAATGTTAATTTCTTAAATTGATTTTGTGAAAATTATGACGGGCCATACGAGTACACCTGTGCGAGTATTATTTGGAACATACAAATTAATCTCTTTTGTTATCCAAATTGTTTTGATACGCACTAGGCACGTGCACCTCATATAATTGTGAAAATTGCTGCTTCAGCGTCTGGATCGCTGGTACTCAACGTCGCCAAGGTCGAGGCGATGCATCGGTATTCAAAGTTCTATCGCTATTAAATAAATTATTTTAATATAATATTCCCGATTTGTTCTTGCCGTTAACCAAAACTCTCCCCAATCGATTTTCGAAAAATTTCCAGCGTCGGACCGGACTTCACTTATTTTCGTACGCTAATTTTTACGTTCAGTTAATGATAGTGGTGTATTTGTTCTTCACCAAACCTGCTCCGGCCGAAATCCGAAATTTTCACTGACATCATACGCTTAAGTATTGTATGCTTATACACGATTTATTTACACTATTTATTTTACGTACATTGCGTTCATTATTGTTCTGCATTATTTATAACTAAGATGGAGCAGTTTGAAAATCTAATAGTAAGCGGAGAACAAATACCACCACGTATAATTCCCGTGAAAAGTGATGGAAATAGTCTTTCTTACTATCTTTCCTATTGCATTTTTAATACCGGAAATAGAGCTCAAGAGCGAAGAATAACTTCGACTTTTTTATACATAATTCCTAAATACTTCGTTTTTATGGTGTAAAATTTTGTATTTATATATTTCAACATTGTCTTTAACGTTGTCAGAGAACTAAATGGGAATAATTTGGAATAATTTAGCTTCTATGTCAACTTTTGAAAACAACGACAAAATTCTTTAGGGCGCCTGGATTTGAAAATATAACTCTGTGTAATAAGTTTAGACTGACTAGAGTGAAAAGAAAGGAGCTTGCATCCAGAAACGAAATTAAATGGAACACTTGAAGTTGAAATATTTGTTTGTAATTCGTCACAAGTCCATGAGGGAATGCGTGTTAATGTAAACAAATGTGAGTTTATTGGAGAGGCCGAATAAGATTTTTACATTATTGAAGCAGCTGGAGCCTGCCACGTCAAGGGCAAGGTCAGAAACGTGAAAAGGCGATTCTCGATTTAGTTTGATTGAGTGTCTATGCAGAAATTCGCACATACCAAGCGTTGGATAAGCCTTTCTTATCGTTTCTTAGAATTCGAGAATTGCTGGTTCAGCGTGTGGAGCAGTACTCGATCGCGGTGTTTAATTTTAACACAACTACAATTGTGAAAATTGCTGCTCCAGCGTCGGAAACTGTTCGCAAAGTCGCCAAATTTGATGAGGCGACGCATCAGTGTTCGAAGGTCTACCGCTATCAAATAAAGTATTTTAATTTAACATTTGATCCTCGCGTTAACCAAATCTGCCCCCAATCAATTTTCGAAAAATTATCAGCATCGGACCGGACTCCACTTATATTTGTACGCTAATTTTTACGTTTAGTAAATGATAGTGGTGTATTTGTTTTTCACCAAATTTGCCCCGAAATTTTCACCGTTGTATGTACCAGATATCACTGACATTCATACCAGTGGCGGTGTAAGCGCTAAATTTTCGTGAAAATATCTGAAAAATTCATAATTCTGCAACTGAATTACAGAACTAATTTTGTGTTCGATAGTAAATTTATACTTGGAGTGGCACTGCCAACCCTGCCACCCCTGACGAGCCCCACTGCTGACTACTTTCCTTCCAGAAAAATTTTTGAAATCAGCGGCAAAATAAATTTAGGGCATTTGGATGTGAAAATATCACTATGTAATAAGTTCAGACTGACAAGAGTGAAAAAAACCGCTTGCATCCAGAAACGAAATCAAATGGAACACTTGAAATTTAGATATTTGTTTGTAATTCGTCACAGGTCCATGAAGGCATGCATGTTAATGTAAACAAGTGTTAGTTTGTCGGAGATGCCGAATAAGATTTTTACACCCACCACATTCCCGTCAAATTATTTATTTACTTTAGTATGTTAATTCATTTTGTGCAAATTATGACGGGCCAGTCGAGTACACCTGCGCGAGTATTATTTGGTAATCCAAATTCTTTTAATACGCACTAGACACGTGCACCTAATATAATTGTTAAAATTGCTGCTTCAGCGTCTGGAACGCTGGTACTCAACGTCGCCAAGGTCGAGGCGACGCATCAGTATTCGAAGTTCTATCGCTGTTAAATTAATTTTTTTAATATAATATTCCCGATTTGTTCTTGACGTTAACGTTTACTTAAGTAAATATTTCCCCAATCGATTTTCGAAAAATTACCATCGTCGTACCGGTCTCCACTTATATACCGTACGCTAATTTTTACGTTCATTTAATGATAGTGGTGTATTTGATCTTCACCAAACCTGCTCCGACCAAAATCCGAAATTTGCAGTTTTTCCGGATTTCACTGACATCATAAGTAATGTGTGCTTATACACGATTTACACTATTTATTTAATGTACATTGTGTTCATTATTGTTCTGCATTATTTATAACTAAGATGGAGGAATAGTAAGCGGGGTACAAATACCACCACGTATAATTCCTCTGAAAAGTGATGGAAATAGTCTTTTTTACTATCTTTCCTATTGCATTTTATTACCGAAAATAGAGTTCAAGAGGTTCCCACTATAATTGTTCATTTTAAAATTACCAAATTTTCTGTATATTTTACCTGAATACGTTAAACACCCCTAAACATAATTTTTTTAATACGCACAAGGCACGTGCACCTAATATAATTGTTAAAATTGCTGCTTCAGCGTCTGGAACGCTGGTACTCAACGTCGCCAAGGTCGAGGCGACGCATCAGTATTCGAAGTTCTATCGCTATTAAATAAAAATTTTTAATATAATATTCCCGATTTGTTCTTGACGTTAAGTAAATATCTCCCCAATCGATTTTCGAAAAATTACCATCGTCGTACCGGTCTCCACTTATATACCGTACGCTAATTTTTACGTTCATTTAATGATAGTGGTGTATTTGATCTTCACCAAACCTGCTCCGGCCAAAATTCGAAATTTGCTGTTTTGCCGGATTTCACTGACATCATAAGTAATGTGTGCTTATACACGACTAGCTGAATGTACCCGGCGTTGCCCGGACGTAGATTAAATAAACGCAGTGTTGACTAAAGTGGTGATGTTGACTAATCGACATTATAATACAATTAAACAGGAATCCTCTACTTTTTCAATCACAAAATAAACAAATTTGTTGAAATTAACCTTCGTTGTCAGGACCGGGTAGTTCAATATGATTTGGACAAAGAGGATACCTTGGTTGATATCTGAGATGAAAACTCTTGAATAGACTCTTTAGGCAAAGACGCAGTTGTTCTATAAACGATTCCAGGAAATCGAAATTAACTTTAGATAATTTTCGGGGAAATCGAAGTTTACAAATTAGCTGATCATGTTATGATAAAATTGAAAACACAATGGAACCATTCCTTTTGCTGCAGTCAACTCACAAACAGAACAGTATGTAGATGATTTTGACTTATCTTCAGAATAAACAAACACTTCAGCATAATTATCTTCTTCTAAACTGCACAAAAATTATTAAAACCTGGCCGCAACTGGTTGGACAATTACAGTGCGAACCTTTTGAGCTCCCTTTCCAGTATTAAAATTTTGGTATGTGGTAAAATGTGGTATTTGGTGGTATTTGTGCATCGCTAGATTTTCAAACTTGTCCATCTTAGTTATAAATGATGTAAAGCAATAATGAACACAATGTATTTACGTAAAATAAATAGTGTAAAACGCGTATCAATGTCAGTAAAGTCTGATCCAACGCTGTAAATTTTGGATTTCAGCCGAGGCAGATTTGGTGAAAAATAAAAACAACATTATCATTAACTGAACGGTCCGGTACGACGATGGTGATTGGGAGCAAATTTGGTTAACGGCAAAATTAACATTCTATATAAAATAAATAAATATTTTGACGGGAATATGGTGGATGTAAAAATCTTATTCGGCTTCTCCGACGAACTCACACTTGTTTACATTAACACAAACTTGTTGAACAATTAAAGTGCGAACCTCTTGTGCTCCCGTTCCAGTATTAAAATATCAATACCAATACCATAGATATTAAAAAAGACAATTTCCCTCACCTTTCATAATACGGTGTGGTAATTGTACATCGCTAGATTTTCAAACTTCTCCATCTTAGTTATAAATGATGTAAAGCAATAATGAACACATTGTACGTAAAATAAATAGTGTAAAACGTGTATAAGCACATAATTATTAAGGGTATGAATGTCAGTGATGTCTGGTACATACAACGGTGAAAATTTCGGATTTCAGCCAGGGCAAATTTGGTGAAAAACAAATACACCACTACCATTAACTGAACGTAAAAATTAGCGTACAAATATAAGTGGAGTCCGGTTCGACGCTGGTAATTTTTCGAAAATTGATTGGGGGCAGATTTGGTTAACGCGAGGATCAAATGTTAAATTAAAATACTTTATTTGATAGTGGTAGACGTTCGAACACTGATGCGTCGCTTCATCGAATTTGGCGACTTTGCGAACAGTTTCCGACGCTGGAGCAGCAATTTTCACAATTGTAGTTGTGTTAAAATTAAACACCGCGATCGAGTACTGCTCCACACGCTGAACCAGCAATTCTCGAATTCTAAGAAACGATAAGAAAGGCTTATCCAATGCTTGGAATGTGCGAATTTCTGCATAGATATTGAATAAAACCAAATCGAGCATCGCCTTTTCACGTTTGTGACCTTGCCCTTGACGTGGCAGGCTCAAGCTGCTTCAATAATGTAAAAATCTTATTCGGCATCTCCAATAAACTCACATTTGTTTACATTAACACGCATTCCTTCATGGACTTGTGACGAATTACAAACAAATATTGCAACTTCAAGTGTTCCATTTAATTTCGTTTCTGGGTGCAAGCTCCTTTCTTTTCACTCTAGTCAGTCTGAACTTATTATACAGAGTGATATTTTCAAATCCAGGCGCCCCAAATAATTTTGTCGTTGTTTTCAAAAGTTTCAAGAGAAGGAGAGTTGACAGAGAAGCTAAATTATTCCAAATTATTCCCATTTAGTTCTCTGACAACGTTAAAGACAATGTTGAAATATATAAATACAAAATTTCACACCATAAAAACGAAGTATTTGGGAATTATGTATAAAAAAAGTCGAAGTTATTTATGTTAATTTGGCGTGATTTGCTATGGTTCAAAAAAATGCAAAAATATTAGGTTGATTTGGGGTTGTTTCGGATGATATGGGTTTCTTTGAGGATTGTTTGGAATGGTTATTGATGGTTGGCAGGGTTTAGCTTTGGCGGATTAAACGAAATTTTTGGTAATTATAATGTGATTGGGCTTTGGTTGGCTTGGTAAGAAGTGGTTGGGGTGATTTAGGGGAATTCGAAGTCATTTATGCGAGTTTGGCGTAGTTTGCTTAGAATTCGTAATTTTTTTTTAATTATGGGTTGACCTGGAGTAGTTTTGAATGGTAAGTGTATGACTTTTAGGGATAGTTTGGAATGGTGCGTTATGTTTGGGGTGTTTAACGTATTCAGGTAAATTTTACAAATATTTTGATAATTTTAAAATGAAGAATTAAAGTGCGAACCTCTTGAGCTCTATTTCCGGTATTAAAAATGCAATAGGAAAAATAGTAAAAAAGACTATTTCCATCACTTTTCACGGGAATTATACATGGTGGTATTTGTTCTCCGCTTACTATTAGATTTTCAAACTGCTCCATCTTAGTTATAAATAATGCAGAACCATTAATGAACGCAATGTACGTAAAATAAATAGTGTAAATCGTGTATAAGCACACAATACTTAAGCGTATGATGTCAGTGAAAATTTCGGATTTTGGCCGGAGCAGGTTTGGTGAAGAACAAATACACCACTATCATTAACTGAACGTAAAAATTAGCGTACGATAATAAGTGAAGTCCGGTCCGACGCTGGAAATTTTTCGAAAATCGATTGGGGAGAGTTGTGGTTAACGGCAAGAACAAATCGGGAATATCGGGAATAAAATAATTTATTTAATAGCGATAAAACTTCGAATACCGATGCGTCGCCTCGACCTTGGCGACGTTGAATACCAGCGTTCCAGACGCTGAAGCAGCAATTTTCACAATTATATGAGGTGCACGTGCCTAGTGCGTATAAAAACAATTTGGATAACAAAAGAGATTAATTTGTATGTACCAAATAATACTCGCACAGGTGTACTCGTATGGCCCGTCATAATTTTCACGAAATGAATTTAAGAAATTAACATTCTAAAGTAAATAAATATTTTGACGGGAATGTTAAAAATCTTATTCGGCCTTTCCGACAAACTAACACTTGTTTACATTAACATGCATTCCTTCATGGACCTGTGACGAATTACAAACGAATACCGAAATTTCAAGTGTTCCACGTCAGTCTGAACTTATTACACAGTGATATTTTCACATTCAGGCGCCCTAAATTATTTTGCCGTTGATTTCAAAAGTTTCCCTGGAAGGAAAGTATTCAGCAAGGGGCTCGTCAGGGGTGGCAGAGTTGGCAGTGCCACTCCAAATATAAATTTACTATCGAACACAACAATAGTTCTGTAATTCAATTGCAGAATTTCGAAATTTTCAGATATTTTCACGAAAATCTAGGGTTTACACCGCGTTTATACCGCTTTAAAGTTAAAAACCATAGAGCTGTTTATACAAATTCACGCATGTTGAGAAGGTAGGGCTTGCCCCGTCAGCGTGTTGCAATTCAGAAATACGTTTATGTTTGCATCTCAACTGGAACAAATAATTATTGGAAAGTGGAAGAAAATCAAAATTGGTATTAGCAAATTTAGTATTCAGAATAACGTCTATTAGTCGAAACAATATGTTTTATGTGCAGATATTTATTAATATTTTATGATTTAATACGATAAGGCATTTATAAATGACACAACCAAATGGAAGATTTTGATTGAAAATGATTATTAATTTATGGTAACCGAAGTAATTTAGGTGAGTTTGGCATAGTTTGCTATGGTTTGTATCATTTTTTGTAATTTTAAAGTGATTTGGCTTAGTTTGTGGAGGTAAGGGGTAGTTGGGGGTGATTTATGGTAGCCGAAGTAATTTGGGTGAGTTTGGCATAGTTTGCTATGGTTTGTATCATTTTTTGGAATTTTAAAGTGATTTAGCTTAGTTTGGGGTGGTAAGGGGTAGTTGGGGATGATTTATGGTAGCCCAAGTAATTTGGGTGATTTTGGCATAGTTTGCTATGGTTTGTATCATTTTTTGTAATTTTAAAGTGATTGGGCTTAGTTTGGGGCGGTAAGGGGTAGTTGGGGGTGATTTATAATAGCCGAAGTAATTTGGGTGAGTTTGGCATAGTTTGCTATGGTTTGTATCATTTTTTCTAATTTTAAAGTGATTGGGCTTAGTTTGGGGCGGTAAGGGGTAGTTGGGGGTGATTTATAATAGCCGAAGTAATTTGGGTGAGTTTGGCATAGTTTGCTATGGTTTGTGGCATTTTTTGTAATTTTAAAGTGATTGGGCTTAGTTTGGGGCGGTAAGGGGTAGTTGGGGGTGATTTATGGTAGCCGAAGTAATTTGGGTGAGTTTGGCATAGTTTGCTATGGTTTGTGGCATTTTTTGTAATTTTAAAGTGATTTGGCTTAGTTTGTGGTGGTAAGGGGTAGTTGGGGGTGATTTATGGTAGCCGAAGTAATTTGGGTGATTTTGGCATAGTTTGCTATGGTTTGTATCATTTTTTGTAATTTTAAAGTGAGTGGGCTTAGTTTGGGGCGGTAAGGGGTAGTTGGGGGTGATTTATAATAGCCGAAGTAATTTGGGTGAGTTTGGCATAGTTTGCTATGGTTTGTGGCATTTTTTGTAATTTTAAAGTGATTGGGCTTAGTTTGAGGTGGTAAGGGGTAGTTGGGGGTGATTTATGATAGCCGAAGTAATTTGGGTGAGTTTGGCATAGTTTGCTATGGTTTGTAGCATTTTTGGTAATTTTAAAGTGATTTGGTTTAGTTTGGGGTGGTAAGGGGTAGTTGGGGGTTGATTTATGGTAACCGAAGTAATTTGGTTGAGTTTGGCATAGTTTAGTATGATTTGTAACATTTTTTGTAATTTTAAAGTGATTGCGCTTAGTTTGGGGTGGTAAGGGGTAGTTGGGGGTGATTTATGGTAGCCGAAGTAATTTGGGTGAGTTTGGCATAGTTTGCTATGGTTTGTGGCATTTTTTGTAATTTTAAAGTGATTGGGCTTAGTTTGGGGTGGTAAGGGGTAGTTGGGGGTGATTTATGATAGCCGAAGTAATTTGGGTGAGTTTGGCATAGTTTTGCTATTGTTTGTAGCATTTTTTCTAATTTTAAAGTGATTGGGCTTAGTTTGGGGTGGTAAGGGGTAGTTGGGGGTGAATTTTGGTAGCCGAAATAATGTGTGTGAGTGTGAGAATAGTCTGCTATGGTTTGTGTCATTTTGTTTTATTTTAAAGTGATTGGAGTTACTTGGGGTTGCTAAGGGGTGGTAAGGGATGATTTAAGATAACGGATCTAATTTGTCAGTTTGGCGTAGTTCGGGAATTTTTTGGGGTTGATTTGGTAAAGTTTGCAATGGTAAGAGATATTTGAGGATTTTTAATGTAGGCGGATTAAATTTGGAGTGGTTTGGTAATTTTTAAATGAGTCACGGATCGGGGACATTATAATTGAAATCAAAATTATAATTGAAATATCTGCGCCTCGCTAGGTACGGCAAAAGTATGATCAGGAACGCAGAAAGTGAAAGTGCTTTTAATGTAAACCGGTCGCCCGACGTCGAAGTTGTTTTGGCTAGACACGTGCTTCTAAAAAAAACCCGGTCTCCGCGAGCCGATCATTTTTTGCTTATTTTAACCGGTTTTTATTCGGTTTTTATTTAAATACAAAGGAACCGGACCGAATTTTGCAAAATCTCCTTATTAGCGTTCATTCTCGGCCCTTGATAGACCCGTGTCTAAAATTTCAAGTCTCCAGCCCTCCCGGTTTGGGCTGTAGGTTGTCGGTGAATCAGTGAATGTGTAGATGTGTAGATGAGTGTGTCAGTGAGGACACTTCGCTTTATATATATAGATTTACACTATTTATTTTATGTACATTGTGTTCATTATTGTTCTGCATTATTTATAACTAAGATGGAGGAATAGTAAGCGGGGTACAAATACCACCACGTATAATCCCTCTGAAAAGTGATGGAAATAGTCTTTTTTACTATCTTTCCTATTGCATTTTATTACCGAAAATAGAGCTCAAAAGGTTCGCACTATAATTGTTCATTTTTAAATTACCAAATTTTCTGTATATTTTACCTGAATACGTTAAACACCCCTAAACATAATGTACCATTCCAAACTACTCTCAAAAATCATACACTTGCCATTCCAAACTACCCCACATCAACCTAAAATGTAAAAAAATTACGAATTACAAGCAAACTACGCTAAACTCGCATAAATTACTTCGACTTCCGCTATATCACCCCAACCACTTCTTACCATGCCAAACTAAACCCAATCGCATTAACATTACCAAAAGTTTCGTTTAATCCGCCAAAGCTAAACCCCGCCAACCATCGATAACCATTCAAAACAATCCCCAAAAAAAACCTTATCATCCGAAACTACACCAAATACATCGTTTTTATGGTGTGAAATTATGTATTTATATATTTCAACATTCTTCGACGACATTCTTTAACGTTGTTAGAGAACTAAATGGGAATAATTTGGAATAATTCAGCTTCTCTGTCAACTCTCCTTCTCTTGAAGAGTGAAAAAGAGTGAAAAATAAGGAGCTTGCACCCAGAAACGAAATTTCGTCATTTTCCAAATCATATTGAAGTACCCGGTCCTGGCAATGCAGGTTAATTTCAGCAAATTTGTTTATTTTGTGATTGGAAAAGTAGAGCATTCCTGTTTAATTGTATTATAATGTCGATTAGTCTACATCACAAATACACCACTTTTGTCAACACTGCGTTTATTTAATCTACGTCCGGGCAACGCCGGGTACATTCAGCTAGTAACAAATAATGCCAGACTCACCTAAATTACTTCGGCTACTCTAAATCATCACCAACTAACCCTTACCACAACAAACTAAACCCAATCACTTTTAAATTACAAAAAAATGCTTTTAACCATAGCAAACTATGCCAAACTCACCTAAATTACTTCGGCTATCAAAAATCACCCCCAACTACACTTTACAGCAACAAACTAAGCCCAATCACTTTAAAATTACAAAAAAATGCTAAAAATCATAACAAGCTATACCAGAATCACCTAAATTACTTTGGCTACCGTAAATCACCCCCAACTATCCCTTACCACAACAAACCAAACCATATCATCTTAAAATTACAAAAAAAGGTGTACAAATCATAACAAAGTATGCCAGACTCACCTAAATTACTTCGGCTCCTCTAAATCATCACCAACTAACCCTTACCACAACAAACTAACCCCAATCACTTTTAAATTAAAAAAAAATGCTACTAACCATAGCAAACTATGCCAAACTCACCTAAATTACTTCGGCTATCAAAAATCACCCCCAACTACACTTTACAGCAACAAACTAAGCCCAATCACTTTAAAATTACAAAAAAATGCTAAAAAGCATAACAAACTATACCAGAATCACATAAATTACTTCGGCTACCGTAAATCACCCCCAACTATCCCTTACCACAACAAACCAAACCATATCACCTTAAAATTACAAAAAAAGGTGTACAAATCATAACAAACTATGCCAGACTCACCTAAATTACTTCGGCTACTTTAAATCATCACCAACTAATCCTTACCACAACAAACTAAAACCAATCACTTTTAAATTACAAAAAAATGCTACTAACCATAGCAAACTATGCCAAACTCACCTAAATTACTTCGGCTATCAAAAATCACCCCCAACTACACTTTACAGCAACAAACTAAGCCCAATCACTTTAAAATTACAAAAAAATGCTAAAAATCATAACAAACTATACCAGAATCACCTAAATTACTTTGGCTACCGTAAATCACCCCCAACTATCCCTTACCACAACAAACCAAACCATATCATCTTAAAATTACAAAAAAAGGTGTACAAAACATAACAAACTATGCCAGACTCACCTAAATTATTACGGCTACTCTAAATCATCACCAACTAACCCTTACCACAACAAACTAAACCCAATTACTTTTAAATTACAAAAAAATGCTACTAACCATAGCAAACTATGCCAAACTCACCTAAATTACTTCGGCTATCAAAAATCACCCCCAACTACACTTTACAGCAAAAAACTAAGCCCAATCACTATAAAATTACAAAAAAATGCTAAAAATCATAACAAACTATACAAGAATCACCTAAATTACTTCGGCTACCGTAAATCACCCCCAACTAACCCTTACCACAACAAACCAAACCATATCATCTTAAAATTACAATAAAAGGTGTACAAATCATAGCAAACTATGCCAGACTCACCTAAATTACTTCGTCTACTCTAAATCATCACCAATTAACCCTTACCACAACAAACTAAACTTAATCACTTTTAAATTACAAAAAAATGCTACTAACCATAGCAAACTATGCCAAACTCACCTAAATTACTTCGGCTATCAAAAATCACCCCCAACTACACTTTACAGCAACAAACTAAGCCCAATCACTTTAAAATTACAAAAAAATGCTAAAAATCATAACAAACTATACCAGAATCACCTAAATTACTTCGGCTACCGTAAATCACCCCCAACTATCCCTTACCACAACAAACCAAACCATATCATCTCAAAATTACAAAAAAAGGTGTACAAATCAAAACAAACTATACCAGACTCACCTAAATTACTTCGTCTACTCTAAATCATCACCAACTAACCCTTACCACAACAAACTAAACCCAATCACTTTTAAATTACAAAAAAAATGCTACTAACCATAGCAAATTATGCCAAACTCACCTAAATTACTTCGGCTATCAAAAATCAGCCCCAACTACACTTTACAGCAACAAACTAAGCCCAATCACTTTAAAATTACAAAAAAATGCTAAAAATCATAACAAACTATACCAGAATCACCTAAATTACTTCGGCTACCGTAAATCACCCCCAACTATCCCTTACCATAACAAACCAAACCATATAATCTTAAAATTACAAAAAAAGATGTACAAAACATAACAAACTATGCCAGACTCACCTAAATTACTTCGGCTACTCTAAATCATCACCAAACAACCCTTACCACAACAAACTAAACCCAATCACTTTTTAATTTCAAAAAAAATTGCTACTAATCATATCAAACTATGCCAAACTCACCTAAATTACTTCGGCAATCAAAAATCACCCCCAACTACATTTTACAGCAACAAACTAAGCCCAATCACTTTAAAATTTCAAAAAAATGCTAAAAATCATAACAAACTATACCAGAATCACCTAAATTACTTCGGCTACCGTAAATCACCCCCAACTATCACTTACCCCAACAAACCAAACCATATCATCTTAAAATTACAAAAAAAGGTGTACAAATGATAACAAACTATGCCAGACTCACCTAAATTACTTCGGCTACTCTATATCATCACCAACTATCCCTTACCACAACAAACTAAACCCAATCACTTTTAAATTACAAAAAAATGCTACTAACCATAGCAAACTATGCCAAACTTACCTAAATTACTTCGGCTATCAAAAATCACTCCCAACTACACTTTACAGCAACAATCTAAGCCCAATCGCTTTAAAATTACAAAAAAATGCTAAAAATCATAACAAACTATACCAGAATCACCTAAATTACTTCGGCTACCGTAAATCACCCCCAACTATCCCTTACCACAACACACCAAACCATATCATCTTAAAATTACAAAAAAAGGTGTACAAAACATAACAAACTATGCCAGACTCTCCTAAATTACTTTGGCTACTCTAAATCATCACCAACTAACCCTTACCACAACAAACTAAATCCAATCACTTTTAAATTACAAAAAAATGCTACTAATCATAGCAAACTATGCCAAACTCACCTAAATTACTTCGGCTATCAAAAATCACCCCCAACTACACTTTACAGCAGCATACTAAGCCCAATCACTATAAAATTACAATAAAATGCTAAAAATCATAACAAACTATACCAGAATCACCTAAATTACTTCGGCTACCGTAAATCACCCCCAACTATCCCTTACCACAACAAACCAAACCATATCATATTAAAATTACAAAAAAAGGTGTACAAAACATAACAAACTATGCCAGACTCACCTAAATTACTTCGGCTACTCCAAATCATCACCAACTAACCCTTACCACAACAAACTAAACCCAATCAATTTTAAATTACAAAAAAATGCTACTAACCATAGCAAACTATGCCAAACTTTCCTAAAATTACTTCGGCTATCAAAAATCACCCCCAACTACACTTTACAGCAACAAACTAAGCCCAATCACTTTAAAATTACAAAAAAATGCTAAAAATCATAACAAACTATACCAGAATCACCTAAATTACTTCGGCTACCGTAAATCACCCCCAACTATCCCTTACCAAAACAAACCAAACCATATCATCTTAAAATTACAAAAAAAGGTGTACAAAACATAACAAACTATGCCAGACTCACCTAAATTACTTCGGCTACTCCAAATCATCACCAACTAACCCTTACTACAACAAACTATACCCAATCACTTTTAAATTACAAAAAAATGCTACTAACCATAGCAAACTATGCCAAACTCACCTAAATTACTTCGGCTATCAAAAATCACCCCCAACTACACTTTATAGCAACAAACTAAGCCCAATCACTTTAAAATTACAAAAAAATGCTAAAAATCATAACAAACTATACCAGATTCACCTAAATTACTTCGGCTACCGTAAATCACCCCCAACTATCCCTTACCACAACAAACCAAACCATATCATCTTAAAATTACAAAAAAAGGTGTACAAATCATAACAAACTATGCCAGACTCACCTAAATTACTTCGGCTACACTAAATCATTACCAACTAACCCTTACCACAACAAACTAAACCCAATCACTTTTAAATTACAAAAAAATGCTACTAACCATAGCAAACTATGCCAAACTCACCTAAATTACTTCTGCTCTCAAAAATCACCCCCAACTACACTTTACAGCAACAAACTAAGCCCAATCAATTTAAAATTACAAAAAAATGCTAAAAATTATAACAAACTATACCAGAATCACCTAAATTACTTCGGCTACCGTAAATCACCCCCAAATATCCCTTACCACAACAAAACAAACCATATCATCTTAAAATTACAAAAAAAGGTGTTCAAATCATAATAAACTATGCCAGACTCACCTAAATTACTTCGGCTAC